>OX578147.1:135289851-135892351 GCA_951213105.1 Amaurobius ferox
TATATATATATATATATATATATATATATATATATATATATATATATATATATAAACTTTTTAAGTTATACAGTTTTAATAAAATGCACTAAAAAGCAAAATATAAATGTTAGCTATCTTAACGTTCTTGGTCACATGTGACTCAAAATCAAATGATAGGACGCCCATAAAAGAATTGTATTGGGACATTAACAGAATTTTAAGGGACAACAGAAGTAATAACATAGAAATGACCTATATAAGAATAATTACATTCAATTCATCTAAACTTCACTTTGTCAATTTTGATTTAAAAATCCATCATTCTTATATAGTAATCATTTCTATGTTATCACTTTATTGTTCCTTAAAATTCCGTTGATGTCCAGATACAATTCTTTTATGGGCGCGATTTTATTTTGAGTCACATGTCACCCATAATGTTGTAATAGCTAAAAATTATTTTTTTTACTTTAGTGCATTTTACTAAAACCGTGTAACTTAAAAAGCTCTTTTATATTTATTTTATTATAAAAATATTCATTATATCCTAAATTTCTATGTACCAAAATTTTGTTATACGGAAATCTCAACATGATATTTTCATAGAGCTGTAAGCATCTGTGAAATTTTTAGCTATAGGGCTACGAAAATAAAAATTTAAATTGCATTTAATTTTTGCATTCTTTCTTTGGCAAAGACTATTTTCAAAATTTCTTCGGTAGTAGTCATTTTAGCTTTAATATGTAAATAAAATGAGTTATTTTAAAACGTTTGCTTAATTTGCTGCCATTCGGCCAGAGTGTTTTAAAAGTTTTAAAAGTGAATACACATTTTGTTGAAGTTTTTAAACCATAAAAATAAAGTTTCCCTTTATCTTCATGTTTTAAATTGTGTAATTGAAGCTAAACTCGTTGCCATCCGGAGAGAAAGAGAGGGAAATTACAACGTAAGAGTACAAAATATGGCTGCATTTAAATAAAGGAAAATTGAATGCTAAATAACGTGGGTTTGTAAAAAAAAAGTCCGCGATTGTAAACTTCAACTCCTTTTGCTGTTATGCAATGCATTGTGACGTCGGTTATTCTTTATCAATAGACCTAGACTACAAAAGGAAATGTTTTGCGAAAAGAACAATGGAATTTCATGACTTGTCCGGAAAAGTATGCTAAAGTTATTAAGCTCGTTTTTAAAGGTTTAGGGGTCGTTTAAAGGATCGAAACAAAACCACGATCGAACAAAATATTTTGTTCCACGAACAAAAAAGACTATTCGATACTCCCGACCACAGACCGCACGTCAAAATATCAAATTATTTTAGTGTATAAACTATATATTTTACCATATACTTTTCGGTATATAAATTAAGCTTATACAATGCATCTAACGATATTTTACATTCAAGCTAATCGATAAACTTGACCGGCGGCGCATAAATACGTACTTGAATACGTATATTTTCATTTATTCTGTTCAAAAATTAAACAACTTTAGAATCCCTAAGTTCATTTAATCTCCTAACTTTTTTAAACAAAATAAAACATCTAGTGCTTATGTCCATCAAGGAGTAAGTAAACAGATTGAACTGCTATAACCGTGACATTTTAAATATATTACAACTTTCTCGGACATTCGAAAAGACACGTTAAAATACTAAAATGTCGAAATTATAACCACTATAAAACTAACAGCTCTATCCCAAATCCAATTATATACACTTATAGGGCTTTTAAAGAGCTACAAATTCTTGCTTATTGTTCATAGCTCTTTCAGTTTTTGAGATATAAGCATTACAAACTTGAAAAGCGGAAAATTTTTAACCTTCTTCAACTTGACAAGAAAATTATACGGAAACTATAAGAATTTTTTTAAAAAGTAAATACAGACTTAACAAGAAAAATCAATCATGCTAAAAGCATTGATTATGAAACACTTTCCAACTTCAATGCAATTTTATTTAAGCATCTCTAAAATGCGATACATTCAGCGGTAATATTTTTAAAATTATCACAATACTATAATAATTTATTATATTTGAAAACATCAGCGAAAAAAATGAACTTTATTCAAATGACGTCATTGAAATATAAATTGCCTGGTTTAAACATCTCTAAAATGCGATACATTCCTCGGTAATATTTTTAAAACTATCATAATACTACGATAATTCATTATATTTGAAAACTTCATCGAAAACAACTGAAATTCATTCAAATAACGTCATAGAAAAAATAACGCGCCTGGATCTATCTCTATAAAAACAGCATTTCATTCATAACATTTTCCCATTCATTTCATTCATCACAATACTATAATAATTTATTTTATTTACAAATTAAGACCATGGAGCTACAAGTAATTAAATTCTATGCTTAAAACTTCATCGAAAAAAATCGTCCTTCTCTTTGTAAAATCAATGAATATTTCATTCATATCAGCTATGCAGACTCCATGGGCTAAATAATTTTGTGTTAAAGAAATACAGTAATTCTAATACAACTCATTCTACATATTTTGCTGTTTACATTTTACATAAGTGAAAAATAGGCTTCGTTGTAAAAATAATCAAATTTGGATGAGCATTTAAACTCAAATATATTGTAATTGCGTTGTTTCAGTATGTAGATGCACAGAATTTAAGCAAAAATAAAGTGGTTTTAGGACGGATACAACACTCAATATGAATTAAAAAGAACTTAAAAAATCACGATTTTGAGACAAGATGGATGCCATATATCATTTTGAAGTGGGTCACGTGAGCTTTTCATATCATGGTCACGTGATCGCTTCATATAAGAGGTGTAATTATTATTTTAATTTTTATTTAAAAAACTACTGAATATATTTCACTGAATTTTTTTTTATACATTTTATGGAACAATTTGAATATTACCTAAAATTTTCGAAGTAATTTGTTAATTTTAAATCCGCTTAAAAAATGTTTGAAAAATTAGGTCCCATAGGGCTCAATGTACTTCATTTTTTCAATCCAGGTTCAATCCAAAACTAATTGGGTGATATTATTCATTTATATTCCCATAGGTCCTACAGACCGTCTGAACAACATACTAAAATTTCATTTTGATTAAGTTATTTTTACGGCAGTTATCGTGCTAACGAACAGACAGACAGACAGAATGAGAAAGTGAGACAGAAGTCATAAACACTTTTCAACTTTGTTGTAAAGTGTTAAAAACTAAATTTCACAATGCATATTTTTACTATTTGCTATTTATCTGTATCTTTTATAGTTTCGAAGATATTTCTAGTGAAAGTAAAGCCCCTATTACACGACAATCATTTGGGACAACAAACCGTTCGCAATTTGGAACGTTTGTGACGTCACTCCATGCAGCACAGAACGACATAAGGCTCCTATAGCCTTATGTCGTTCATTCGCCGACATAAGGTCTATATAGGAGCCTTAGAACGACATTTGCTGCTTGGAGTGACGTCACTTTCGTTCTGTGCTGCGTCATAAACGTCCCAAAGCTGTTTAGCGAACGGTTTGTTGTCCCAAATTACTGTCGTGTAATAGGGGCTCTTACTGTAAAGAGTACTCTTAACATCCCAAAGGTTCCGTTTGGATTGAATAAGTTCAATGAGATCAGCTTCCATTTCTGCATTCCAAAACAGTCTATCGGCCATCTTGGTCGCCATTAAAGTAAGAAATAAAATGACTCGAAAGTGCGTGACATGTGACGTTTCGGATTTACACACTTCTGATACATCGATTTTCGGACAGCCGTTCCCTCAACAATAACATTTTTGGGTTAAACTTAAAGCGTTGTCGTTAAATTTGTTGTCTGAGCTGTTTTGCGGCCCAGATTACTGTCGTGTAATGAGGGCTTAAAAAAATGAAAAAAACACTCGTTTGGGTAGATACTTTTTTAAGGTTCTACCCAACCGAAAAAAAATTAAAAATATTAAAATTAGTTATATTTATAATCTAGATAGTATTTACGACAAAAACCAGAAAAATATTTGCATTTTTATCCATTAGGTTCGGCGGTGTATAAGCATCCAAAGTGTTTACATTTTCGCCACAGAAACCCCAAACATAGTTGTTATTAACATAAAAAAGATGTTTGAGAGAGGCGTTCACCAGTATTTCCTACTTAGATGGAATAAGTATCGGGACGGTACTGGTAATTTGTTTGATTAAAGAACAAATTTTAAAATATCTAAAAACATCAGTAAGTGGTTTACTTGCACGAAATTTCAGAAATGACCTACGTATCAGTTGTTTATATCCGCAAAGTTTCCAGGTTTCTTTTAAAGGATTGTAATTCTGTTACAAAAAATTAGAAAAATTCACAGAATAAATTCAATATTGTTACGAAACGTATCCTCTAGAATCGTGGGTGTATACGCAGAATACAAGAACGAGTCTAAGTTTCTGGATAACGAACGTATATTCACAAGCACAAAGTAAACAGGAACAATACACATTCAAGCATCACTTAAGTGCTTCACTCATTTCACAGAAAAGCTGATATTATTCACAGAATGTTGACGAAAGTCATTTCACAAAACAGCCGCTACTATTCTCAGAACATTGACAAAAATCTCGTGTCAAGTCCATTCGTCAACTCCCCTCCAACTGAGGGATAAGTCCTTTTTATAGTCTCTCCATAGAAACTTCTGGAAATCTCTATATCTCAAAGAATAATTGTTCTATCAAGAAGTTTCTAGAACATTTCGAAAGTCGCCAAATTGGCGATAAATCGCCAAATATGGAAATTCTTTTTCTAACTGGGAAATTCTGGAAACCCTGGGCTAACGTCATCCCCACGTCATGCACCGTATTTTCTTCGGCTGGCCTTCACGACAGACGGAAGAGGAGGTGCCAAACAGAACATTGCGCGTTCGCAACAATAAGATATTAAGAAAACAAAACGCAAATCAGTTAGATATTCATGAATTAATTTATCAATAAGTATTAATATAAGACTTGATAAAAACTTTTACAAAAGTTATTTATATTATAAAAGATAAAATATTTCTGTGATATTTTTCCAGGTTCCATTCAAAGTTCCTAACGCCTCAATAGCGTACATGCCACCACTGTACATTTCAAGGGCAGCGCCTCCCCCGAACTGGAATTATGTGCAGCAACGGATAAACGTACCGCCACAAGTGACAGCAGCATTCCAGTACCCAAGATTAAATGCACCGAGAATGATTTTCCAGCCGGGTTACTTTAAAAATGCCATCGAGAGCAAAAGACACCAATTGAACCCAGATGTACTAGACCTCAGTTCTGAAGGCAGCTTGCAGCAAAATGACGAACAGAACACAAAACATATGCCAGGCAGTATAGAAAGCAAGAGCACCCAGGGAAGTTCCAGTGGAATAGACAAACTTTCAATTCAGCAAAATTACGGTGAGGCTGCAATACCAACAAGGATTCCTCAGAATATAGCAAATACAATGAGGACAGGCAGCGCTCTTCAACCATTGCAGTATGTTCCGCAAAATATTTATAGCATACAACCCAATCCTCAAGTACGTACGTTCAAGATGCCAGGTAGGGCAGGTCTTTTTCTGAATTATAAATTGCCGCATACAGTACACCAGCCCACCAACGCTCCAAGAAATCCTACGTTTACAAATATTTTACAACCGCGGTTTATGGGAGGAGTTACTGTCAATGATATTAAGCAGATGAATCAAAGATTGCTGATGGAGAAATATAGGTACATTGAAAATGGAATCGACTACGGCGCTGCTTCGTTTGAAAATCTTCCGAGTAATAGAGATGTTTGCTTAAATTATGAAGACAAAGTGAAAAAGTGGCTTGAGACAGTAAACAGGTATTCCCAGTCTGGTTCAAATTCCAGTTCAGAAAGGCTCGCGGAGCCATCTAGCATCCCGGAAATCTTTGAATATGAACAGTTGAACAAAACAAATAAATTCGATTGTGAAGAGAAATGTAACGTACGAAGTTCGCACCCAACCTCAATTATTCAATCAAGATCTAGATTCAACGACAAAGCAAAAACGCTTTTAAAAGAATTGAACAATTTAAATGAACAATTAATTGGTAATGATGGAAAATGTTCAGTTATGTCTAAAAAGAAAAAGAATAGAATAAACCATTCTAAGAAACACATATTTTTATTCCAGAGCTCTCTAGTCAAATTGAAGAAAGGTAATTACCTCGAAGATGAAATCAAGCTCTTAATAAACTATTTTGCGGGAATCAATTTAAAAACGTCTAAAAAATGCAGAGATCATTGGAAAATTACAAAGAAAAACGGATATGCTACTGATATGTCCAAAAATAGGTCATTAAAACAAAGACCACGGGCTAATTTAGATACAAAAATTTGCAGTCAACCTTCCTTGGAATATTTTAACAAAATTGAGGATTTTTCTGCCAGTATGTACAACTACAGAACAATGACGCGTGATAGCTACGAATTTAATGGCTTTCCATCAAAGAGAATCAAGCTGGTGAATGCGTTAGACACATATTCTGACAAAGATGTCTGGATGCCCAATGAACTGAGTAGCAGGATCTCCAGCATAAATTACTTTAACCAAGTGGCCGACGATCTCCTTTTCTCAAAAGAAAATCAAAATTGGTGCAAAAGCAGCCATTCTGAGGAACCCACGAACGGGTGGACTCACTTCAGACTTGCTGTCAAAACCATTTTGAGGAATATTTCGAATTCATTGGATAATCAAAATACTCAAAACGTGCAATGGAAATCAATCAAGGTCTGAATGAATCGAAGTTTTAGGAACATCCGTCAAGGGGATATTTTTGACCAGCAAAAAGTGAAATGATAGTGTGTTAAAAGATTTTGAGCACAGAAAAATATTTTTAATTAAGGAAAGATTGCCATCATTAAATTCTAATTGTAGGTTCTAAATTTATTTGATGTTTGATTTAAAAATGATTCAATGTTTGCAATTTGATTTCTTTGGAGTATTATAAATTGATTTAAATGAATGTTTCTTGGTTATATATCTTTTCACAAAAAAATCGCCTAAAACAAAAATAGTTCGCAAAAATGGTAGAATTTTCAAAATCCTCCATAAAAGGCATCAATCTTGGCTAATACAGCTTCCCTTCTTTCATAAACGGCATTTAACCCTTTAAAGCCTTTGTTTGTATAAAGCAAAAGCACACAGCGAAAATAGATTTGCCCTTTAAATGTGCGTAATTCCTGGAGTTATCCACCGACACACTGATTACAGATTACTTCAAAACTCTGCACATTTTTTTTAAAGCATTGTACACACATTGCAATCTAATAGAACAGATGTGTTTTCGAAAGCTATAGAGAATGCAGAATGAACGGCATCAGTGGAGACAAAATACAAACCTAGCCATTTCTTTGCTTTGTATGAAAACATTATTGTTTTGTCATATTTGGACCACAATTCTCTAACAAATTGATTTATTTAGCAATATTTTTTTGTTAAAATTATTGTTATAAGACACTCCAAACGTTTTCAAATATAGATTGCAGAGTCCAAGAGCTTGCCATTTCGTCCTAGTAGCTCAACGGCAGAGCGTCGGCTGGCCAGTTCGGAGATCCAGGATTCGATTTCCGGTTGGGGCAGCAAGGTACTTTACAATGGCGCCCGAACACATCAACCCTGTAGGTTAGTGCAAAGATGTCGGTGGTCTGAAAACAACCCTAGTACGACAAGCACGGATTCAGTGAACTCTGGAAGATGGAGCGTCGATTTCAAATTGAGAGGATAACGATCACGCAGGATACTATCCTGGGTAAAAATAGTAAGTAGCAGGAGGCTAACCTGAGGTAAAAGTAGCAGAAGGAGGAGGTGGTCAGTCAGATTGTCGGTTGATCGCCAATCTTACATTAGAAAGTGGAGAATACAGAGTCCGCTTCGACGATAAGAGCTCGCAATTTCGTCCCAGTAGCTCAACGGTAGAGCGTCGGCTGGCTAGTTCGGAGATCCAGGGTTCGATTCCCGGTTGGGACAGCAAGGCTCTTTACAAGATAACAGAAGAATGTCTGCCTGCATCATATTTCTGAGTATATTTATTACTTTCTGATACGGGTAGTATTGAGGAAGTATTGTTTTCACGAAAATGTTGATGCCAATATACGGTTAAGATCACCTGAACACGCTTTGACTATTTATGGAGTGATGTCCGTCTGTCTGATATCTACGGTCAATTTCTTGTGTACACGATAGCCGATACAAATATTATTGGACTTTTTATATTGAATACTTTATATCCGGCTTTGTTATCGAAAAATCTAGAACTAGATATAAACTTTTTTTTAAATTCGAGCAAAAACTTCGAAATTTATTCAGATTTTTATATTTTTTAACATGGCAGCATAAGCCAAAATTTGGCATAATCGTACATAAAAGGGATTATTTATGGCTTAATGATCACGAGACTGAATGGAATTCAATTATTGGTGTCAGAAATAGCCGCGATACAATTTTTGTGTTGGTGACGTCATTGATAAGTTATACCCTCCTCCCCCCCGGGGGGGGGGGTACATTGTCAAGTATAGCATCAATCGGAAGATTTTGTCAAGCCCCTTAAAGGGAAGGGTAACACTGTATAATTGTAATCCTTTGGATTAACGATACTGATTTTACAAAATGTTGCTTTTAAAATTTGGGGGGGGGACACAAGCTACTTAAAAATGGATCATGGTATGAGAAAATCGAGTTGAGCCAGTTAAATTTTGTTTGATCAAGATGAACATTAAACTTGCTTACAAATAATCAACACTAAATATTCCTCAAATATAAACAATATTTAAATTTTTGCAAAAGAATGCAAAACTAACACAGTGTGCAATAGTTTTTAGCACTAATCTCATCTATTCTTTTGCCAAATTTATTTTTTCCATTATAAGTTATTTTTTCCCCCATTCAAATTTTATTTTTACCATTATACCTGCGGTACTTCTGCACTACGACAACTCTTCTGAAACAGCTAACTCATGGCCTAGTGGTTAAGAAGACACCGACTACTGAAACATGAGTCATACTAGAAACATAGTTCGTCTAGACGGTATGGATGGGATGCGTATGCAAAGTTTACGGTTTTTTAACACTTTACAACAAAGTTGAAAAGTGTTTATGACTTTGTTCATTCTGTCTGTCTGTCTGTCTGTCCGTTAGCACGATAACTGCCGTAAAAATGAATTTATCAAAATGAAATTTTAGTATGTTGTTCAGACGGTCTGTAGGACCTATGGGAATATAAATAAATAATATCACCCAATTAGTTTTTTATTGAACCCGGGTTGAAAAAATGAAATACATTGAACCCTATGGGACCTAATTTTTCAAACATTTTTTAAGTAAATTTAAAATTCACGAATTGCTTCGAAATTTTTAGGAAATATTCACATTATCCCATAGAATATATAAAAAAAAATTCAGTAAAATATGTTAAGTAGTTTTTTAATTAAAAAAATTATTTAATATAGGGAGAAAAACAAATTCAATTAAATTCTGACTTTGGGATATCTTCCAGAAAGAAAAGAGAGAGATATTATATAATAAATATCTCTCCATTTGTTTAAACGTTTTGCATATGGGAGTGGCTTCATATTTTAAAATAAATTTGTTAGATAACAATTTTTCATTTTTTTTTAATTTTATATAACTCTTCATGATAAATTTAATTGATGGCATTTTAAATGCACTTTCCTACGTCCTAGAGAGTTAAAATTTGGTACACAGCTTAAATTTGTTGAACATTTTATTCGACACAAATTTGATGGATCTTTAAATATAGATCATACATTTTTTTCGAAATGGCCTGAAAATAATCCCCGTTCACTTCTATAAATCATTGGTGTAATATTGTTAAAAATTCTGATGTGGACAGCACATGTCTTTCCCTGCAGACTCATATTCGTTCTCTTTATTTATTCAATGATAATTTGAGTTTATCTGCACAACATAAGTATTTTAAATGACATTGAATTTACACGTTAAACTTAAATTTGGTTCTCATTTGATAGCTGGACTTATTGTCAAAGGTGGCGTAGCGAAAACGCGAAAAAACTAGAATATCTCAAGAACGGCTAGTCCTAGAGTAATGGGGTTAGTCTTATTCTTTTTGTTGTCAAAAATCACATATAAAATAGGAATTTAATTGATATAATTGAGCACACGTAGTCTTTTATTTTTATATATAACGATTTTTGCTGTCCATTTCGCAAAAATAGCCCGTTCCTTTTTCCCGAATCGTAGTAGAATAACCTACAAATGATTTATATACAAAATTTTGTTAAATTTGGTATATAAATCACTTGTAGGTTATTGAAATATTATACTCCAAATTTTGTTAAATTTGGTTCATTAGTTTTTAGCTAGAGTGGATAAAGGCAATTTCTGCGGCCATTTCGCAAAGAAGGCAGATTCTTTTATTACGAATCGTACTATTATCTAATGAACATCAAGATTTCCCACAAAAAACATACCTACCAAATTGTATGAAATTCGGTCCATTAGTTTTTCAATTAGAGTGGATGTAATATCCACATAGACACACAGAAACATACACAGATACACCCTTACACACACAGACGTCTTCCTAAAAGTAGTTTTTTCGTGTTCTAGAAGTCCCAAAACGTGTAGATACTTTGAAAATTCGAGTTCCGATCTTCGGCACGATTCCAATACTTTGAGTACATACACATACACATATATATTATCTGTGTATCTAAATTCCGTGCCTATGCAATTACAATAGTTGTGATTTTAAATGATCCCTAAACTTTTATTATTTCTTCAAGGAAGCCTAATTTTAACATATGCAGAATGCAAATATCTCAAGCGATTGTAAGATGAATTACATAAGAATTGCTGAATTTTTTTCACACAAAATTATTTAGCTCTGGAGTCTGGAATCAGGGCCGATCCTAGGGTGTCGGCCGCCCGCGTGCAAAGACCTAATGTGCCGCCCCCCTAGAGAATGTTTCATATTTTGACTAATACTTAACGTTGACGTTATAAATTCATCTACCTGTATAAGAGTAAAAAGTAAAACATTAATAAAAATGCAAATAAAATTTGAAGTGCAAAATTTTATTTTTTGGTCAGCTAACAGGTTATAATAGCGACAAAATACTTTAACAAAATAATAAACAAACAAAAATATTACCTTTGAAATAAAAATTGACATTTTATAATTAGAAATGCAAAACAACAGTATTTACTCAGAAAATAGAATCTAATAAAAAAATGTACTAAAGCATAAATCTCGTGAAACGAAAAGTATATAAATCAGTCCTTCTACAAAGACTACCTAATAATTAACTATAAAATAACTTTTCGGGCTTTCTGAGAAGCAAATTTGTCAATAATTTCGGTGAAATCAATTTTTTCAGAGATTTCGGATTCAATAGAGATGACGCCCAAATCTGAAAGCCTTTCTTCTACCATATTATTTCTCAAGTAATTTTTAATAATTTTTAATTTACTGAAACTTCTTTCACCTGAAGCCGCAGAAACAGGTAAGGTTAAAAACATTCTTATTGCTAGAGCAAAATTTGGAAAACAGGGAATGAGATCATTTTTAACTATAACTTCTAATATCTTAATTGGCTGTTTTTTACCTGGAAAAATATCTTTGAATGAAGTTATTTCATTAAAGAGTTGTATACCGTCTATATCTTTCACAATACTTCCTTCCTCCTGTACCTGTAACTTAATATCTAAGTCCATGCAGGCTTTCATGAGATCATCATTAGAAATGTTGTGAAACTCATACAGAAAGCAGAATATTGAATGGAATTCAGATAATAAGGTAAATCTTTCATTTACCGAAGAAATCGCTTGATCAAGAATTGCAAAATAGAAAGCAGTCTTGAATTGTTGGAAGGGATTTGAAACTGGTTCATCACTGCCCTCGCAATCAAATAAACGGACCTTTTTCCTGAGCTTCGACATGGGAAATTCGGGATCAATACCTAAATCTCTAGCAAGTGTTGTTGCTGAATCGACAAATATTTTTAAATTATCGTCAGATCTTTGGGAAACTAAATATTTTGTAAGATTATCTAAGCCTTCAATGCATTCCGCGATGTTTAATTTAAGATTTTGAAGCATTTTACTCAATACATCAATTCTTAATAATAAATCATGCCAAATTAAAATTGAACACAAAAATTTAAATGTTTCAAGACTTTTAATTATTGATTCAGCACCCATTTTTGTTTTCGTGTCTCTGGTGGTATCTTCAATTAAGGCATTTAATGCGGTAATAATGTTTTTTAGGTCTTGTTTTAGAGGTCTAATAGCATTGATACGACTTTCCCACCTTGTTTCACTAAATGATTTTAAAGTTTCACGTGTTTTTTTAGTAAATCCCATCGATATGGGGACGCAGAAAAGTCATTATATACCTCTTGTACCATATCAAAAAAACCAGAAATTTCACCACTGGGGCTGGCAGCGTCATTAACTCCGAGATTTAATGTATGAGCCGCACACGGCACGTATAATGCTCTAGGATTGATATCGAGAATCCGTTTCTGAAGCCCTATATTTTTCCCCTTCATGTTCGATCCATTGTCGTAGCCCTGACCCCGTATATCTTTAACTTCGAGCTGCAGACTAGGTAATAGCTTCTCTAATAGAAAATTGCACAGACCTTCTTCAGTGGTATTAGTTACTGGAAAAAATCCTAGAAAAAATTCTAAAATATCTATCTTACCATCAGTATTGTTCACACATCTAATTACAAACATTATTTGTTCTGTGTGGCTAATATCTGGTGTAGAGTCGAGAATTATAGTATAATATTTGGCTTTTTTGACAATGCGTGTTATCTCATTACAAATAGATTCGGCTAAAATATTAATTATTTCATTTTGAAAATACTGCCGTAAGTAGTGTGAAATACGTGTTTTGTTATCTTTGTATTTACTGACATTATTAAGGTGTTCTGAAATAACTGGATCAAATTTGACCGACATCTCCACTGCCTTTAAAAAATTACCATTATCTCTATGATACAACTTCGTACTAGTTCCTCTGAATGCCAAATTTTGACTGGCTAAAAATTGTACTACAGCAATCATTCTTTCATTGATGGCGGGTCATCGCTTTTTCTCTCGATTGTAAACATTTTGTTGTTCCGCGTCAATAGTACAATTTTTTTCCAGCCTCGTCTTTATTTCGCACCACGATCTTATAGAGTTTGTTTTAGAGTATTTTCATGCTTATTAAGGTAATCCAAACAATGACGACAATCAGAAAAGTCAGTACTTAGAAGTTGTGTTGAACTATCTTTACCAAACAATTTACATGCAAAACAAAAAATACGATTTATTTTTATGGAATATCAGAGCCACGCGCGATTTATTTTCTCCCCGTTCACTAAAGTTTTGTCATAATATGAACAGCTAAATTTTCTGCCACTCTCATCGACCGGAAATTTAAAATTTGCTACTTGTTTAGGACCATGTTCTACCAATAAATCAATATTTTTTTCGTTAAAATGTTAGGCCAAGAATATTACGTTACCTTCATTTTACTCTTGATAGTAATGCCCAAAAACTAGATAAATTGGAACCCGTTTTAGATGCATTAGTTTCAAAATTTAAATCTGTATAGACTCCTGATAACTGATTTAAATCTATATACACTCCTGATTAACTGATAACTATTTTATTCAAGGTAAGTTATCATTTTTAATACGCTAAAATTTTTAATATTTTGATAAAAGAAAATTTGAAAGAAAAATATACATCAAATAGAAAATAAGAATCTCCTTTATTCCTGAAAATAGTAGAATGATGTGTTGAACGTGTAATTTTTAGTGAATTTTCTTCGGGAGTTAGGCTTAGCGCAATAAAATTGCCGTTTCCTGGGAACAGTTTGAAAAAGAAGCGCTCCGTCCTTTGGACCGCCGCAGTTCCGGAATGCCGCCGTCGCGAAAGGGTTAACTTTGCCGAAATAATTCAGTTCTAATCTACAAAGGAGACCGCTAAAATAAAGTTTCTTTTGACCATTGATCTGCGAGCCGCGTACAGACCGTGGTATACATAAATAAGCTGCCGCACAGTGGAACGAAACATCCTTAGCCGTCACAAAAATATGCCCCTTGGTTATTTGTTTAGATAGAAATTTAAAATTTGGTATCCTTTTCTATGACGTATTGCCGGCTCTGCCACGAATTTTGCTATCAAATGAAGGACCAACAATGGACCAACACACTGTGCCCTAACATTCTATTCTTCTTAAACTATGGGGCTTATTTTGATTTTTCAATAACTATTTAAAATTCAGCATATTTATTCGACTTATAAGTTTTAAAAAAATTTGCTTGATTAATAGAACTATATGCGGCCTGCGGCCGCCCCTTGTTTTGGCCGCCCGCGTGCGGTGCCCTCGCTGCACACCTGCTAGGATCGGCCCTGTCTGGAATACAAGTTATATGAATGAAATATTCATTGATTTTGCATAAAGAATCAGATGATTTATATTTCGATACAGTTTTAAATATTTAAGTATAATAAATTACTGTAGTACTGTGATAATGTAAAAGATATTACCACTGAATGAATCACATTTTAGAAATTTTTAAATGAAATTACATTTCAGTTGGAAAGTGTTTCATAATCAATGCTTATGCATGATTGATCTTTCTTGTTATAATATGTAATGTAAAAGATGCAGTTTTATTTGAAATTCGTTGATAAAAAAAACCCATCAATCTTTGCTAATAAATTTTCCTCTCCCCCCATAAACACCATTTAATCCTTTAGCTTTATTGTTAGAATCAAGCGGAAGCAAAGAAATAAAGTACAATAGTATCCTCAAGATTATATTTATAGAACTCACTATAGGGGCATTCCCAAGGCTGGAATCACCCCCAATGTAGAAAACAGCATTCATGGACTGTTTTGCTCTTCATCTTATGCTCATCTGCATGTATTAGCTTCTTCTTCTTCAACCTAGACCGTCCGACCTACACGAAAGTTAAAGGTATCTGTTTGGACAGTCGGGAAGTGCCACCCAATTCAGACCAGAACCCAGTGGGGGCGTCATCCACAGGGACCGTATCCTCCTTCCCCTACCACCAACGTCTCGGAAGGACTTGCATATTTAGCGTGTCCGTACTCTCGGACAGTTTGGGCAGGCCGGGAATCGAACTCGGGTCGTCAAAGTGCAATCCCCGCGGGCTGACCACTGGGCTGTCGAATCCTTCTGCATGGACTAGCTGATACTTGCAACGGCAACAAGAAAACTTGATATGTGCCACAATTTTGTGTATCTCTGAACTGAAAAATTCAGTTTTACCTTATAGCCAGGTTCAAATTTCCTAAATAAAGAACATAGGTTACACAAGTCTGCAATGTTCAAGTTCGTACTCCCAACAACCGATAAGAAATTTTGAAGACAGCTACATAGTAGAACTGAACTTATTGGTCTCTACAGAGATTTGCAAAAATTGTGGCACACTGCAAGTTTTCTTGCTGCCATTGCAACTATTAGCTGCTCCATGTTAAAGTAAAAAGTATAAGCTGGTTCAAGTATTATCCGCAATAGGAGTGGTCCTAGTTGTCCTGAAAGTTAGAGCATGGGCACATGACGCAACACTGAACATTTTGCTCTCACGTTTCCAAAACAAAATACTCATATGTTTGGAAGTATGGAAATTTTCATTATTCCTGTATTAAAAACGGTTATTTTAAAAATTTACAATCATTTAGCCCCCTAATTTTAGCAAGTATATCTAAATTTATCTTCTTTCATATATATTTTTAACATACTGAAAAATAAATTATTCACTTTCAATAAAATATATACACGGTTATTTTTAAATAAATTCGTTATGTACCTTTCCGTTCTAGCTCGCACATACACTACAAACCTTTTTAGTAAATGTATACATTTACAGAACACTAGTGAGTGACTACGGTAAAAATGAGTAGTAGTGTACATTCATTTAAAATCGTTTAAGGGGACGGTGAATGTTGAAATTTTTTTATTTATTTATTGACTTAGAAACGTGAAAATTTGTATAAATATTCCTCTTAACATTACTATATACAATATCATTAAAAATTTTTTCAATTTTGTTATAATTTTGTATTTTCTTTTTTAATTTAATTTTTATAACGAAAATTTGAAAATGCTCCTTGCGTGCCATTTGTTCACATTTTTGATTAATTTTACATTATGATCACTCAAATACACATTATGAACAAATTTGGGTATTCATTTTTAAATCCCTTAGAAAGTTAATTTTTTAAAAATATTTTTCTGCATTAAAACTTAATTTTCATCATTAAATTAGGTTCTTATTCACTTTTAATTACCTTAATAAAGTCCAATTATAAAATGCATACCCAGTTTCATTAAAAATTATGAGAGGTGTCTTCTTGCCAAATATCATGCATCTCAAACAAAAATTAAGACGCATGGAGCATTTTAAAAATGTAAAATCTTTGAAAATTCCGTTTCGAAAAAAAATGCATTCAACCTTTTGCTTACGGGTGGGACAGCATCCATCCCAAACGAAGAACCTCCCAAAAACACAGGTCAGCGATTTCCATGGACGCCAATGTCTGCAAAGGGGGATCGAACTGTTTGGGATAGGGTATGTCAAATTCCTGTCTTTTTTGGGAGGTTCTTTGTTTGGGATGGACTCTGTCCCACCCGTAAGAAAATGTTAAATGTGTAAAATAATGTTATATATTAAAACTTTTTTTAGTCAATTTTTGCTCATTTCAACGTCCACCGTCCCCTTAAAGAACACTTTAGCAAATGAAAGTTTTGAACATATATTGTTATTCAAGTTTTTTAAATAAATTATTATCAGCACAAAGATACATTTCTATGTTTAATGGGTCTAAATGCAATTTTTATTTGTCATCATCGTTCGTTTACCATTACCCGCTACGGTAAAAAAATAATGTCCTTACGTTTCTGCGCATTCTACTACGCAGGCAGTTTATTTACGCTCGTGCCCATGCTCTATTGTAGACATGCTAGAGAAGTTTCTAGTACATGGTCGGCTTTGTACAAGTAAAGATTTCACATTGCATAAATAGCATTTATTGAAAATATAACATCTGACAAATATATAAATTGGTGATTTTTTTTTTCTTTTTATAACACTGCAAGAACTTTTCTTACTCAACAGCTCACACAGCACAAATATCCAAAATTTTTTCATCTCGAGGCATGTTATTTTTAGTTAAGTACCGTATCTCAGACTTTTATCCCCAATTGAAAATGAGTAAAACCGAAATAGAAGGAAAGCTAGGAAGATGAAAAAGTTTACAGCTGAAAGTCGTCAGGGTCAGACTCTTACAAGTCTTTGGAAAGGAAATGAGATATAATAATATGTGGGGTTCCAAAAGAAGTATTAAGGAATAATTTAGATGTGGGAGTGCGCTTTTAAATAAATGCAGACCTTGAACAGTGAACAAGACTAGATACTGAATATATGGATATATCGGGAGAGAAGGGGCAAAGATGACCGAATAAGTAAAAAGTACTAGGGTAGAAAAAGTCCGTAATGAGAAATTATATTGAAGGCAGGAAAACGAGAAGTGGAAAAAGCCTACCATGAGTTAGGCATGCGCAGTCAACCGGGAGAAAAATCCACTGAACTTCATTTACGGTATGTATAGTTTAAAATGTTATACACTTGCTTGATAAATTATGTAAAATAAAATAATATAGTAATTAAAACATAATTTTTTTTTTTTTAGAATGCGTTTGTAAATGGGGGCGAATCGGCAAATTAACTTTTGTTGAATAATCATATAAAATTAATGAGGCTCTAACATTTCCTTTATATTTTTTAAATTATCAATATTCGCCAGATATAACTTTTCAGTTGTTATTGCAAGGAAGGAAAGATGATGAAACTCCTCTTTATTCTACAGGTATGAAGTCCTTTCTTATTTTTTTTTTCAATAGTTGATCAATGAAGACCGGGCCAATAAGGAGTACATAGGCATATCGTTTTTCTGACGATTATTATTCCTTCAATACATGACTGATTTAGAATTGTTTTGTAAAAACCATTCATCTGCTAATCAACCACAAATCACAGATCAAAATATGATTAGTTATTCTAATACGATGTTTTTTACAAGCATTCTCACATTGAATTCAATAAAAAAGGGAGCTAAACATAACAACTTAGGGACAATAAGAGACCAAGGAGTGGTAAATAACTCCTTGGGGTTTGTCCATGGAGTTATTTACCACTCCTTGGACAAACTCCATCATACAGGTGAGTAGGAAGAGGGAAGATTCGATTTATGCCTCACCGCACTTCACCCTCTCAAATTCTGCATAAAAACAATTGAATTCCATCGAAAGGGGCTAATTCCGGTAAAAATTGTTCGATTTTGAATTTTTTTTAATAAAGACCATCTACATATTGACCATTAGTTGGAAATCAAATTTCATCAAAATCAGACATGAAATTATCATGTGCTACTCTTACAAGGGAGCTACACTCACTTCGTTCTCAATATTGAGATAGAAAAAATCCTATAAGAACATTTAAGATACTATGCAAGGACCATGAGAAAACCCAAAACCCAAGTTAACTTGGCATACTAAAACACAACAGACTATCCCAAATTAACTCGGGGCAGTACATTAGAGCATTGCTTCCCAACCGATGTGCAGCAAAAAATTTAACTGCAAAGTCTTGATTAAGGGGCGAAGGTACCAGAGGGCAAGGCCACCGAGTGGCTCCCTAAAAAAATCTGAAAATCCATCAAATTAGCGAGCTCAAGAAAGTGAACAAAAGAAAATGTTTAAGGCACAACATAGTTGTAGGCTATATAAAGAGGATTATCTGAAATTTGGTTTCGTGTGCTACGATAATTCTTCTGAGCCTCAATGTCTCATATACCTCTAATGATTAGAGGCTTAGTTGAATTTATATCATTTTTTCTAAGCTCTTCAATTTTTTAGAAATTAACAGTTCACATGGAAATGAATGTTAAATATATTGCCAATTAGATATAATATGGTTGATCAGTAGATGCAATCAGGATGATCCAGTAGATGCTCATTGCACATCTATTTTTTATTGCAATGGACATCCACTAGATGTCAATAGATTGTTTATGGTGATCTGGATGTCTAATAGATGTTAACAACTAGATTTTGTATGATCCAGATATCTATCTATCAGATATAATCTTAATGTAATGTACTGTGTGAGAGGTTCAGTGTAACAATAATCGCAGGCTGAAAATAATATGATTGTATTAACATATGTTCTGACCAATATTTATAGAACACTCAATGCTATCACATTGTCATATTTTAGCACCTGAAGCAAAGTAGCTTTTAACATATTATAAATAGCTTTGAAAGTAGTTTTAAAAACTACACATGACATGTAAGATCAACTAGTTCACTTTTAGACCAGATATATGTTCAACTATACATTCAAAATAGATAATTTCTGCATCACTAAAATTTCTACAAGCATTCCATATAATGCAGAGTGACTGGTTAGCTGTACTAAAGATCTGCCATGGCTCAGACCTGGCAGGAATTAGGGCTGGCCTGGGCCAAATTTGGACCTAGATTTAAAAAAAGTTAGGCCAAGTCAAACATATTTAAATTCATTCAAATTCATTTAAAATGTTCTTAGATCATTTTAAATGAATTTTAATAGAGTACATGAAATAATTGTGCTAATTTCAGCAATATAAAGATAATGTTTAAAAATAAACCAACTTTAATCTTAATTATTTATACAAAAAATCCACAAATTCAGATCTTTACCACACATTTAAACACAAATATTTTTGGACCGGGCCGAAACTCAATGGTCTTCAGGTCCAGCCGGGCTCTACGTCTGTAAATGTTTTCGGGATGGGACAGGTACAGCCAGCACTGGTTCTGTCGGGACGGATGAAAGTATAAAATTTAGGCCTATGCAGACCTCAAACTGTACACACCAATATTAAGAATAAATTTCTAAAAGTGTTAATATCTAATATTTAGAAACATTTTTGCCATTCAAGTTTTAAAATATATAGGGTTTCTAAGAAAGTTCTTAAATACCCCATTAACATTGTAAGGAAAGATCCATGAGTGTACACTTAGGTCTATTTATAGTGGTAACTTCGCCCGATCGAAAAAAAAGGATTGTAGCACCCCATAGGAGACCATTTAAAAAGTTGGAATAACAAACTCGGTAAACAGTGCTTGATTAATGCACCTTTCTCCAGGGCCGCTTCAATATTAAGGGGCCCCTCAATTTTGTAACTTAAACAGAAACAATTTTTTTTAGTTTTTATTTCAAATTATAAAATTTGTTAATACTTTTAATTATTATACATCCTTTAAAATCTTAACCTTTTGCTTACAGGTGAGACAGCATTAATTCCAAATGAAGAACCTGTCAAAAAGACAGGTATTTGACATACCCTATCCCAAACAGTTGGATCCCCTTTTTCAGACATTGGCGTTCTTTGGGGCTGTGATCTTTAGGCCCCAAATTTGTCATGTGTTGATGTTTTGTATGTGTTTGGGGGCCCCAAATTAACAGACCCTAGGCCCCAGTTTGGCTTGATCAGGCCCTGTTGGCAAAATACAGATGAAAAAAAAAAGTTACAAATTTGTAAAGCATTGATTAATGAATAGGAATCAATCCTAAAACTAAACTGTTACAGAAGGCATTTATTTCACACAATATTTTACTGGCAAATGGCTGACCTACTCAGGAATACTAAAATAAACAAAACTCTCATGCACAGGAATCTAATGTACAGCCTGTTTAAAATGCTCCTGCCAGCAACAATGCACATTTGAATTCGAGAAAGAATAGGAAGGCGTAATTTGACAAGCATTTCAGGTATCACCATACTACAGTCTCTGATGATACGACTTTTTGACAGGTATTTATTGCCCTACGTATACTCGTTTTGTGCGTTCATTGTATCAATTCAAACTAATTAGACAAGGCTCTACAACTTTAATTTTTTTTTCTATCTCATTTCTTTCAAGTTCATTATAACTTTTTAAGTTTTCCACTAGGGGCGTTCCAATCACTTTTATTCGATCAGGCATGTTCTCTTTCCTATAGAGCATGGGCACATGACATCACACAGGTAATTTTGCCCTTACGTTTCCAAAACAAAATACTTGTATGCTTGGCAGTACGGAAATTTTCATTATTTCTACATTAAAAACAGTTATTTTAAAAATTTACAATAGTTTAACCTCTAATTTTAGTAGAATATATCTAAATTTATCTTCTTTGATTTATATTTTTAATTTACCGGAAAATAAAATATTCACTTTCAATAACGTATATACACAATTTTTAAAAGTTAGTGTTATAGTCTCTAATGATACGACTTTTTGACAAGTATGTAATACGTATTTCCTATGTCTCTGATATTGATCCCTCATCATTAAATAATTATCTGCAACTTTGCAATTGACATTTTGTTTCAATCTCGCTTTGTTTCAAGTTTATTATATTTACTAAATTCACAGCTAGGGGCACTAGAATCACTTTTATTCAATCAGGTATTGTCACTTTGCCTACACAATAGATTAGTGTGTACACTGATGGACCTTTCTTTACAAAGTTATTGGTGTGCTTAAAGACTTTCTTAGGAACAGTGTATGTTTTAAAACATGAATGGCAAAAATGGTTCTAAATATTAGATATGAACACTTTTAGAAATTTATCTTTAATATATATAGGTGCTGTATATTATTATATTTTAGTGCCCTGTATATTATGATTTAGCATTTTACTTTTCCCAATAATGGCTCGCTAAAAATAAAGTCCCTGATTGTGGAATAAGAGGCCATTTTTTTTCTGTTATGCAACTCTGTAATCCAGAATGCATATTACAGTTCATTGTTATGGATTCATTCCAAGATTCATTGATGAGTCAATGCAAACATGCTCCTTGTGCTTATACTTGGATTGTGCGCAGAATTTACTCATTAAAGTTCGTGTGCACAGAATTTCGATTGCTACTCAATTGTGCACAGAATTTACTCGTTAAAGTCAAAAAATCAAAAATAGCATGAAAGGGAATTAGGTGTTGTTGTTGTTGAGATCCAGACCGTCTAACCTACAGAAAGGTGTAAGGTAACTGTTTGGACAGCCAGGAAGAGGCACCCAATTTAGACCGGAACTCAGTGGGGGGGGGGGCATCCACAGGGACCGTACCGTCCTTCCCCTGCCACCAACCTCTCAGGACTTACGCACCACATGTTTAATGTGAGCATACTCTGCATGAACACTGACAGTTTTGACAGTGGAGGAAATTGAACCCAGGCCAACCGAGTGCAATTCCCACATGCTAACCACTGGACTACCGCGCCCTAGGGAATTAGGTGTTGTTGTTGTTGAGACCCAGACTGTCCAACCTACCAGAAAGGTGTAAGGTAACTGTTTGGACGGCTGGGAAGTGCCACCCAAATTAGACCAGAACCCAGTGGGGGAGGAATCCACAGGGACCGTGCCCTGCCTCCCCTACCACCAACCTCTCGGAAGAACTTACGGACCCACATGTTTAACGTGATCATACTCCGCATGAATATGGCGGCAATTTTGGCAGTGGCGGGAATCAAACCCGAGCCTACAGTGTGCAATTCCCGCGAACTAACCACTGGTCTAACGCGCCCGTGAAAAACCCAGACCACATGACTGACCTGAAGACTTGCAGTAGCTATTTGTGTGGCTGGAAGGATTTAGGTGTGAACATCCAGAGAAGTAAACTCACAGGACTAGTTGATCCAGAGCTATCATTTTTAGCGAAACTGAGGATGCACGTTTATAGCTCGGGATCCGCAATACTTTGGGAGTCCATATTTTGTGCTTAATATACTTTTATTTTACTATAAAAGTTTTATGGAAGGACCAAGAATTTACTTTTGCCTAGGGGCTCTGGCAAGGATTGAATACTTGTCAATACTCAAAATGAATACAGTAGGCCACTAAAGGCACACAAATGTGTTTCAAAATTTTCAGTTAAGTGAAAAAGGTTGCGAATACTGTTCAAGTATCTGAGAAAGAATAATTTGTGCAATTTATTCATGAGCACACATTCTTGATTATTTTCTGCATATGTACTAAACATATGAATTTTCTCATTATATATACATATAAACTAAATAAGATATATAAATTTAAATATATATAAACTTCAAAACAGATCAAACAATAAGTATAGAATATGACTTTGCACTTGATCAATAAATAATAAACATATGTATTTTTTCATTATGCATATACATATAAACTAAATAAGATATATAAATTAAAATATATATAAACTTCATAAATGATCAAACAATAAGTATAGAATGTGACTTTGCACTCAATCAATAAATAACAAACTAGGTCATAATGTAAAATGCTGCACAAATAAGGTTTAGTAAGCAGATGTATGTTTCACAAATAGTTGGATATCCTTCTTCAGTGTGAACAAATATACACCTGAATGCCCAAATGAGAGCTAGACAATGCCAGGCAAACAAAATATTGACTAAACAGAACTAAAAGATAAGTAAAACGAGTGTCATGGACCTCTTTTTGTCCATGTCAAGAGGACTGGGGGAAATGTTATTTTTGATCCGCTATCTTGCTTCTTCAAGGTTTGCCCCCGCAATTTGATACTGTGAGGGTCAGGTGGCAGAAACTGGAGAGGAGGAGGATAGCGGCTGATGAACGAGGGACTTGCTTTCTGGACTCTTATCTGAAAGGACGATGGGACTCACGGAGTCCGAGTATCATGATGTATGAATTGAATAATCAAGAATGTGTATATTTGTAAATATTTAGGTGTAATAAAAGTGTTTGTGTGATTCTAAGAAAGTGTGCTTATAATGACAAAGAAAAGAACCATCGAGCTGGCTCAAGGCAATAAGCAATTAAAATAGAGGCCAGTTCGTCACAATGAGGAAAAACAAATGTATATAATAGGAACTTGAAAAGCAAACAAAAAAATAAATAAAATAAAATACAGAGTATATATGAACTCAAAGTACAGTGCGCAAAAGAACGAGACAGAAATAAATAATTACATGTGGACATGCAAAAGGATAGCAAAACTACTAATTTTTTATTTCTCAGTAATACTCTTTCTACACTACTCTTTGAATTCATATACTTTAAATTCATCAATATGTTATTTATGTTTGATGTAGAGTACATCCTTATCCGCACCTAGTATGGGATGCTGTGCCGACAGATCAGGTGTGAAGAAAAAGGGTGAGATGTTGAAAGATTGTAGCTCAGTGTGTAATACGGGAATAGCAGTAATATCAAGCATTATGACAAGGACATACAAACGTTATAAGGGGGTGACTCATAGGGATGATGTGGTTGGGAGAAGAATCCATTCGAATGCGAGATAAAATAACAATTACCACATTTTGCACCATTCCAGCAGTTGTATCTCAATGACCAGAGGAGCTACATGTGTGTTTGACCACTCAAACGATTCATTACTGACTGATCTACAAAATAAAAGTGAAAAAAAAGTGAATGAGTAACTGTAACAGTGAAAATTTGGAAACAAGGACAAAAATTTGGACTTCATTTCAAAATGTTGAAACATGTACCCAAGAAAATATTCAAAATGCGGCACTTCCTTATTATAGCGGCCCCAGCATTTATGATTACACCAAGAGAAAAAGCAATATGACAATAATATAAACATGTGCTGTATCTTTAGGATAGCAAACGTTTGGCGAAATTTTACAACCTACCTTGGCGATACATCTCGGTCGCTTGGTAATTCATCCTCAGGGAGCCGCTATAATAGAAAAGTACCCAAAATCCTATAAAATTTGGGTATGGGAAGAAAAGAGCAAACCACTGAACAGAAAAAGAGGGACCACTCAGCAGTGCCAAGCGAATGTGTAGAAATGGCTATTCTGCAATGACAATGATAATTATCGGTCACTTCAAGGTCAACATGACCAAGGACAAAACATTTCTAGAATTCATGAAGAGACATTTCAATGTGGATTTGAGACTAACTACACCAACAACATTGGGCAGCTCATGTCATGTATAGATTTAATGTTTGTGAGATATCTAGATGTTAAGTGTTTGCCCTTTGTAACTTAATTCTCCTATCATAGCTCTACTGTTGGCAGTCAGTAGAAATACATGAAATTTTTATATAAACCGTTATTTCATTTGCAAGCACCCTTGTGACAAGACAAATTCTACATTGCGGGCGTACCTTTGAAATAGCTCCTCCAATTTTTCTTATTTACTTCTCAAGTTCATATTCTCTGCATTTTTTTTCCATTTTCTTCTTACTTTACTTCTTTTTTGTCACACTAGGTGGTGGTACCATACTGAGTTCAGTTGTATAGCTATTTTTCTGTTTACGCGGCATAATCCAACTCTCATTTGAGTTTTCAAGTCTAGTATTGTTTCCAGAAGGAAGAAGGAAATCCAAAAATTTCTGAAACGTACATCAGCCTACTAAATCTTATTCATGAAGTATTTTATTTTGCGATCCAGTTTATTACAGATCAAACAATATTTCATTTTTAAAGACAGAAAAAAAAACCCAAGTAGTTCACTGGTTTGTAAAATTTTCACACACAACATTTTCCTTTATAATATATATATATATATACACACACATTCGTTTAAGGCAAGTGCCTGCAGGAAAAGATTTTGAGTAAGGGCTCAGATAACAGTTCCCTATATAACAAACTATATTAATCATAATCGGTCTGTTCTGAAATCTCCTGACATGGTTCTAAACCTGAGCTTCAACACAAGACAAAAATAAGGATTAGATGGGTTCTTATTTGAATCAGATTTCTATGTTTATACTTGTAATTCTTATACACTTAGACACACTGATGATAAATTTCTGTTTGTGCAGGATGACTAAATTTTACAAACTACTTCCTTGGTTAGAATACTAAACGTACATAAAAAAAAAATTGAAACCCAAATAAATATATAAAATAAACTTGCTTAACATTACATATGAATTCCCAAAATTCACATCCTTAATCTTTTCACTTGTTTATACTAAAATACAAATCAGTGGCGAATCCTGGTCTACACAGCAGATTATGCAGAAATGCATCTCAATCCCTCAACCCATGTTGTCTATAACACGACAATACTCCAGAGATAAAATAGAATTAATAGTAATGATAATTAATGTCATGGCAATTGTAATTTATATTGTAACTAAGACAGGGATCCTGTTATGAAAAAAGAAATGAAATTTTCAAAACTAGCAAAAATTTTAAAAATTCTTT
This sequence comes from Amaurobius ferox, assembly GCA_951213105.1. Lineage (NCBI taxonomy): Eukaryota > Metazoa > Arthropoda > Arachnida > Araneae > Amaurobiidae > Amaurobius > Amaurobius ferox. Next base: position 135,316,066 of record OX578147.1, read on the forward strand.
CTTATTCATTAAAAAATTAAATTAAATTCCAACAGCAAACAAATTTTGTATTCTAAATAGCTAAAATTGTGAAAATTTTAATTAATTTTTGGAGCATTTTATTGTAAAATTACATACCTCAAATTTGTAGATTTCTTGTACTTTGCAAAAAATCAAGCTAATCATTTAAATTGGTGGTATTTTGTTAAAGGGTTGATATATTATATGCTTCAATGTATTCTTTAACATTTTACTCGTATGAGCAAACCCCAATTTAAAATCAAGATTTTAAAGAAAAATTAATGAAAATTGTATAAATTTAAGCCATGATAAAAGCACTGCCCTAATTATAACTAATTACACAATATATTCAACAGGTCAAAATAATGCAGATGTCCATCCACTCCAGTGAAATGATCAACATAAATGATTGACACCGATAAACTTTCTTTAGGCGACACATACAAGCATCTAATTATAATTTTCAAGCAAAGAGTTACAGTTCTTTTTAAATGATTTTTTTAAAATTATTCCTCTAATTATGCTTGGTGATGCTACTGACGATGAACATTATGATGTCTGAAAGTGCTGTGGCACTTTGAAATTTTTTCTTACACATCAAAAGAGTGTTTTAAATACAGTTTACAAATACTTATAGTCTCTGATGGAAAACAATCGGATGTAGTTTAATTAGAGTGAGAATGACACGAAATATCTGATTCCATTCCAATAGGGTGAGAAAAAGAAAACACTTTCTCCCTCTTGTGCAACACTACCAAGCTAATTTTACAAGTGATGGCAGAAAGTTCAAAATGGGAACAAAATGTAAATGTATAAAAATTCGAACTACAAAGAAAAATATAGGCAAAAACTAGACAGAAATATAGGGAATATAAGATAAATGTAAAATAGGACATTTTTCTTGATTTAAAAAAAATATATATGATATATAGCAAATAGAGGTCAACTTTTACCCCTGCTAATTAATATATATATATATATATATATATATATATATATAATAGTTTGGAAGCCCAATGAAAGAAAAGTGAGAAGCTGTAATTCGAAAAACCTAACTTTCTAACAAGCCTACAAAATAAAAATATAAATCAGCAAATCTTCAAATGGAAAAAAATACAAATTTCAATCATCAAGTTAAAGAAAATCATATATATATATATATATATATATATATATAAATATACATATACATATATATATATTTATGTATGCATATATAGGAAATATAGCAGTACTTCTACCCTTGAATATATAGATGGTACCTGAAGAATTTAGAAATGAAAATCATAACAACAAAATAAGATGAAAGTTTAAGTTATTAAAAACAGATTTAAATTTCATGTTGCACATCCTTAATCAAGTATCTTCAACGTCTTTGACAAAATGAAAGTATATTTAAGGAGAAATCGAAATGGAAAACTGTAAAGCATGTTTCAAGGATCATGGGAATCCTGCCCATTCACATAAAATACAGACACATCTAGAACATAAACTTCACAGATACAAGCAATACATATCTTTATACTTAAAATATATAAATATCTGATTATATACCAACAGTTATATACAAATAAAATACAATTATCCTGAATTACAAGAATATAACTTCTTCACATCTGAAACAAACATAACTGGTATGCCAATTCATCATATAAAATACAGACAAATGTAGATATAAACTTCACAGATACAAGCAATATATATCTTTAAACTTAAAATATATAAATATCTGATTATATACCAACAGTTATATACAAATAAAATTAAATCATCCTGAATCACAGGAAGAAGAAGAATATAACTTTTTTATATCTGAAACAGACATGACTGGTATGCCAATTCGAACAATTTTGTTCCCTGACTGAACTTTACTATATACTGGGATGACCCCAACTATATCAGTATTGGAATCCAACAAAGATTCCATATTAATCAAAGGAAAATTTAGAACACTCCCATTTAATGTTGTTACATCAATAATATTAATACACTTCTGTTGGTGTGCTTTAAAAAGGCTGCGATAGTTGAAGACCCGAGTGCATGTTGAGCATGAAAAAGCTTTCATGTGATGCAACCGAGTATGTACGAGCAGAAGTCGTTTACTCGAAAAGCTTTTTCTGCATCTTCTGCAGACAAAACTTTTAGGACTCAGATGCAACTGCCGATGGTATTCGAATAAGAGTTTACTAGAAAAACTTTTACCACACTGCAAACATGATTTTTTACATGATGACTTTGTAGTGTAATTACAAAGTCTTTTATTTTTTACACTGCATCTATTTGGTTGAGTATCATTTTCTTGTACTTTCGGCACCACACAATTATCTGACACAGTTATCGGCATCACACAGTTTTCATCATGAGTGTTTGGTAAAAATGCATTTAGAACATTATTACTTGGAACACTGTTCATATTTTCATCAACACAGGAAAGCTTGTTGGTTTTATAAGATTCACACAGTAATTTCAGCAATACATAAGAATCATGCTGCCTTGCATGCTTTTTAAAACTATATTCAGATTTAAAACAAATTTTGCAAATAGGGCACTTTAATTCAGGTTTAGAACTAGATGAACTATCTTTTGCATTACATAGGCTACTTTCAGGGAATTTACCATTACTTTCCAGTAAAGTTTCAGGCTCAGAATCCAAAATCTCTTCTTTTATAGAAATGTTTATTCCCTTAATATTCGGAGAATCAGAAACATTAGCAGGCCTATTACTTGGTTTTTCTAAAGATAAATAATGCTTAGATGACATTTGATTTGAGATATTACTTGAACCAGCTTGGGGAGATTTTAACAAATCAGAAGACTCCCCAAGTAGAACACTTTGGACATGAGTTCTCAAATGGCATTTAAACTCTAGTTCATTTGTGAAACTCAGCTGGCATGGAATACAAATTAAATTTTCATCATTCACTTCAATTGAACTAGAAACATTTGTAGAAGATGAATATGTAGCGTTTTCAAAACTAGGCAGACGTGCACGTGGGCTAGAAACAAAAGAAATATTAGAAATTCCATTATTTCCAGATGATACAGTTGAATCAACATCACTGGATGCATGAATAGTGGGCTTCCTAACTTCAAAATATTTATCAAATTGATCATCCCCACAATTCTGGTTAAAATCTACATCATTCATTTTTGTTGCTGGAAAATTCTGATAATCACGCAAACTTATATTACCATTCAGACTGTCCTTGCACAGAATGCTTTCCATATTTGAAGCAGCTATATTAGAATCAGTATGAATAATTTTTACATTGCTTCCTTCATGAGAATTACTTAGCACCGAACAAGAAGTAGAAGGTTTAATCGAATGCAAAAGCATAGCATCTAAATGTTTTTCCGAAGAAGCTATAGCAGTAGAATCAGCATGTACGAAAGATGGTAAGGTATCCATGATGCTTTGGTAATCCTTCAGTGCCGTTCGATATTTCCTACGATCTAGTGTCTCTGTGCAGACATTATGACGATGTCTTAAATGATGTATGAAAACATTTTTCTGCCTGAATCCTCTGTTGCATAGACTGCAGTGAAAAAGATTTTTGGAACTATGCAATGCCTGAAAAAAATAAATAAAACCAATATTTAAGAAAACAATATAAGTTTAAACGAACTTATACTGAAAAATATATCAATTACAAAATAACTAAGTACAGGACTTCTATCCAAAGAGCATAAAATTTCCTGATTCCAAGTTCTCTAGATAGGTTTCAAAATTAAGTCAAATAACTAAATGCTAATATTTATATTGTGCTTATCTGGAGGCAAACATAACATATCATACATCTGATAATGCAATATATATAAAGAATTTTATACAATAAATTAAATATAAGTTAGCTAAAATTTTTCAAATTCTCTGAATTTTCCTGAAATATTTCTGACATTTTTACCCTTTTTAACACTTTACAACATAGTTTAATACTTTACAACACAGTGTTTATGACTTTGGTCATTCTGTCTGTCTGTTCGTTCGAATGATAACCGACGTAAAAATGACTTTATCAAAAATGAAATATTAGTATGTTATTCAGATGGTCTGTGGGACATATGGGAATGTAAATGAATAAATCACCCAATTAGTTTTGGACTGAACCTGGGTTGAAAAAATGAAATACATTGAACCCTATAGGACTTCATACTTCAAACATTTTTAAGTGAAGTTAAAATTCACAAATTGCTTCGAAAATTTTAGGAAATATTCAAATTAATTATCTCATAAAATATATAAAAAACATCAGCAAAATATGTTTGGTAGTTTTTTAAATAAAAATTAAAATAATAATGACATACATATAATATGAAGAGATCACGTGTCCCACTTCAAAATAAAATATGTCATCCATCTTTTTTCCCAGAGTAAAAATCGTGATTTTTAAAGTTCTTTTACATTTAGATTTAGTGTCACATCCATCCTAAAGTCACTTTATTTTTTATTATTTTCTGTGCATCTACATTCTGAGCCAATGCAATTACAATATTGAGTTTAAATGATCATCAAACTTTGATTATTTCTATAACAAAGCCTAATTTTAACGTATGCAAAATATACACAAATCAAGCTGTAAGATGAGTTGCATGAATTTTTTAAACGCAAAATTATTTAGCTCTGGAGTCTGGAATATAGGTGACATGAATGAAATATCACTGATTTTACATAGAGAAGTAAACGATTTTATATCATTGCATTCTTTTATCATGGATTTTATATCATTGCATGAAATTTTAAGCATGGAGTTAGAAAATAGTTTTACCTTCATGGTTTTAAGTTTCCAAGTAAAATAAATTATTATAGTACTGTGATAATTTATGAGCATGTAGACAAGTAATTGTACGATGAGTTGTATAAGAATTGCTGAATTTTTTTCAAGCAAAATTATTTAACTCTAGAGTCTGGAAAAAAGTGTATGAATAAAATATTCACTACTTTTACATAGCAAGCTAAACGATTTATATTTTGATGACGTCATGTGAATAAAGTTAATTTTTTTCGATGAAGTTTTCAAATAAAATTATTGTAGTTCTGTGGTAATTAAAAATATATAACAACCTAATGTATCGCATTTTGAGATTGCATTTCAGTTGGAAAGTGTTACATAATTAATGCTGTATGCATGATCGATATTTCTTGTTTCATTTCTGCAGAAAAGCAGATTTTTAAGGTATGATGATAACTGTGTAAGTATACCATAGAATTCTGTTCCGGCTCCTCAAGTGCAATAGAAAATCGTAGAAATATATACAGGACACTGGAGTAGCTAAAATGTTCACATTTGATATATCATTGACTTTATTACATGTAAGTTTAACATACATTTTAATAAATTCCTTTCTCGTACATTAAAGTTCATGCAAATAATAAAAGGGGGTACTTTAAAAAACTGCATTTTTTATTTTATCTTTGAAACTGGTAAATACATTTAATCACCTTGCGTTAAAAAATTTCAGAATATAAAAAAAAAATTACTTTAGAAACATAAAACTTACAATAAATATAGTAGAAGAGCTGTAGATACTTTATTAAAAGAATTGATTTATGCACAAAATCAAGCATACTGTTACAGAAAAAGTAGTATTAAAAAAATAATAAATTGTGGTTGTATAGAGAAGAACATACAAATACAAACAAACTCAAAAAGAAATACATATTAAACAGTGCTCAATATCTGATAGTCAATTTTGTGGCCCTTGAGCTTTAAAAAAATAATAAACAAGACATATTTTTCAACAAAAAAGTCTTTTTCAATAATATTAAATGCACTTGGCTTCATATAAATACAGATTTGTCATTTCTGATACTGTCCCCCCTCCCCCAGTGATAACTTGAGTTTTCAGTTTTCATCTCTTAATTACATCTGTAAAAACACAAATAATAAAAATAAACGAAAAAAGGGTAAGAAATTACAATTTTACCTTATCAAAAACCACTCAATTATCAAAATTTTAATGACATTACTTTGTGGAAATGGCTGATACACATTTGTTTCTAAAAATCAGTGAAGTTACAATTCTGTTAAAATCATCTTTTTCCTCCACAAGATGGCAATATCATTGATTTTAAGTATGTGGACAAACATCTGCTTAAAATTTTGAAAATTTGCCATTAACAGGCAAGTCGAAAACCCAGATCACTCGACTCACCCTGAGGCATGAGCAGCTGTTTGAGTGGTCAAACTAAGAGGTAAGTAAAAAAATTCAATTTTATTGCTCACTAACAGCATACCCATTCTTTGTACGGAGTATATAATATAAAGACACTTAAGATTCACAATCATGTGCAAATTCCTATAGTATACTAAATGATATTTTTAATCAACATATTCTGTTAAAATATTTAATATAATGCTCCTAAAAAGTTTAAAAATCTCTGTTCTCGCTATTCAAAATTATATTCAAAGGCAGATCTGAAGAATAAAACATCCTGACCCCTTATGTAAGTAAATTTACAAAAAATATGGAATTGAATCAATATATGCAAAATAAAAGAGTTAAAATTATATGGGACCCATACTAATTATATATACGAATATTAGAAGATATAACCTGTATTAGTAGATTACATGTATAAATTGAAAATATCAATCAACCAGTAATCTTTAAACCTGAAGGCAGAAATTTATTCCAATATATGTCAAAATGAAAGTGCTAAAATTATATAGAAAGATATAACTGTACTACTTATAATGTCGTAGATTAGAAGATATGTCTGGGTATTAGTAGAAGATTACCTGTATTACAATATAAGTCTGAAATATCTTTGCCAAAATAAAACAGATGATGTAATAAATTGAAAATATAAATAATCCCTTGAATTTGCATACCAGAAGACTGTACTTAATTCCAATATATACCAATATACCTATACTAATATTCTCGTAGATTAGAAGGTATACCCGTGTATTCCTAGAAGATTACTCGTACAATGTACAATATGTGAGTTTCAACATTTTTATTTCTGAATCAATAATAATAACGTTTAAACCTGAAGACCATAACTGATATTATCCAGTCAAAAATGCAATGGCAATGAAATTTATTTTATATCTTCATTATTCAAATCGGAAAAGATTTAATAAAAATCATCTACCGCATAAACACATGGGATTTAAATCCGTTGCTAAGAGACATGGTATCATTTGCTTAAAATAAATTGGTGAAAAAAATATCGTCTGAATAATGCTACTCTATGGAAGGTTTGGTGACATTTTCATCAATTTAGTGACATTTTAAAGAATCGCCAAATTTATCACCGAGTGGGACTGTAGAACTGACAGTCCCACTTGGCTACAAAATGACAAAATATCATAACAATACTATCCCCTAACAAAACACAATTAATTTCATTTTAGTTCAATTTTATCAATTTCAAGATATTTTTATGGATTTACAAATATTTTTATCAATTCGGTGACATTTTAAAAATTCACTTAATGTGTCACTAAGTAGGATGGTTGGTCTGACAGATAAATGCTAATGAAACATCATTTCAGTACTCTCTTCAAACAAAACAAAATTAATTTCATTGATTTGCGTCATTTTTATCAATTTGGCGACATTTCCGTCAATTTGGCAACATTTAAGAAAAGTTGCAAATTAGAGAATATCCCACCAAATTCGTAGCTCTGAATGAAATATCCTGATCCCGTTTGTATATACTAAATGAAAACACTAAAATTGTATTAGAAGATATACCCATTCTACTCTTTTTCTGTTTCAACAATAGGCTAAATGAATTTATTGGCTAAATACAATATATGAGTTTATTAGCTAAACACAATATATGAGTTTATTAGTTAAACACAATATATAAGCTTGAAAACTCTTTGCCAAAATAAATTAAAATGATGTACACAGTCCGCAATTAATGTAATTAAAAGAAAAATCAAACCATTCATTTATAAGATACATTTTTATATCCATTGATTTATTATTTAAATAAAAAAATAATAAACATTTACAAACACATTTAATTTAATTGCGTTGCCGAACAAATGATATATCCTCATAGAATGCTAAAAATTAATTAATCATTTTGACTTCTTAATAATTTTCATTGTTGAGTAAAAGCTTGTAAAAAATAAACCATGGTGACAGATTTTCCTTTTAAATTTATGTTTTCAACTAATTCATGATTTCAGAAAGTGGCTTTTTAGAGCAAAAATGTGCTCCCAAACTCAGAGATAAAGTTTTAATTCACTTTCCCGTTTGAAACAAACAACTTTCAACCTTTTTGTTTGGAGGAACCAGGGAGTTAGAGAGTAGAACGCCTAGAAAAAAGTTTCATTATTCATTAATATCTCGACAACCCCTGCTCTAAAAAACTCGAAACTTGGACTAAATTTAGGGGGGCGTATTTAAAGCCTACTCACAAAATATCATTAAATTCAGTTTAGCCGTTCTCCCGTGATGATGAGACAAATGAAAGTTTTATTTTTCTCTAATATCTCGATAACCACTGGTCGTAAAACTCGAAACATAGATTAAATTTTAAGTGGAGCTATTTCAAGGCCACCCACCAAATTTTATCAAATTCGGTTCAGCCGTTCTCTCGTGATGTTAGATCATACATACATACATACTTTTCTTCTTTATATATATAGATGATATAAGAAAGCATCTTCCTTATAAATTACTGATAATTAAATAACCATTCTGATTTCTTAATAATTTTCATTGTTGAGTAAGCCTGTAAAAAATAAATCATGATGATAGAGTTTCCATTTAAGTTCATATTTCAAACCTGTGATTTTCAAAAGTGACTAATACGTTCAATAAACTCCCACAAAAAAAATTCCATTTAATTGAATTTCATGTTAAAACCAACAATTTCCAACCATTTTTGTTGGGAATCCTGGAGTTAGAGAGTAAAACTCCTAGGAAAAAGTTTCGTTTTCCATCAATATCTCAACAACCCCTGGTTTTAGAAACTCGAAAATTTATGGAGGACTATTTCAAAGCTACCCACCAAATTTCATTAAATTCGGTTCAGTCGTTCTCCCATGATGATGAGACAAATGAAAATTTTGTTTTTTACTAATATCTCGAGCATCACTTATCGTAGAAACTCGAAACATGAGACTAAATTTTAAGAGCGGCTATTTCAAGGCTACTCACAGAATTTCAACAAATTCAGTTCAGCAGTTCTCCCATGATGATGGGACACACAGACAGACAGATTTTCAATTTTATTTATATAGATTTTTAATCAGTATATTTATTACCTGTCATTCTTGACACATTTTTAGTTTCTAATAATGTGAATGAAAATTTTAAAATACTGTGTGTTCCTGTTAGTGCATACAATCCAGTTAGGCATTACTGTATATACTTTGTTTCCCAATGTTAGTTTTGATTTCCATGCAAAACAAAAAAAATCTGATGTGGGCAGCACATGACTTTCCCTGCAGACTCATATTCACATTATCTTTATTTCTTCAATAATTCATTAAATTGAGTTTAATTGCATAAAATAACACCCATAATTATTTAAAATTACACTGAATTTGCACTTTTAATTCATTTTTTATTCTCATTTGGTAACTGGATTTATCTTCAAAGGTGGCATAGCGAAAATACAAATATATATATATATATATATATATATATATATATATATATATATATATATATATATATATATATATCAAGAATGGCTAGTCCTAGTGTAATGGGATTGAACTTATTATTTTTATCGTTAAAAATTATGTATAAAACAAGCATTTAACTGTTATATTTGAGCATACATAGTTTTTTATTTTAGATTTTGAAAATTTTTGCGAACCATTTCGCAAAAAAATGCAGGCTATGTTTTACAAATCATACCAAAATCTAATCAGCACGAGGGTAGTATAAATGACTTATCTACCAAATTTTGTAAAATTTGATCTATTAGATTTTCAACTAGAGTGGATACAATCAATTTTTGAGGGTCCATTTTGCAAAGAAAAGGTGGGTTCTTTTATCCCGAATCATACCCAAAACTAATCTGCACTAGGGTCACCCACAAGTGACTTACCTACCAAATTTTATGAAATTTGGTCTATTAGTTTTTGAATTAGAGTGGATACATACATTGTACAGACAAACAGACATACATACAGACATCACACTAAAAAAAGTTTTTTCGTATTCTAGAGGTCCCAAAACGTGTAGATCTGTCGAGAACTCAAGTTGTGATTTTCGGTATGATTCCAATATTTTCCCTATACATTACCATGTATTGCAGGAAAAGTAATATACCCATATGTCATTCCAGTCATGGTCATTTTCGACACAGAAACATAATAAATATACATTAAAATTCCATTAATCACATTAAACAGCTTTGTCACACCCATTAGAAAACTTTAAAAAACATTTCTAAAAACTTATTCCAAACAAAAGTTTCAAGAAACTGTAAAGAAAAAAACTTTTGGAATCTGGAAATTGACAATTACCAGATATTCAGCCATATATGATTACTTTGATATGTATTATCAATTGATTTAGTTCATACCATGCAAAATACAGTACATGCAATATAAGTGACAATCACAGATGTCTTTTAATAATAGAAACATGATAAATTTGATAAATACAAAAATTATAAGAAAAGTAGAAGAAATTATTAAATAATGTTAATCAGATATAATTGAAACAAGTACAGAAATCACAAGTAAATTGCTACAAAAATAAAATTATAACAGTAAGTGATAATTTTTTTAATTTTGGGGTATCTTTTTACAGTGTGAATAAGCTTTCAACAAATTGAAAATTACAGAACTATTTATTTATACCTGTATCTAACAAAACTTGTATACAGGGTGCAGAGTAAGTAGGCCATATAAGTTTTGAATGATGATAACTAGAGCTATGAAAGTTAGATATTGGTATAGTAAAGTGACTATGCACTACTAGATAAGGTTGATAGCAGTGACCCTAGTGGCAAAATTTGAAAGTTAGCATTCCTATCTCAAAAAGATACAGAAAAAAAGTCAATTAGAAAGTTGCAGAACATCAATGAATTAGTAAGACATTACATTTTGCAGAAACAAATGGTACAATTAGAAAGCTTTAAGTATTACTGTAAATATTGTATGCAAATTATGGCAGTAATGCACAAAACCACTCTTGCAAATAATTATATGAGAAAAATTGCAAAATATCATCAAATGTGTGCACTTTGATGAGCATGATGTTAAAAAAAAAGATCATGACAGGCTATTCAAATGAAGATTATTGTGAAATGGTACTGCCATATGACGAATTCAGATGCAACGTTGTGAAAACTGCACAGAAGTTGCCTTACAATTTACTACTGCTTTATGTTCACTTGTAATGCTGATGAAATTGAACGCACAACAGGAAATTCTTTCCTACATACAAATATATATTGTGGCAGACTGTGGGCATGTTGAACATACTTTATGTTAAACAGTATTTTATGTATATAATGCTTTTGTATTAGATGAAATAATGTTTCCTACAAATTTATGATGCTCTACAACTTTCTAATTGAGTTCTTTTATGGCATCTGTATAGTTTCTGAGATAGAAGTACTAACTTTCAAAGTATGCCATTAGGGGCACTGTCATCAATCTTATCTGGTAGCGTAGGGTCACTTCGATATACTGATACCTCAATTTCATAGCTATAGCTACTATAATTCAAAACGTATTTGGCCTACCTGTAGGTATAACAAAACTGGTTCATGAAGTAAAAGAAGTTTTAAATACAAACTGATTTTACTCAGAGCAGACTTTATAAAAGGGCTCAGAAGATCTGCAATTAGATCTCTAAAATACCTCTAAATTGATATTTTAACCGTAATTACATCTGTTAGTGTATAATGATGCTAATATAAAATAGTGCCCCCCCCACCCCCCCACCCCACACACACACCCCAAATGTTCGTAACAGCACTGGTCTTAGAAAAATATTTACATGTTTCAAAGTGAAAAATACCTTATGACGCATTAAAGTTCCTTTCTGACGAAAGCATTTACCACAAAATGGGCAAGCATGAGGTTTTTCACCCTTGTGGATCAGCATATGAGCATCTAAGGTACACTTTCGACTGAAATATTTAGCACATATGGGACACTGGAATTCTTTGGAAGGATCAGGGAACATCAGCTGTACGCTCATCTGAACATTCTTTGCAATCTAGAGAAAATAACATGCTTTGAGATTTACAATGCAAAATAACTGTAGGAACATCACAGCAGATACAATTTATTTTAATCAGTGGCTAAAATTGATAAGTAATACTTTTCATAACGCCCACCTCTGAATAATAATACCTTATAAATAACAGTCTCGGCTAATCCGGAGATTAGGTCACCTTGGTTAAATCGGAGAAGACGCCACGCACTTTGTGAGGTTAAATCGGAGAAGACGCCACGCATTTTGTGAGCGCTTTATGTTGCAATCTGGTAACCTCTTGTATCGGATGTTTTCGGCGGAAATTGTGTAACATCCAATAAGAATACGTTTTTGTGTTTGCTACAGTTTTTTGATGTAAAAGAACATTTCTATCAATATTTTTGGCCATTGTTGTGCATATTTACTTGTTCTTTCGTTATATGATTTATTTTGGAGAAAGTGATTTTGCTACGTGCGATATGCACAGATAAAATTGTAGCATATTCTGTGTCTGGGCGCCGCAGGCGACCGTTCCTAATAAACCGGAGATCACTGGGGGCCCCGTTCCGGTGTAGAACGACCTTTAGGTCGAACCCCTGCCCTTGTACGGACCACTGGTACATACGGACCACCGATACATCCGTTCCACAATTTTCGATCTTTAGATCGAATCCCTGCCCTTACACGGACCTGTAGGTCGAACCCCTTCCTTTATATGGATCCTCAGTTAGATGGAGAAAGCGATCTTGATACGTGCGATATGCACACATAAAATTGTAGCATAAAAATATTAAATTTTACAAAAATCTGATTTTGGAACGTTTACATGAGTATTATTAATTTTTTTATTCTGCAGTTTTATAAAGTTATTTAATTTTCTTAAAATAAACAAAAATCTGGTTTTGTAATGTTTTTTTGAGTATTATTCACTGTTATTTAAGTTAAATTAAATTATCATTTATATTAGAAAATCTTGTTTAGAACAAACACAATAGACCAAAACATCATTTTGGTAGGAGGAGCCTATTTCTAATGACGGTAAATGACATCACTGAGGATGGGTGGAGCCAATTTTCAAAACACGGAAGAAAGCGCCAACCACAGGCCAACTTGGCCCGATTTTGTACTTAGAAAAAAATTTGCGGTGACCTGATCTCCGGATTTACCACAGTCTCTTATACACTTGGAACTGAATGTTTCCCAAAAGATAGTATTAGTCAATATCTCTGAAGAACTGTAACTCTACTATACTCCCATTGAATATTTTGCTTATAACATATATAGAAAATTGAAATATAAAAAAGAAAACTAGAAGATAAATTTTCATTTTACCTCTACAAATACGAGTCTATACTTTTACACACTGTTAACATATTGAGGAGAAAATATATAATGCATACCACATGAATGAATTTAAAAATAAATTATGTGTTTAACAGGATTCATAATTCTTTGAACAATTTAGACATTATTTTATGGCTTCCATACAAAGCTCATTAGAAAGAACATTTTTTTATCTATTTATACAGTAAATCCATTGCTGCACAAAATTTACAAGAGCCTTTAACTTTTGATTTGAGCTAACATCTTAGATTTTCAAACAATAGGTATTCTTAGAATAACAAATAAATTCTGAAGTCTCTTCAGATTCGTTATATCAAAATTTCACTAAATATCTATAAAATGCAGGGAAAAAAAAACTGCATAAAATGCTACAATAAATGTTAAACAAAAATTATCTAAAGTTCATGATAGGAAACATTGGAATTCGATAGTATTAAAATATACCTTAAATCTACAAATGAATAATCTAATTGTGCAGCTTCGTGAAATATCACTCCCAAGTAAAAATTATATACCATTACTTACAGATTGAAAATAATTATCTTTCATAATTATATTTGGATTAAATTATATACTACTTTCTTATTGTTTCATGCCAAAAGGCATGGAAATGGAGCTATTTTAACTCACAAGAGTACATTAAAAGTTTTAAAAAATGTCCAAAACTTTTATATTTTTTCTTAAGAAATCCCATTATCCCTAGAATATTATTACATCTTAACAAGTTCATAGCATATTTCAAATTCAAACATCCGTGGAAAATTCGCATTGACATTCGTAGTTAAAAACAGTAAAACATAAATGCAGCGCATTAAAACATAAATGCAGCGCATTAAAACATAAACATAATAGATTATTGTAAGAACCTGCCCACAAATAACTTACAGAAGATTCTTCCATTTTAATGAGGTGGCTGAAATAAAACAATATACTAGTTAGCTAACATAATAATACACAAATCTGTAGAAAATATTTCCTTGAAAAAAAATAATAATTGAAGTCATTACCAATAAATAAATTATGCAAAAAATTTTATTTACAGCCGAAAAAAAAAATTATTTGGTTTCTACATAAGTTTAAATGTTTACTGCTGTTCACACGAAAAACGAAACTAAGACATGCAGTTAGCAGTAACGGACGTAAGTTTGTTGCAAGCGGCAAGGTATTCAAGTACAACCTTCGGAAATTATTGTCGCAAAGCCTTACGCAAGGAGAAGAAGTAGTCCTACATATGAACCACATCTACTGTGAGGGCTGTAAGCTAACATAGCAGTGGTAACCGCTTTCTTCCGGGTAAACCGGATGTCAGCAAACTTTTGATCTGCTAGCGATTCGAAAAAATCTTTCCCTGCACTGTTACCAATTAATCATATTTTTAAAAAAAGATAGCTCATATTGTCTAACACTGTTTTATATCGTTTATATTAGGCACAGATATTTTAATTATCTTGTCAAATCTTAATCATAGCAAGCCATGTTGGCAGTTTTTGGCGAACTTATCTTCATGTTGGCGATGTAAAAGGATTGTGTAACATTTTATTTTATTTTACATCAGCCGCGGTTCCTGAATTGTTCATTTGTTTCAAAAACTACCGCTCTGAATTAAACAATATAGGGTTCGAATGTATTATAATGCACCACTTTTCTTTTTTATTGTTTACGCGTGATATCTTCTGAGTGAAATCCAGGTGCATAACTCTAGCGGATATGTGGAATGTCGTATTAAAAAGTTGCAAACCAAAAAATTATGAAATGATGAACGGGTAAAAAAGATTTTAGATTATCTTCAAATAATAGTTCTCTAGTTACGTTACGTGTCTAATTAATTACTGAGATACCAAGTTAAAACTTAATATCTATGAAGCATAGATACTATAGACGCCGACGAAGATACTATAAGTGTGTGTGGGGGGCAGTGGCGGATTTTGGCCTCTTGTTTGGGGGGGGGGGGCGATCTGTAGATCGAAATGTTCTCGGAAGTTTGTTCACTTAGGATTTTCTTAACGGCTCCTATATACGGATATTTGACATTTTTGAAATAACTAGAACAAATTCGGAAGTTTATAGTAAGTTCTTTGCAGCTTATAAAATACGGCCTATCATATTTTTTAAGACCAAAGCAAAATAATGAAGATTGGAGGGGAAAAAATTAAGTGACTATATAAGGAAACAAACTTATTGTTGAAGTCGAAACAGGAAACTAAATTATATTCTGTTGTTGTTGAGACCCAGACCGTCCGACCTACCAGAAAGGTGTAAGGTAACCGAAATTATATTCTGTATTAAGTATACACAAAATTATACACAAGTAAGAGATTTCCATATGAGAAGATTAATACTGAATATTAACTAAATAAACACATTTATATTCTATTCACTAAATATGGTTATCATACAATACAATACAAATAAATTTTATTTTTCTTAGACTGTGGTAGAAAAGAAGGATGAACATGAGTAAATACAGTTAATATAGGTATTAATAAGCACTGAACATTGATTTACATTTTCCCACTTTTTTACATTTTTAGCTGCACAGGAATCAATAAATATTTACGCAAAAAACATCACGTATAAACATTACGCAAAAACATCAAAAGAAAAGATCAATGGTTTGATCGAGTTTACTACCCCTGGCAAAAATTATGGAATCACTTCCATGTTATTTCAATGGGATACGAAGTTCAATGCTCTACAACTTTTGAAGCACGGATACCTTAAAAAACCCTTTTTGAGCGAAATTGAAGAATAAAAACTTAATAAAATAAAAAATGTTTGAACAATTTTGCACTTTTCATTATTTAATAATTCACAACCAAAAAAATGGGAAAAGAGCTGTAGGCTGAAAGAAAAAACTCGTAAAAACTAATTTAGAATAATAAATTTGATCATATAAACATGAGGAGCTATATCTTAATGATTTTCCATGATCAAATTTATTATTCCAAATTAGTTTTTACGAGTTTTTTCTTTCAACCTCTAGCTTTTTCCCATTTTTTGATCGTGAATTATTAAATAATGAAAAGTGCAAAATTTTTCAAATATTTTTTGTTTTGTTAAGCGTTTAAAGTTCTTCAATTTCGCTCAAAAAGGGTTTTTCAGGGTATCCGTGCATCAAAAGTTGTAGGGTATTGAACTTCGTATCCCATTGAAATAACATGGAAGTGATTCCATAATTTTTGTCAGGGGTAGTACCTATAACATTATTCAAGTGTAATTGCCAATTCAGCTTATTGTCGATCATTATCCCTAACAGCCTTACGGAATCCATCGCAAAAACCCTGGCGCCGTTAACCTCTCAGGAAGGATCAACATTATAATATCAACTCAAGTCTTCTTGCTTTTTCTTTAGCAAATCGATCTAAAATTTTTACTGGTGAAATTGCGATATCATAATGCACATGCAACAAAGCCAATCCCACTAGCAGATCTTCTCTAATTGTGTTTCGAAGCCATGTCTTCAATCGTTTTATTGCTGAAAAGCTACGCTCGGCGGTTGCTACAGTAATTGGTAATGTTACAAGAACTTTCAGTAACACGTAGATCACATGGTACACTGCAGGATCACAGTTTTGTAGTGCTTCAAAAGCAGACTTGGGTACTTTGCCGGTATCGGTATTTTCACGCATCCATTTGGTTCTCCAGTTAATCACCTCAACTTGAAGTGTACTGTTCATTTCTTCCACTCCCAGTTCGGCTATTCTGTGATACTTCTTGCTTAGCTCTGTCCAAGATGTGAGGAGTGACTCTTCGTCCGTGTTGATTTTCGCTAAAAGAGTCGATGGTACTAAATCTTGTAAATATAAGACATCCAGATTTTCCTGTGCGAATCGGTCTTTTAAATCTTCTTGGACAGAGTTTAACAAAGGCAAGTAAACATTTATTCTGTAATAATCTTCAGGCGTTATGGCAGGAGCATTTGATCTATGAACTTGGCATCCAGCAGTACGTGGTATTTTTGTTTCAATTCCAAGATCATTACACATTCCCTCAACCTCTCTGCATATATTCCCGAAATCGGATTCCACATATTTCTTAAATTCACTTATTATCGTAATTGCATCAGAGACAGCATCTCGAGCTTTCTTTTTACTTTTATTATGGGGGCGAGATTTCGTGGATAAACTGAGGGAGGGAGTTCAAGGCCAAAGTATCTCCCTAATGATATATATTTTTTTTAATTTTATAATTCATTTGATAAAACGTCGACATTTGTCAGGCGTTTGGGGGGGGGGGGCGATCGCCCCTCCTGAAATCCGCCACTGGTGGGGGGGGGCTTACACCAGCTTCTGTTGAAATTCCCAGCGTGGGCATTGCCACCTTCTGAGAATTTGAGATTTTTTTAACTTTATTTTACTAAATACCAGAAAATGCAATTTTCAATTATTAAAACAGAAAAACGAATCTTATTAAAATAAATATCACATTTCAGTTCAGTATTGTTCACATATTCCTTACCATGGGACCATAAACTATCTTGCAGACAAACCAAACTCCTCTTTATCCCAAGAAACATGTTTACGCTAATGACAAAAACACCTGGCTATCAGAATTTATAGTTCAAAGTGAAAAGGAATATTTACAGCCATTTCCAAAAAGTAGCTGTCTCTAGTAATAACTATATAACTATAAAGGATAACCACGAAGTACGAATGACTTATCTGGTCTACTGTATACCAAAGTATTCTTATCTGTAATTGCTCCTGAATTTTATATATCAGTGCCGTCTTTCCAGTTGGTATTATGTATAATAGTATATCCGTTTGAAATTGTAAACCCCGCTGGGGTCACCTTGTTCCTGCGAGTGTCGGACGTTTGGCAGCCATCAGTACCAAGTTATTTCAGATCAGAGAGCTACAATTATATGAGAAAATAGAAAATATCGGATTCGTAGAAATTTCCTAGAGTTTTGTAGGAGGTTTGACATATGTTCAAGTAGTACCTCAAATGAGTTATGTTTGTTTTGTGAGGAAAAGGAACGCAATATTTTTGTACTATTCGTAAAGATTACGTTTAGATTTGTAATTTAAAAAGCACACTTATTTCTCATGAATGCATTTAAATTAGAACAGCAAAATTTTCTGCTTGAGTTAGAAATTTCCAAGCTGCTGAAAGACTTGCATATTATATCGTGCAAATTTTGATTTTAGCGCAACGCTAGTAAGTACATATGTTATAAAGGCTCTGCGTATCGTATTCTGTGAAATTGTACTGATGGATGTTTTTAAATTAAAAAACCATAACTATATTAGATTTTTCTATAACAGGCTTGGTAGAACATGACACTACTAAAATTTCACCAAAAATGGGATTTTCCCAGAAATTACTCTATACAGTTAGGTGTCAATTGATGGAAAAATCGTAGTTTAGTAAAAAGTATCGTTAATCATGTTGTTACACCAAGCCCTTCGTTTATACATTTATATTTTCTTAATGAAACTTGTTTTTACATATCTTACACAGCTGATGACATGGGCATCTAGATTCATATAAATTTATATGTGTCGCAATCTTAAGGTTTCATTACATATTCTAACTCCAATTTTGTTTTTATAGAGCATGGGCAAGAGCGTAAATAAACAACCTGCGTAGTAGAATGCTCAGCAACGTAAGAACAAGAGGGCATTATTTTTACCGTAGAGTGTAATGGTAAACGGACAATGATGGAAAATGAAAATTGAAACTAAACACATTAAACATCAAAATTTATCTTTGTGATGAAAATAAGTTATTTAGAATACTTGAAACTTGAATAACAACATATACACTCTAAGACAAAAATTCGACGCACCAAGAAAGAATTATTCAAATGAGACAAAATTTGGTACATATAATGTGGATGTACAGAAAAAGAAATGATTAGAATTTCAGAACAATTGAATGATTTATTGCACTGAAATATGTACGCAAAGTGAGCACGTCAATGTGACGTTGGTCCACCTCTGGCCTTGATACAAGCTGTTACCCGACGTGGTATTAATGCATAAAGTTGCCAGATGGTGTTCTGAGGGATGTCATTCCACATGGCCCTAATTGACGAGTTAATTCGTCTACACACTGGGGTGGTCGCAGGCGACTCCCCATCTCAACCCAAATGTGCTCAATAGGCGAGAGATCTGGTGATCTGGCTGGCCAGGGAAGTGTGTCGTAAGCACGCAGACAATCAATAGAGAAGCATGCCGGGTGTGGTCCGGCATTATCTTGCTTAAAAGTTATCCAGATGTGTCACGAAAGGAATGGTAATACGACGGGTCGTAGAATGTCGTCAACGTGCCGATGTGCTCTGATGGTACCACGGAGGACTATCAAAGGGGTCCAGCTATCAATCTAAATGGCACTCCAGACCATAACTCCCTGTTGTCGGGCTGTGTGACGTGTGACAGTAAGAGCAGGATCCTGACGATGTTCGGACTGTCTCCAGACACGTCTGCTCTGGTCGTCAGGACTCAGTTCGAAACGGGACTCATCACTGAAGACAATTCGTTCCCAATTCGAACAATTCCACGTTTATCGAACCAGGCAGCATTGCAACAGCTGTTGACGGTGCATACTGGTCAGTGGTAGGCTGCGTAATGGGTGCCGTGAGAATAGATTCCGCTCCGGTAGTCTTCTATTATTTGTCCAGGTGGTCACTTCCATGTTTGTCACACGTTGGATGATTGATAACGACGAATCTCGTGCTGTCACAGCTGCTCTGACAATCGCGCTGTCTTCCCGTTCTGTCGTCGCTATAGTCCGTCCGCTGCCCGCTGAAATCTGCAATTCCGGACCCATTTCTGTAACATCGTCTAATTGCTGCATCTCTCCTATCCAAATGTGGAGCGATTCGGCTGTGTGCCCATTCAGCCTCATGCAATCCGACCGCACGCCCACTTTCAAACTCTTTCATATGCTCGTAGTGGCCTCGAATTCTCTGGCGAAGCATTGTTACAATCAAGGTTCGTAAACGCAATCGAAATCCACTGCACGTTTTGTTCCTGAAAGCGAGGTTCGCTCCTTATATACACCACCATGGTGCTCAATTTCAATGCGCTATAGTTCCGACTATTCATTCATTGGCTGCGAATTTTTGATCATCTGCATATTCGGTCGACAGGTGTTTGCATGTGCAGTTTCATTACTATCGAATTATTTTACGGGGTGCGTCGATTTTTTTGTCTTAGAGTGTATTCAAAGAATTAATTTGCTAAAGTGCACTTTAAGTGATTTTAAATGAATGTACACCTACTACTCATTTTTAACGTAGTCACTCACTAGCATTCTAAAGATGTATACATTTACTAGCAAATTCTGCAATGTATAGACAAGTGAGAAGGGAAAGATATATAACGATTTTTCTTAAAAAAAAAAACTTGTGTATATATTTTAACTAAAGTTAATATTTTATTTTCTGGTTCATTATAAATATCCATCAAAGAAAATAAATTTAGATATATCCTACTAAAATGAGAGGTTAAAAGATTGTAAATTTCTAAAGTAACCGTTTTTAATACAGAAATAATGAAAACTTCCATACTGTTAAGTAAACGAGTATTTTGTTTTAGAAACGTAAAGGCAAAATGGTCCGTGTAACGCTACGTGCCCATGTTCTATTATTTTGCAACTTTATCATTTTTTACCCTCAATGGTTGCTGGTCAGGTCTGGATGCTAGCTCCAAGATTGGCCCGGAAAAAACGGAGCATGATCGCCCCTTTCAACTTCGGTCTATCTTACACATTATTGATAAGGAAGAAATGAAATGCAGCGGGCCCAACTCACTGCACAGGAGATCCTGCTCTACCGACCATATCCGGGTCTGGGTGCGGATAATCAACTGTATGCTGGAGAGCATAACGCGACAGACTCTTCTAATGCCTCGTAGATCCTTTCACTTTCAACTCCCAATTGCTTCTCGAAGGAACAAAATACAATGCGTAGACGTTATGGTAACCGGTACATTAACAAGAGAGTGAGTTCAGGAGTCAAAGAGCTCAAATTGTATAACTGGTAAACTAGAGTGGCGCAGGCCTAAAGATATTTTTGCATAACTTGAGTAGAGATTTTTGCATAACTTTTGTATAACTGATTTTTGTATAAATTTAAATAAAACTGCTGAACTGATTTCTTTCTTTCGACCCACCCGAAAGTTTAAGGTATCTGTTTAGACAGTGTCACCTAATTTAGACTGGAACTCAATGGGACGACATCCACAGGGACCGAACTCTCCTTCCCCTGCTACCAACCGCCCGGAAGGAATTTCAAACCCTGATATAATGTGCTTGTACTTCGTGTGAACACAGGATCAGTTTAGGCAGAGTTAGAAATCAAACTCGGATCCTCAGAGTACAATTCCCGTGCTTTAACCACTGGGTTATCCCACCCACAAAACTGCTGCTTGTAAGACAATAACATACAAAACTTTCTTGATGAAAGCAGGTACATGTCAATTAGATGACTACAGTTGCTTCGATGGCAGTATAAGTCCTTTTCTCCACGCCAAAATAACAGTATACGCTTACAAAGAATGAACTCCCGTTCGCCAAGCAGTTTGTTTGTGGTGGTTAAGGAGGTATACTATTCTTTTGGCCTAAAAGCTTGTTGAAGCTTCTTGTAGCCACATAACTGACATATGATTTCTTTCTTCAAGGAGGTCTTGTAAGTTATTATATCTTTACAAAATTCAACGTTGTGAATCATTTATAATTTTATCCGATTGTGAACCTGAGATTTGGAAAACCCGGTGCCTGTGATATGTACGCTGTATTTTTTGTTCCAAATACTTTGCGACAGCACTTCTAGGTTGCCTCCCAGATCGCAATTTGAATACACATTTTACTATAACGTTTCTGCAAACATTTGAAGAGAAATATTCTAGAGTTAGTTTAAAATCGCTCGACTAAAAGTAACATTCCTTAATAATTTCGCGTATTTATATTTAGTACTTGGTAGACATTGCTAATTCTATGCACGTATATTTTATATTTACACACATTTCAATCTATGAATAAGTATTAATGCAATTACATGTTTTCCCTTTTTCTTTCTATATCTACTACATATACTGTATTATAATTACATGTGCTAAAATTTTTGGCATAAATGACAATATTAGCTTTACTGTCGAAAATAGTTTTACAGATGAAGAAAGCATTGCAAACTTCATAAATTCATGGCATGAAATTTTTAGTTCTTATTATTATGCATATAGTTTTTTAATTTTGTTAAATTTTAGTTTTTATCAACATTAGTTTTGCAGTTGAAATATAAGGGAGACTTGGGATGCTTGACACACTTCTTACTAAAATATTTTACATTTTTTTAAACATGATAGAATTCTAATTTTGTCACATTTTAATAAGTTTTAATGTTGGACATCTTTTTACACCATCCTAATTTTTGAAAGATTTCAAATTACCATATATTTTAAGATTTTTGTAATTGTAAAAACTAGGTCAAACGTCCCCACTTCAGGGAGGTTGGGCCCACTTAATGAAAACAGAATAAAAAGTTAAATATATAAATTAATAATGAAATATTAATTATTTAATCAATTGTATTTACTCACAATTTTAGTACACATTTCTAAATTAATTTCTTTCATTAACAGCTCATAAACTGCAATGTTTCACAAATCAATGAAGGTTTCGATAATTTGAAAAGTCAAAATTTAAATTCATTTTTAAGGCAACTCTTTCCGTATTACCACTGGTTATAGAATTTGGCAGTTTAATGACATCTTCAGAGGACATTGATGCAACATCTTTACAAATTGAATAAATAAAATTGAAACTTATTGAAACTTGGTTCAGATTTGCACAATAATCATTACCTTCTATCTTTGTTTCGCAGCCAATATAATGTTACTAGATTTTGTTGCAAATTTTACCAGAACAAAACCTCAGATTTCAATGCTAATTCAAGAGTCTTAAAATTCATTAAAATCATTACTTGAATCACTCAGAGGAATATCTGCTTCATTTTCATTGAAGACAACAGATTTAAAACCTTTTTTTGTTTGTTTTGGCAGACTTCTATTTAGTTTTTTGGTAATTTTCTAAATTTTCTTCACATTGTACTCTTTTTCAATTTGTACTTTGACAGCTGTATCTGTTAAAATTCTTGATTTTATATGTTGTCTACTTAATGTGACCAGACATCCCCAAATTTCACCTCTTCCCCCCAGAATGTAAAACTGTTTGGGTACACAAAATATCCTCAAATTTGAATTTTCATAAATGCTC
This sequence comes from Amaurobius ferox, assembly GCA_951213105.1. Classification (NCBI taxonomy): domain Eukaryota; kingdom Metazoa; phylum Arthropoda; class Arachnida; order Araneae; family Amaurobiidae; genus Amaurobius; species Amaurobius ferox. The sequence goes on from OX578147.1 coordinate 135,339,766, forward strand.
CTAAATTCTGCTTCAGCTTATTCATGCTTCTAAAAAGCATAAATTATAAAATCATTAAATACCATAAACTTCAGTAGTCCAGAATTTACACTGATTTGGATAAAGTCAAAAATATTCATTTACTATTTATGGTAATTTTCTGTTGTATATGTTGCATATTAAGAAATCCTTAATATTTATCCACAATCTATAAAAAACTTTTTCTTTCTTTATTGAAATGTATCTTGTTGTATCGAAATCTTTATTATAATTGAAAATTTAGTATATCACTTGCTAATGTTACATACATTGTTGGTGGTTCATTACAATTGTAGTCGTATTATTGGTACATATAGTCTGAATTTACTCTGTAATTTGTATCATATTCTCCTTTATTTAACTTCATTTAGTTAAGGTTTAACAACAACTTATTTTTAGAGTGCTTACCTACTATTCAAGATGGCACGTTTAAAATTATATTTGTAAGTTGAATGTATGTTTTGATATAATTTCTACTTTTTCAACTTTAAAAAATTTTTAAAAAGACAAATTTGTCTGATTTAAGGTATATAAATATTAAGGTAAGTTTTTATAAAATGCTTTATGGTGGATAAAAGTATGTGTTTACTACTGATATTAATGTCCTCAAATTTGTGTCCCCAATTGGCTCCTTGATTTTGGGGCACAGCACTGAAAAAACTCCTGTTTGAAAAAACTGGTCACCTTATGTCTATTCCTTTCTAAATTCTGATTTTGGAAAAGAACCCAACAGTTTAGGAGTAACAGCAGTGTCAAGGCAATCACTATTGGAATCAGATTTTACAGTTATTAATCCTTGAATCCCGAAAAGGCCCAGACGGCCCTACAAGCAAAGTACCGCAGACCGCCGAACGGCCCAGAGATATTCCGACTCCCGTTTTCAAAGTGGGAGGTTGGGCTTCAAAACGCAGACAAAGAGCTATCTGTCATTCATTCTACCTCTAAGTACTTTGGCGACAGGTCTTACTTTTGGCTGATTACCTGGCGAAAACACGGGGACTGGAGTAAAGTGCCAGGTGTCATAATATATTTGTGGGTTCAATAGATTTTCTTAAGAACTATGCTTCTACTTCTGTTCCTTTACTTTTATTCGTTTGTTTTTCGAATTTGGTTTGAAATGAGCGGTTTTGCAAAACTTTTAACTCAGGATAAGATAGATGCAATCTCATTTAATGATACTGATGAATCGTATTGCACTGAATCGGAAGATGATGGCTGGGATGAGAGTTAGGCAGATGAAAACAATCTTGAATTTTTAACACTTTACAACATAGTTGAAAAGTGTTTATGACTTTGTTCATTCTGTCAAAATGACTTTATCAAAATGAAATTTTAGTACGTTGTTCAGACGGTTTGTGGGACCAAAGAGAATATAAATGAATAATATCACCCAATTAATTTTGGATTGAACCCGGGTTGAAAAAATAAAATGCATTGAACCCTATGGGACTTAATTTTTAAAACATTTTTTAAGCGAATTTAAAATTCACAAATTGCTTCGAAAGTTTTAGGAAATATTCAAATTATCACATAAAATATATAAAAAATTTCAGAAAAATATATTCAGTAGTTTTTTTAATAAAAATTAAAATAATAATTACACCCATTATATGAAGAGAGCACTTGACAATTATATGAAGAAATCACGTGATCCACTTCAAAATAAAATATGGTATCATCTTGTATCAAAATCGTGATTTTTAAAGTTTTTTTTAAATTTATATGTGGTATTGTATCCGTCTTAAAACCACTTTATTTTTACTTAATTTCTGTGCATCTTTGTCTGAAACAACGCAATTACAATATATTTCAGTTTAAATGATCATCAAACTTTGATTATTTCTACAACGAAGTCTAATGTCCATTTATGGAGATTGTAAACACACCAAGCTGTAAGATGAGTTGTATAAGAATTCCTGAATTTCTTTAACGCAAAATTATTTAGCGCTGGAGTCTGCAATATAGTTGATATGAATGAAACAGTCATTGATTTTACATAGAGAACAGACGATTTTATAGCAGACTTTTTCCGGTGAAGTTTTAGGAACAGAGTTAAATTACTTTTACCTTCATGGGTTTAAGTTTTTAAGTAAAATAAATTATTGTAGTATTGTGATGAATGAAAGGAATAGAATAAATATTTATGAATCAAATTTTTATTGCTTTTTCATAGAGAGCCAGGTAATTTATATTTCAATGACGTCATTTGAATAAAGTTCATATTTTCGATGAAGTTTTCAAATATAATAAATTATTGTAGTATTGTGATATTTTTAAAAATATTATCGCTGAATGTATCGCATCTTAGAGATGTTTAAATAAAATTGCATTACAGTTGGAAAGTGTTTCGCAATCAATGTTTTATGCATGATTGATATTTTTGTTAAATAATGAAGAAAGAGAAATTGAGCCTGTTATGATGGATAAAAATGAAGAACTTAATTGAACAATGGATATAGATAATACAAAAATGTATTTTTTGCTTGTAAATGCATTTCCTGCATTTGCGTGCCGTTCTAGCCCTGTCCATGATTTACCACCTGCTGCTAGTCTATTGCAATTTTTAAAATTATTTTACTCCTACGAAGCTGTAGAAACGATTCGGTTAAATACGAACAAATATGCATATTTTTGTACAAAAGAGCGAGGAAGTGAAGATGTTTCAATTAAAAGTCTCTGATCAGAAATTTACTAATCTCCAATTTTATATATTTCCTGTTATATTTTATATCCGCTCAAAATATATCAGGAAAGATAATGATCGCAGTAGCTCAAAAGATAAAGCGCTGTTAAGCGAGACAAAATTTGGTGGTTTGGTTCTCAGTTAAAACAAGAGTTCTTTACAGAACACTATATAACATATAAAAAATAATTATTCACTTTAACCCATTAATTCAACCTGCAAGATCGATTTTTACTGATGTAATGTAAATGGAATTTGGGTCATACCCCCTCCCGCTTCACCACCACCCTATTTGGAGGAAAAGTCATGTTAATTGAAAAACAAAATTTAGCGATGTCATTCTTTCGATCGTAATCCCCGTTTTCGAAATCTGGGATACATCTATGATTTTAATACCATTTATATGTATAGCGCAGTTAACACAATTATTTTTCTGTATAGACCACATTATTATATATTGTTCCATGTTAGAACGATATACAGTAATACATTCTATATAGAAAGATAATTTCAAGAAAACCTTAAATTTTGGACTGCGGGTATTATATATATATATATATATATATATATATATATATATATATATATATATATATGTGTATCCAATTCTTACATAATCTTAGCATATATAAAATTTCATGGTGGCACCAATATTTTGTTCTGATCATAAAACCTACTGTATATTCAGATAACTTAGTTATCTGAATTTGAATTACATTTATTTGAAGATAAGATAAGTTATTTGAAGATAAGTTATATGAATAACTGATGCTAGTTGTTGCAGAGCTCACACTGCAGCTGTGCTAGTGGGGATAAGATTTTACGTAACGTATACCCTTCATATACCGTTTACACCTTATAGACATACAGATATGAACTGCTTTACAAAGGTGTTGAAATATGCTCTAGAATTGCACAAATATGCTCTAGAATAATCTGCTCTAGAATAATTGCTCTAGAATAATTGCTCTAGAATTGAAAAATGAGCAATATCTCGAGAACGGTTCATGCTAGCGTTCTAAAGTTTCTGGCACTCGTTTTCTAATGAAAAATATAAGAAATGATTATTTGCGTAACTTTATTGAATGTTTTAGTTTTTTGATGAATTTTTCAAAATTTCATTTCAAAATTTAAGTGGGTTCTGAACAATCGATTGCATGTAAAAGCAATAGGCTTCCAGTATTCACTGATTGTGATTTTTGTACTAAATTTTATTCGAATCGCTTCTTTTGTGAGATATTGTCTCCACTGACACACACACACACAGACATCACCTCAAAAACGTCTGATTCGTGTTCAGGGATACTTGAAATGTGCTCTCCCGTCGAAAACTCGATTTCGAATTTTTGACCCCCGTCGCAATACTTTCCTTATACATTATACTATATAATATATAAGGAGACTGCTCAACTGATTTGTATGGTGAATTACAATGAATAAATATTTTTCTCTTAATGCCGTATTTTTATTTTTTTCAAACCAGCATCAGTAACATCAATGTAATAATACAATAATCCATTTTATACGGAATAGGTAATATTATACATTTTTGGTGATCAAAATGGAATATGTCAATGAAAATCAGCACAAATTCGTTTAATGATGTTGGTTTGAGGAAATTACAACATGTTACACGATTTCATGAATTTCAGTGGTTGATAATTTATTTAAATGTAATTTTGTATTTGTCAACATGCTACAACGTATATACATAAATGTACTAATACGCTTTATGATTATACCATGATTAATCATTTATACTTATAATAGTTTAATGTGTGAACTTAAATTAAGAATTAGAAAGGTACAAGTCAATTTGTAGAGACCGCCGGGCCGTCATCTTATAAAAAAAAAATAATTTTCCGAGTCGCGATCTCGCAATTGTTGAAAAGCACTGCATTATAGCATTATGTATGTATGTAGGGAAAATAATAACGAATATGTCCTTGTAGGGGAAAAAAATATCCAACAGTATTTTAAATTTGAACCGTTACATATTTTGTTCTGACAGCGTACAAGATAAATAAGTGCTTAGTATTATATAGAACTGCTGTGAAAAATTGAAATTATACAAAACACTAAAACTAACCAAGTTTTGTTCCCTATATTTTGACACGAAACTGCAACTGTTCAAGCTTTACAAAATCCACTCTCACTTCACCATGACGATTCGTAAAACTCGCGTTCTATTTGGCAGTTTAATATATCGTCTGCTCATTTATTTAATAGAAAATAAAAACTGATCGCTTTATAATATTTTAGTTATTTCGACTTCTGTTTCTGGATAGAACCGTGACCGTCTGCATGGAATAAATTGTGTAACGTAAGAATATATGAGACAGAATTAAATGAAGATTAGATTCGCCGTTTATTCTGTGGAGTGCAGTAAAGAAATTTTATTCGTAAGTAACACTTTCAAAATAAGCTCTTGAAATGATATTTATACCTGATCACGTGAATCTAATGTTTTGATTTATTATTATTTCAAAAGAATTGTTGTAATAAGATACATGTTTATCATTAGATGAAAAGTTCTCTTGTTGAATCATTAAGTTTGACATTGTACATTGGTTAATCAGTATCGTTTCTCCTGACGCTTATGAAATCGAATGAGATGTCTTGCCGTTTTATTTGGTTTCTATTAAAACTATCAGATTTCATGTGTTTACAAATTGGAATATGCTCTAAATAGGCTAAAATATTTTGTTAAACATAAAAACTATGATGTAACCAACACAGGAATTTCTATGTAGGCTGATAATCTGTATTTATGTTTTTTAAATTCATGGAAATAAGTTTTATGAATTGTAATTTTACTACACGATTGCTTTAAAAAAAAATCAAACTTAAAGATCTTCTATATTTATTAGCTTGCAGTGAATAAAAATCGCCCAGTGAATTTTCTCAGGTACTCCCTAGTAATATAAGTAAAAATCTGATGTGGGCAACACATGACTTTCCTTATATAATGTAATGCATTTACTACTTTTACAGTAAAAAAAATAGGTTTTTCTTATCGTAGATACTAATATTCTTTCCAAGATATTGAATTTTCGACAATTAGTCGTCATTTTCATTGATGTAGCGTCATTTTTAACCATTTGGCGAGATTTTTGGTAATTTGGCAACATTTCAAAAAGTCGCCAAGTTGGCGACATTCCGCCCAATTCGTCGCCAAAATCTCGTCAAGCGTTATGCACTAAGAAATAAGTTATTCTTACAGCAGATAAATGACTATTGGCGTTCAAATACAAAAGTATTATTTAAAGTATCTTTTTTCATGAATGGAACGACCTAGATCCACGAGAATGATGTCACTCAATTTATCGCATGGTATTACATATGAAAAGTGAACATGTTTCTCAATAGGAAATATTTTTTTAAATTTTATATGACTTTTTGATAATTTTTTTGAAAAATATACAATATCTCGAGAACGGTTCATGTTAGCGTTCTAAAATTTATGTCAATCGTTTTGTAATGAAAAATTACATAAGAAATGCCTATTTGCGTAACTTTATTAGTGGTTTTGATTTTTTGACGATTTTTTCAAAATTTTATTCGAAAATTTAGGGGGGGTTCTGAACATTCGATTGCGGATAAAAACAATAGGCTTCCAGTGTTTACGGATTGTAATTTTTGTACCAAATTTGATTTGAATCGGTCCATTTGTTCGTCAGTTATCGTCTCCACAGACTCACTGACACACACATACTTTCACACACACACACACACTTTCACACACACACACACAGACATCACTTCAAAAATGTTTGATTCGCGATCAGGGATGCTTGAAACGTGCTCTCCCGTCGAAAACCCGAATTCGAATTTTCGACCCCGTCACAATACTTTCCTTATACATTATGTATATAAGGAAAGTAATGAACTGGAGAGTGGATACACTTGACTTTCTTATATTAGAATTTATTTTTAAGTAGCTTGTGTTTTTTATTATTATTATTATTATTATTTGTTTTTTCTTTGCAAATTTTGTTAGAAAAAATTTGAAAACGTTGTTCAAAATGATCAGAATTGTAGGTTACCCTTTCATTTTAAAGGGCTTGAAAAAATGTTTCGATTGATACAAATTTGACAATGTACTCCTTCGGGTGTGTGTTGAAGACCCAGACCGTCCGACTCATCCTGAGGACTTGAGCTTCGGGTGTGCATTCGGAAGGCAGGGCTTCGGGTGTGTGTGTGTGTCGCAGGGCTAATGACGTCTGTCGCTAACACAAAAATTATATCGCGGCTATTTTTCAGTAGACTGTTTAAAACTTAAGTTTCTTGATCATTGAACCATACATAACCCCTTTTGTGCATGATTATGTCAAGATTTTTCCTATGCTGCTGCGTTAAAAAGTATAGAATTTCGAAGTTTTTACTCGAATTTGAGAAAAAAAAAATTCAATCTAGTTCTAAATTTTTTCTTTAACAAAATCGGATATAAAGTTTCCTGAAAATCCATTTTGTGCACAAGACATCGACGACAGACAGACGGGACCTTCTTTTAAAAATTCAATATACTAATTACTATTCTCTACAACGATATTGAAATTTTTACTTTCTCATACGTAGTATTGAGAAAATATTGTTTTCGCGAAAATTTTCGGTTTTGGTGCCACTATGTTTTAGGACCTGAACACGATTTGACTATTTTTGGAGTGATGTCTATTTCTTGTGTAGACGATAGCTGCCGCATATATTAATTGGTATTGACGAAAATTTATATTCAGCTTTGTTAACGAAAAATATAGAATTTTTTGAAATTTTATATTTTTCTAACATAGCAGCATAAAGGCAAAATTTGACATAATCATGCATAAAAGAGGTTATTTATAGCTCAATGATCAAGAAACTTAATTGTTTCAAACATTGTAGTGAAAAACAGTTGCTATACAACTTTTTTATTCGTGAAGTTATTCTTTCTTTCTTTTTATCGACTCAGACCGTCCGGCCTAGCCGAAGATGTAAGGTATCTGTATGGACGGCCGGGGCAGTGCCACCCAATTTTGACCGAAACCCAATGAGGGCCACATCCACTGGGACCGTATCCACCTTCCCCTGCCACCAACCTCTCGGAAGGACTTTCGGGCCTACAGATTTAACGTGCCCGTACTCCGCGTAGACATGGATATAATTTGGGCAGCGCCAGGAATCGAATTCGGGTCCTCCGAGGGCAGTCTCAGAACTCTAATCTCTGGGCTATCCCACCCTGTGACGTTATTTGTTCCCTTCGGGTTTACGCCCAGGGGGTGCATTGTAAAACTTTGTATCAATCGAAAGATTGATACAAATCAAGTCCTTTAAAATGAAGTGTAACATGCTGTAATTGCGGTCATTTGGAACAACGATACATATTTTTCGAAATTTTTCCTGTAAAATTAGCAAAAAATAAAAAGAAAAAACCACAGGCTGTTTAAAAATAAATTCTGGTGTGAGAAAGTCGTGTTGAACAGTCTCCAGTTAATCTTGTAAGGAAATGGATGCTGAGTACTATGAAATGGTATTTCGACAATTATTTTGAAACATTGTCTGTATGAAATCTCCCAATTTCATAATATATATATATAAAGAGAGAGAGAGAGAAAATCTCCCACTCGTTAAGAAAAATATCCGTCTGTGTGTGAAACTCGGAAACGAATACATGCATATATATATATATATCACTGGGAAATTTTATTTGTAGAAACGTTGTGTAAGGTACTACAACCGGGTATTAAACTTTGTCGATCGCATGATTAGATTACAGATTATTCGATTATTTTTTATTTTTATAACATCTTCTAAAAAACAATAATATTTCTAATGATTATGCTAGCTGAAACAATGGTGAAGTGAATGCAGGGAAATAATAGTTTTGAACTACGTTATGGGTATTAGTAGGAAGGAAAGGCCGGTTCACCTGCGAAGGGGGAGCGCGGAGCAAAATGGCCGCCATCTTGAATTCTGTAATCTTGGACGGGGGTGTAAAAGGGGGGAGAATGGAAAAAGGTGGGGGTAAAAAATTTTCAGAAACTTTTTTTCGGGTGGCAACGATTTCGTAGTCTTGTACGAGGGGTTTGGAAGGGAATAAATTTTTTTGAATGAGATTTTACTAAGTAGGGAAGAAACTTTTTTTGGGAATGGCAACACCTGCGAAGGCGGAGCAGTGCCATCAGCGCCCCCTAGCGGTGGAAAGTGGAACTACCCAATACTTGGGAGATGTTCCTAATTTTAAATAATGGGGTGATATTTGGGATTTTTTCTAAGTAGGGAAGAAACTTTTTTGGGAACACCTGCGAAGGCGGAACAGTGCCACCAGCGTCCTATAGCGGCGAAAAGTGGAATTAAAATTAAAACTAGGTTATTTTTTTTTATAGTTCGGATTGTTTTTGTTTTTTTCTAAATGAGTTAGAATGAATTAAATAAAGTGATTAAGTATACCACAGGAGCATGTCAAAGGTATGCCAAGAGGTATGCTAAAGGCGTACCAAGGGTATGCTAGGAGCATACCAAGGTCATCGTTCTTACAATATCCATCCGTCTTCTGAAAAAGAGTGCTTACCCTATATCACGGTTACGAAGTGAACTGTGAGAATCCCATATGATGAGATACGTGAGTTATTCTTATATTTCTCCATGGGAAATAACTTAAGTTTTAAGAATGTCTTATATTTCTCTTTGGGAAATAATATATCTGAACTTACTTGAATTTTACACTTTTGTAATTTTTTAAAAAAAATGTGGTTATGGGAAAAATTAACATTTTGTACAAAATGTTCCAAAAGCGTAAAAAAAACAACAAAAATGTGGTTATGGGCAAAATTAACATTTTGCGACTTTTTTCTTTTAATGTTAATTTCTCTATGGGAATTAACATCAGTTTTCGCACGTTTGTAATTTTTTTTTTTAAAAATGTGGTTATGGGAAAAATTAACATTTTGCACAAAATGTCTCAAAAACGTAAAAAAACAACAAAAAATGTTGTTTTGGAAAAAATTAACATTTTGCGATTTTTTTCAAAATGCTAATTCCTCTATGGGAATTAACATGAGTTTTCACACTTTTGCAATATCTTTACAAAAAAATGTGTGTTTTTACGAAAATGTTACCAAAAATGTGTGTTTTTAAAGTAGTAGAATTGCATGAATTGGGTGTATTGGTGGAAGTGTGTTTCCCCCAATCATTTCGGCCTTCGATTTTAAAAATTTTAATATTTCCAAAAATAAACATTTTAAATAATTCGCTACTTGTTTATCTGCAAAATACTTAAGGGTTATGAATCTTGCAAGTTAATTAAAGGATGTTAATTAAATTAGTGTTATGAATCTCGCAAGTTAATTAAAGGATGTTAATTAAATTAAGTGATTAAGTATTGAATATCCGTATGCCAGGAGCATGTCAAAGACATGTCAAGGGTATGCTAAAAGTATGTCACGGTGTACCAAAGTCATCGTTCTTACACTATCCCTCCGCTATATCGCGGTTACAAAGTGAACTGTAAGAATTCTGCATTTTAATAACAAAATTTCGTAAATGTAAGTTTTTTTCTTATAATTTTTCGCAAATGTAGGTTTTCTACTTTTCAAAAACCACACATGTACTGTTTTCTCTATGGAAAATAATATAGGTTTTCACACTTGTGCTTTTTTTTAACGTTTTTTCACAAAAACATACTTTTTACGTGTAAAAAACTAACAAAAACATGTTTTTAAAGAAGTAGAATCACACGAATTAGTGTTTTAAAGTAGCAGAATCGCGTGATCGACTATATTCGATGAATGACTCTATTCAACGAATGACTGTATTCGAGGAGGTGTATATACCCAATGAGGGAGTCCATAGACCGTTTATCAGCGATCCGCGAAACATTTAAGTGCGTAATGTTATGAATATCACATCTATTTAGTCTGAAAGTCTAGAAAAACCCCAGAGAATATGCCTATTTTAAAAATAAGTATTATAGAAAAGGATTAGTGTATCAGTTTATACGCATAGTGTATCTTATTTCCCTAAATCCCACCATTTTTAAAAATAAAAGTACATACCAGAACTCTCCACGCTTAAGTCTCGTAAAAAATGATATAGCTATGAGCGCCCCGCCCAACCCTTTTGTACGTTCGTTCGTAGTGTGTCGATTGGTTGGAGTCCCTAGTCCGAGGACTTTAACCTCCGGTATGAAACCATATTTGATACATATGACATAATTTGAGCAGAAGATGGGAATTAAAGTACAAAATAGGACTAAGTTATAAACAAAAGTTAACATGAGCAACCACTAAAAAATTAGAGAGTTTAAAAGAAGGATTGTGTTAAAATTATCTGATGAAAAAGCCCGGGTCCGCAAGCGGTCCGGTGGTGCCATCTATGATGGCAAGTTAGAGTTAAACGTTAAGCTAAGTATGATGCTAAAATGAGATAAATAAAAAGTAAAAAAGTTTAAAAAGTTAAGGAGGATATGGATAGGTACAAAATTAGCAAAGCTAAGGGGGGTCATAAAGAATAGCCCTGGGGCGCTTTTTCTGTGCTCTAGGGTCGTAGTCAGTGATTGTGAAAAGTGCTTCGTTGCGAATGGTGGGGATGTTATCGAAGAATTTTTTGGAATGTTTTTTGATGGTAAAATGGATAGTATTGATATTAAAATCGTTTCTGATAACATCATTTCGAAGGTATCTGGGTGCTCTGCGTATACTTCGAAGGATCCGGTTTTGCTCTATCTGGATTCTCTCCAGGCTTGTCTTACAGGCGAATCCCCATACGGGGCAGGCGTATAGAAGGATGGGTAGGATGATTTGCTTGAAAAGAAGAATTTTGTTATTTAAATCAAGGTGGTTTGAGAAAATGACATGGTTAAGGGCACCAGCGAGCTTTTTGGTTTTATTGATAACATGGGTAAGGTGGGTATTCCAGGTCAGGCGGCTATCCAAGTGGACGCCGAGATATTTAGCAGTACGATTGAAGCAAACTGGCTGATTGTTGATTTGGAGCGGGGGGGGGGGGGGGATCTTTTCCATGAAAAGAAGATGGCTTGAGATTTACGGGCAGTGATTTTAATGTTCCAGTTTTTAAAAAAGTTCTCTAAAAGGGAGATATGATGCTGCAGGTGGGCGTGAAGATAGTTAGAATTGTGATGGGCAGAGATTATACAAGTGTCGTCAGCATAGAGACAGAGGGTGGTGTGGGGTGAGCGTGGGATGTCGTTTATGAAAATATTAAAAAGGAGAGGGGCCAGAATGGAACCTTGTGGAACTCCTGCTTTAATAGGTCTAATATTGGAGAGGGTGTTAAGAACGCGGACGTGAAAATTTCGATTTTGTAGATAGGAGTTTATAATCAGAATGAGGGGGGGGGGGGGGCGCTTTAATTTCAATAAGTTTAAAAATTAATCCAAGGTGGGGGGTCTTATCAAAGGCTTTCTCGATGTCGATAAGGAGGGCACCGGCTGACTGTTTGCGGTGGAATCCGTCCTTGACGAATTCCACAACACGCAGGAGCTGGTGGGTAGTGGAAAGGGAGGGTCGGAAGCCGAACTGCTCCGGGATGATGATACTGTTACTATCAATGAAGTTGAAAAGCCGGGTATGAATGATGCGTTCAGCCAGTTTGCTAAGGGATGAGAGAAGGGAAATAGGGCGGTAAGAGGTGGGGTCTGCTGGGGCGCCGCCCGGTTTGAATATGGGGATAATAACTGCAGTTTTCCAGCTGTCTGGAAAGTGATGGAATTTAAGGATTGCATTGATAATGTGGACAAGATAAAAAAGGATATTAAGGGGGATAAATTTAAGGGCTTTGTTGGTGATTCTATCAAGACCAGGAGTTTTTTTGTTTTTAAAATTTCTGATGTGGTCGTATATTTCCGACGGGTTGGTGGGTTCGATGGTCTCGGGGTGGTGGGAATTAAGAAAATTAGAAACAGTCTGGTTTATGCGGGTTTGGAAGTTTTTGCTGCTGAGGTTGTTAGGTTCAAATTGTTTTTGGTAGTTGATTGCAAGTGAATTTGCTTTATCAAGGTTGGAGAAGGCAGTACCTGAATCGGATTGGAGGGGGGGGGGGGAGCTGGGCGAAAGGTTTTCTAACACGCTTGATTTCCTTCCAGATGGAGCCGTCTTCAGGCGAGAGGGATTCAATATATTCTTTCCAATTTTTCTGCCTGAATTTGGCGATTTCTTTTTTAATTTTACGATTTTGAGTATTGAGGATAATTTTGATTTGGGGATTTCTAGAGATTTGCCAAATTTTACGGGTTGCATTTTTAGTTTTGATTAAGTTTTTGAGGTGGTGAGGGAGGAAGTTGTAACGGGGCGCAGGGCGCGTAGCTGTAGCAGATGCAAGAGAACGCTGCATTTCGAGCGTGATTTCGGAGACTGCTCGTTCCAGGTCGTCAGAGTTATTAATTTTGGGGTTCATGAGGGTAGAGTTTTGAAGGGTATTTTTGAAATTTTTCCAGTTAATAGAGGTGGGCAGGTCAGAGGAAGGGATAAGCGTGTTTAGTTTAAGGGTCAGAAGGACGGGCATGTGGTCGGAGCTGAGTTCGTTTAGGGTGTCGGTGTTATACGGGAAACGTATATTTTTAAGGAGGGCAAAGTCAATGGTAGAAGGGGTGGCCGAAAGGGAGAAGTGGGTGGGACTTGAGGGCACAGCAATATGAATATTATTGTTGGAGATATAGTTATGGATTTGGTTACCGTAAGGGTTACGACGACGGCAGTTCCATGCGGGATGATGGGCATTAAAATCACCCGCGATGATCAGTCGATGGTTGCAGTTAAAAATCCGATCCAGGTCAGCAGTGAGATTAATGGAGCAGTTAGGTTTAATGTAGACGGATCCAATGGTGATGGTGGGCTGGTTTGGGAGAGTAATATTAATGAGTTTGTTTTCTATGAAATTGCAGTTAAGGGGGTTAAGCTCGTGGTGCGGGATGTTATTTTTAACGTAAATGGAGACTCCACCGTAGGAGGAGTGGGAGTTTTGGTTTTGGTTTCTAAGGGCAGAGTAGTTACGGTAGTTAGGAATTTTGAGGGGGGGGGGGGGGGCGGCGGCCGGGGTATGATTTCCTGAATGAGGATAATTTCGAAGGGGTTTGAGTTTATGTAGTCGCGAAGTTCGGTTATTTTAGGGACAAGGCCGTTAGCGTTCCAGAAGAGAATCCGGATAGAGTCAAGATGATTACTCGTCATTATGGGCTGGCGAGTCTGAGCTAAATGCCTCTTCCAAGGCAGAGATGATGACGAACAGTTTGTTTAGTGGGTTGGTGGCTTCTTGGCATTTAGTTTGAATAGTATTGATGAATTTTTTAATTTTGTCCATATTTATATTGAAGCTGTCGAAAATAGATTTTATTTCATGAAAGATTGCGAAAAGATCTGATAATTGAGAATTAGAGTTAGATTGAGCCTTTTGATTGGTCGATGGGGTTTTTTCTGTGGATATGACACTTGGCTTCGTAATGTACGAGTGAATTTTTAGATTTTGCAGCGGAAGATTGTTAGGGTCGGTGAGCGGGCTCTGATTGGTTGGTTTTGAGGGCTGGTTGATTTGGTTCGGGGTGGGTGCAGGGGTATGTTTCGAGGTGTGAGCAGCAATTTCAGCAAATGATTTCGTTTGGGGTGGGGGGGTTGCAACTGGAGTTTCAGAGTTTTTATTAGAGTTTGAATTTGAAGTATTTTGATTTGTAATTTTAGTAGGAGGCCTGATGGGCGGGAAGTCCCTAGGAGTTGGGGCAGGTTGCCTAGTGGGGGGGGGAGCAGTAAGATTAGTGATGGGAGCATTTTTGTTGTAGGGGTTGGCGGGACATAGCCTGAAGTTGGCAGTGTGCGGGCCTTGGCAGTTAGCACATTTAGCGGGTAAGTCCATTGATTTTTGACATTCACGTGACTGGTGTCCTTCGCCGCACTTAACACAACGAGGTGGGAGCTGGCAGCAGTCGCTGGAATGATTATAGCGCTGGCATCTGAAACACATTTTAATTGAGCATGATGGAAAGTCAGTGACACGAATTTGCATGTCTAGGAGGGTACGTACATCTCTGATTTTTTCCCAGTTTTTGGTAGGGTTTAAGTAAGTAAGAAAAATGGGAAGGGGGGCTTTTGTTTTAATGTCCTTTAGTTGTGAAACTCTGTGGATGCTGAATCCGAGGGAGGTCAGTTCTTCGATTATTTCAATTATCTGGGAGTTTGGGGGGAGACCTTTTAGGAGGATTTTAACGGGCCTTTCTGATTTTATGTTTATTGAATGGAATTCTATTTTGTTTTCTAACAGGGAGCGTTGCACAATGCGAAAATCATCAATGGTCTGGGGGTAAACTTTAATGAACTCACCAGCGAGTTGGGCTTTAACAGGTGCGGATACAATGTTGTTTAGGGATTTGACAAGGTTTCTCCAGTTGCTAGGACAGTTTATATAGAAGGGTTCTGGGCGGGGGTCGAAAGTTTCGGAGTTATTAACGTTAGTATCATTTGTTGAATTTTTATCATTAGTATTGGAAGGTGCGGTCAGGGTGGGAGCATTTTCAGGTTCAGGAGTGGTATCCATCGAAGGAGCGTTCCTATTGGTCGTCGAAAAGTTCTCAGAATCCTCTGGGTCGGTATATGTGAGCACAGAAAAGGCGTTACGGTTTGTTGACAATTAGTCAGGCAAAGGAATAGAATACGTAAGACATGGCAGGCTAACAGAGACCCCGCCCTTAAAAGGGAGCTTAACAGACTCACGTGCAAAGTCAGGGAAAAAATTGTCGCAGAAAAGCAGCAACAGTATAAAGAACTAATCGAATCCCTTAGCCCAGAAGACGTATCGCTCTGGCAATTCGCAAAAAGACTCAGGAAACCTCAAATTAAGCTCCCGCCACTAATAGATGGTGCTAAAATCGCGTACTCAGACGAGGAAAAAGCCGAGGCGCTCGCAAGCCATTATGAAAAACAATTCCAACCAAACCACGATCTAATGTGTCAGGACACCCTAAGAATGGTTAGTCAAACTTTAAATAACTTCAGGAATTCCCCAGTAACGGCTGAGATTGACCCAGCTACCCCGCAGGAGATAGTAGAAATTATTAAAAATCTCAAAAACCGTATAAGCCCAGGGCACGACAAAATCAGAAATATTGCGGTTAAAAACCTACCCTTAAACGTAATATGTTACTTGACTATCTTAATAAATAAAATATTAAAACTAAACTATTTCCCCAAAGAATGGAAGGAAGCGATAATTATAACAATCCATAAGCCTGGTGAGGATGCCACAATTCCAGCCAACTACAGACCAATTAGCTTGCTACCGACACTTAGTAAAATTACTGAGAAAATTATTCTTAAGAGACTGAACACGCACCTTAGTGAGAATGACATTATCATTCCGGAGCAGTTTGGATTTCGGCCAAAGCACTCCACCACTCATCAATTGCTGAGAGTGGTAGAGTACATATCTTCTGGTCTCAATAACAAGACACCCACAGCTGCGATTTTTCTGGACATACAAAAAGCCTTTGATAAAGTATGGCACTGTGGATTAGCGTACAAATTGATCACTTTAAAAGTCCCTGACGCTCTTGTCAAACTTTTAATCTCATACTTAAATAACAGACACTTTCAAGTCAGAGTAGGAGGTAACTTATCTACACCCAAGCTCATTAAAAGTAGTGTACCGCAAGGTTCTATCCTGGGCCCGACACTCTTTAACATATACCTGAACGACATCCCTAGGACTCCAAACACAGAGCTGGCACTCTATGCAGACGACAGTGCGATACTTGCAAAACACCCCTATGTCTCAGTAATGCACAGACAGCTACAACAACACTTAGACATACTCCAAACTTGGCTGGAAAAATGGCGAATAAAATTAAACCCCAATAAATGTCACTGGATTTATTTCTCTAGAAAACGTAAACCTCCGCCGCCTCTGTACATAAACAACCATGCCCTAAAAGCGGAAAAATCTACTAAATACCTAGGTGTAACGATAGATTCCCACCTAACCTGGAAACAGCACGTAACGAACTTAATCAAAAAAGCGTACATGGCCACAGGAGCCTTATACCCAATGATAGGAAACGGAAATCTAAGTTATCAAAATAAACTTCTAATTTATAAATCGGTCATCCGCCCGGGAATGCTGTATGCAGCACCCGTATGGGGATATGCCTGTAAAACTACAATAGACCTCCTAGAGACAAAACAAAACAAAATCCTACGGATTATCAGGAAAGCTCCCAGGTACTTAAGAAACTCGGTTATTAGGAATGACTTCAAAATAAAAACTGTTAGAGCCCAAATTAAAAAGCTAGCGCTTAAATTTTACAGAAATTTGCCATCCGTCCCAAACGAACTGTTATTCAATCTGCATGACTATGATCATCGCAAGGCCAAATCTCGTAAGAGACCCCGCGCTGTTCTAAACATCGATAATCGGAATTAAAAGATCCCACCTCAAACATCTGATTTTTAAATAAAACTCGCGACTTTTATTTTATAAAAAAAATATTCTAAACTCTAAACTGCCAAAACGCTAGGTAACCCTTAGATCTGCATCAACCCCCCAAACTGCTTAAACTCTAAATGTGCAACAAACTGCCACACTAGGAGCTAGGACAAATAATAAAAAGTAGTAAATAAAAACCTCGAACCTCCAATTAGGGTCACTGAATTAATGTCACAGTTTGACGATAAGAACCACATATTGAAACTGGAGATTAAAGACGCTTCGCGCCTGGTGCTCTGTCTTGTACGACACTACTACAAGTTACGGTTTGATTTCTAACATGGGGAAGTTTGGACCGCGCTCCCTCCATATATACTAACTCGTTGATTTCAGTACTGAGGACATAGTATTCTGTGGTTGCAGCAGTCACTTCTCGGAGCTTAGACTTCAAGTTGTGTGGACGTACTTTAGTATTGCTCCTGCTTTTTATCAGTTGGTGATCTTCTTGCTTCCGCTTGGGCGTGTTATATCTAGTTACGATAGAGCACGTCGAGCAAAGCAATTCTACAGCTTGTTGTGTACGGGCGATTCGCCATTTTGGATTTTGTGCTTTTCATTTTGGAGTGCCACGTGTGTTGTTACCACGTGGTAGTGCTATTTTTTGGAACTTCTCTACCCTGACGATATGGATTTGGAACGAGGCGACGTGGCAGCTACTCGCGAACTTGCTGGTGAGCTGGACGAGGAGGAATTCGGGCCTCTCAAGGGTGCCTTGATGAATTACTGCGGAACTCTACCTGATGATGGACTGATGACTGGACTGAAGGAAGAAGTCAAGACCGCCGTCAACTTCTGCACCCTGGCAGTCTACGTGATGACTCTTCACATCAAGGAACTGCTGATGAACGGACTACTGGGACAGGAAGAGGACCAAGTCTCCAAGATTCTAGGTTCGTTACTTTCTGTGAACTCTTTTTTGTTTGCCCGGAAATTTGATAGGTTTATTGATTGTGATATTTATGAGATTTCTAAATGTGAGGGATGTAATTCTAGTGGTCAAATCAAAAGTAAAATGATAGAGCTAGGCTTAATTAAGGAAATTAAAGATGAAGATAAACTTAAAACGGTTGAAAATCCAAATAAAAAAAGAAAGATGGAGGGGCAATCCACTAAGGATGCTCCTACTAAAAGCCAGATTGTAGAAGAAAACTTAAATGTCCATGATAACATGGACTGTAATGAAATAGCTGATAACGTTGTAAATGTAACTGACAATGATTATGTTAAAACTAAGACTTACGCTGAGATTGCCGCGCAACCAGTTGTGTTTAAAAGTGCACCTAAACCTAAAACGGTCGAAAATAGTGACAGGCTAACAACAGTTGAAGTTGAGAAAAAAGACCCAAAAGCTGAATGTTTTTTCATAAAGTTCAATGATAATTACAAGGTTCTCCTTAAAAAACTAAATGATATCTCAGGAAATAAAGTATCTGGCAAGCTCACAGGAGACATGCTAAAATTGATTCCAAATGACGCTGACACCTACAGGGTTGTACAGCGCCATTTAAGTAGTGAGAAAATCCCCTTCCACAGCTTAAACCTAAAGACGGAAAGGCCAAAAAAGGTAGTTCTGAAGGGGCTACCAACAAATTATAACATGGAGGAAATAAAAATCACTTTAACATCCGAAGGATTAGATGTAGTCCGGGTTTCTCAACTGAGAAACACTAAAACGAGATTACCCCTGCCGATCTTCTTAGTCAGCCTTAGGCCTACGGCAGACTGGCAGAGGGTCTACAGACTAACAAGATTAGGTTACTTGGCTGTGAAGGTAGAGGCCTTCAGAGCACGGGGCTTCAAAATCTGCTACCGGTGCCAACAGTTCAATCACTCCTCGGAGAACTGCAGTATGCCACCTAAGTGCCTTAAGTGTGCTGAAGAACACTTCACACGGGACTGCCAGAGACCTAGGTCTGAGAAGGCTACGTGTGCAAATTGCAATGGAGACCACCCAGCGAACTTCAGGCAATGCCCGAAGAACCCCTGGAACAGAGGAAAGGCACCGGGGTATGCCCCCCTCCCCAAAATCAGATACCCCCTTGGAGACAAAAGGCCCTCGGATTAAACTCCCAGGCACCCCCTCAGGGCTCCTCGCACACTGTGCCACAGCAAAATAGATACCAATCTTCAGCACCCACCAGATCGGTGCAAGAGCAGGCCCCCAAACCTTCGTCTTCCAGAGAATTGACTCCGGAAGAAGTAAAACTGTCTACTATAGCCATTATAAAGAGAAAGGAAGCCGAAAAAGCCAGACAGGCGGAACTAGAAGCTAAAATTGTAAATCAATATGCTAAATCAAAAGAAGAAATCAAAACACGTGAAGCCAAAACAAAACGAGTCAGAGAGGAAGAGCTCGCGCAAACCCAGCTGTTAGAAAAAACGGTTGAAAAAAGGCAAAAAACTACTGAGGTCCAAAAGGATACTCACAAAAATGACCAAACCGCGGTTGAGGCTGAGGATATGGAAGCTGAGACTGAACCTGCTGGTAAAACCAATGATGAAAAGATGGATGAAATCCTCAACCTCATCAGAGGGTTTATCATATAGTTCGACCTAGATGCAATAAAACACCTGTTGATGCAGTTCGCAGAGCTAATACAAAAAAAGAGTGATCCAATGCAAATGGTCTTTGAGGCTTTTAAATTAATCGCGGACTTTAAAAATAACAGTGAGAATCAAATCCGCCATGGCTAGGTCCCAAAAAGAAAGCTTTAAAATAATATTTTGGAATGCGAACGGCATATCTCCAAGAATAAATGAACTCAGGAGCTACGTAAATGAAAATGATGTAGATGCCCTGTTAATTCAGGAAACTAAAGTTAGAGAAAATAAAAAACTAAATATAGCAAACTATATTGGCTATCACAACCTAAGCTCAAATACAACTGCTAGAAACCCTCATGGAGGAACAGCAATATATATCAAAAGAAATATTCTCCACGAGGAAATAAACTACATAAATCTTCAAGGAGTAGAAAATACTGGCATAAAAATTAAAATAAATAATATAAACCCATTTATCCTAACTTCAATATATGTCAAAAACATGAGTGGTATAAATGTAGCTGCGCAGCTGGAACTGCTTTTCTCGCGATATCCAAACACAATACTCGCGGGCGACTTCAATGCACACCACCGAGCGTGGGGCAGCAGGAGAGCCAACATACGCGGTACACAGATACACAGATTACTGAACACAACAAACACCAACATCATTGCACCGTCGAGACCAACCTGCTTCTCAGGTGCCAACGGCTCATTCATAGACTTTGTCCTAACGAGAAACATAGAATACGCTCACACTATCGATACCCTTGATGAATTCGACTCGGATCATTTACCGGTATTGGTGACATTCGATCTGAACACTCCCCTTCCAGCCTCTCTGGGACAAGAGAGGGTGAACTGGAACGTTTTCAAAAGAGCACTTTTTGAGCCGCACTTGGCAGTACCCAACATTATGAGCACGGCGGATATTGACTGCCACACACACACTCACAACAGAAATCAAGAGAGCTATTGCCTCTGCCACAACACATCGTGAGTCACCAAAAATGCCCACACTTTCCCACCATGTCAAACAATTAGTTAGGCAAAGGAACAGAATGCGTAAGACATGGCAGGCTAATAGAGACCCTACCCTCAAAAGGGAGCTTAACAGACTCACGTGGAAAGTCAGGGATAAAATTGTCGCAGAAAAGCAGCAACAGTATAAAGAGTTAATTGAATCCCTCAGCTTAGAAGACGTATCGCTCTGGCAATTCGCTAAAAGTTTCAGAAAACCTCAAATTAAACTCCCGCCACTAATAGATGGCGTTAAAATCGCGTACTCAGACGAAGAAAAAGCAGAGGCGCTTGCTAGGCATTACGAAAAGCAATTTGAACCAAACCACGATCTAATGTGTCAGGACACCCTAAGAATGGTTAGGCAAACTCTAAACAACTTCAGGAACTCTCCGGTCACGGCTGAGATTAACCCAGCCACCTCGCAAGAGATAATTGATATCATCAAAAACCGTAAAAGCCCAGGGCACGACAAAATCAGGAATATTGCGGTCAAAAACCTACCCTTAAATATAATATTTTACTTGACCACCCTAATAAACAAAATACTAAAACTAAATTATTTCCCCAAAGAATGGAAGGAAGCGATAATTATAGCGATCCATAAGCCTGGTGAGGATGCCACAATTCCAGCCAACTACAGACCAATCAGCTTACTACCGACACTTAGTAAAATTACTGAGAAAATAATTCTTAATAGACTGAACACGCACCTTAGTGAGAATGATATTATCATTCCGGAGCAGTTTGGATTTCGGCCAAAACACTCCACCACTCATCAATTGCTGAGAGTGGTAGAGTACATATCTTCTGGACTTAATAGTAAGACACCCACAGCTGCGATTTTTCTTGACATACAAAAAGCATTTGATAAAGTGTGGCACTGTGGATTAGCATACAAATTGATCACTCTAAAAGTCCCTGACGCACTTGTCAAACTTTTAATCTCATACCTAAATAACAGACACTTCCAAGTTAGAGTAAAAGATAACTTGTCTACACCCAAGCTCATTAAAAGTAGTGTACCGCAAGGATCCATCCTGGGCCCGACACTCTTTAACATATATCTAAATGACATCCCCAGGACCCTAGACACGGAGCTGGCACTCTATGCAGACGACAGTGCGATACTTGCAAAACATCCTTACGTCTCTGTAATGCACAGACAGCTACAACAACACTTAGACATACTCCAAACATGGCTGGAAAAATGGCGAATAAAATTAAACCCCAATAAATGTCATTGGATTTATTTCTCTAGAAAACGTAAACCTCCGCCGCCTCTGTACATAAACAACCATGCCCTAAAAGCGGAAAAATCTACTAAATACCTAGGTGTAACGATAGATTCCCACCTAACCTGGAAACAGCACGTAACGAACTTAATCAAAAAAGCGTATATGGCCACAGGAGCCTTATACCCAATGATAGGAAACGGAAATCTAAGTTATCAAAATAAACTCCTAATTTATAAATCGGTCATCCGCCCGGGAATGCTGTATGCAGCACCCGTATGGGGATATGCCTGTAAAACTACTATAGACTTACTAGAGACAAAACAAAACAAAACCCTAAGGATTATAAGGAAAGCTCCTAGATACTTAAGAAACTCGGTAATTAGGAAAGACTTCAAAATAAAAACTGTTAGAGCCCAAATTAAAAAGCTAGCACTTAAATTCTATAAAAATCTGCCATCTGTTCCAAATGAACTACTATTCAATCTGCATGACTATGATCATCGCAAAGCCAAATCACGTAAGAGACCCCGCGCGGTACTTAATATTGAAAATCGGAATTAGGTAAGTCCCAACTTAAATAGTTGATATTAAATTAAAACTCGATCAATGTTTTCTAAAAAATGTTGTTAAACCTTAAACTGCCAAATTGATAGGAAATCCTTAGAACTGCATCAACTCCCCAAAATTACTCAAACTCTAAATGTGCAACAAACTGCCACACTAGGAGCTAAGTCAAATAATAAAAACAGTAAATCAAAAACCTCGAACCTCCAACTATGGGCAAATGAAATAATGTCACAGTATGAAGATAAGAACCACACCTAGAGATTGGAGATTAAAGGCGCTTCGCGCCTGGTGCTCTTTTCTGGACGAAACCCATACCAGTTACGAGTAGAATCTTCCCGGAGCTTAGACTTCGAGTTGTGTGGACGTACTTTAGTATTGCTCCTGCTTTTACCAGTTGGTGAACTTCTTGCTTCCGCTTGGGCGTGTTATATCTAGTTTCGATAGAGCACGTCGGGCAAAGCAATTCTACAGCTTGTTGTGTACGGGCGATTCGCCATTTTGGATTTTGTGCTTTCCATTTTGGAGTGCCACGTGTGTTGTTACCACGTGGTAGTGCTATTTTTTTGGAACTTCTCCACCCTGACGATATGGATTTGGAACGAGGCGACGTGGCAGCTACTCGCGAACTTGCTGGTGAGCTGGACGAGGAAGAATTCGGGCCTCTCAAGGGTGCCTTGATGAATTACTGCGAAACTCTACCTGATGATGGACTGATGACTGGACTGAAGGAAGAAATCAAGACCGCCGTCAACTTCTGCACCCTGGCAGTCTACGTGATGACTCTTCACATCAGGGAGCTGCTGATGAACGGACTACTGGGACAGGAAGAGGATCAAGTCTCCAAGATGCTAGGTTCGTTACTTTCTGTGAACTCTTTTTTGTTTGCCCGGAAATTTGATAGGTTTATTGATTGTGATATTTATGAGATTTCTAAATGTGAGGGATGTAATTCTAGTGGTCAAATCAAAAGTAAAATGATAGAGCTAGGCTTAATTAAGGATATTAAAGATGAAGATAAACTTAAAACGGTTGAAAATCCAAATAAAAAAAGAAAGATGGAGGGGCAATCCACTAAGGATGCTCCTACTAAAAGCCAGATTGTAGAAGAAAACTTAAATGTCCATGATAACATGGACTGTAATGAAATAGCTGATAATGTTGTAAATGTAACTGACAATGATTATGTTAAAACTAAGACTTACGCTGAGATTGCCGCGCAACCAGTAGTGTTTAAAAGTGCACCTAAACCTAAAACGGTCGAAAATAGTGACAGGCTAACAACAGTTGAAGTTGAGAAAAAAGACCCAAAAGCTGAATGTTTTTTCATAAAGTTCAATGATAATTACAAGGTTCTCCTTAAAAAACTAAATGATATCTCAGTAAATAAAGTATCTGGCAAGCTCACAGGAGACATGCTAAAATTGATTCCAAATGACGCTGACACCTACAGGGTTGTACAGCGCCATTTAAGTAGTGAGAAAATCCCCTTCCACAGCTTAAACCTAAAGACGGAGAGGCCAAAAAAGGTAGTTCTGAAGGGGCTACCAACAAATTATAACATGGAGGAAATAAAAATCACTATAACATCCGAAGGATTAGATGTAGTCCGGTTTTCTCAACTGAGAAACACTAAAACGAGATTACCCCTGCCGATCTTCTTAGTCAGCCTTAGGCCTACGGCAGACTGGCAGAGGGTCTACAGACTAACAAGATTAGGTTACTTGGCTGTGAAGGTAGAGGCCTTCAGAGCACGGGGCTTCAAAATCTGCTACCGGTGCCAACAGTTCAATCACTCCTCGGAGAACTGCAGTATGCCACCTAAGTGCCTTAAGTGTGCTGAAGAACACTTCGACACGGGACTGCCAGAGACCTAGGTCTGAGAAGGCTACGTGTGCAAATTGCAATGGAGACCACCCAGCGAACTTCAGGCAATGCCCGAAGAACCCCTGGAACAGAGGAAAGGCACCGGGGTATGCCCCCCCCTCCCCAAAATCAGATACCCCCTTGGAGGCAAAAGGCCCTCGAATTAAACTCCCAGGCACCCCCTCAGGGTTCCTCGCACACTGTGCCACAGCAAAATAGATACCAATCTTCAGCACCCACCAGATCGGTGCAAGAGCAGGCCCCCAAACCTTCGTCTTCCAGAGAATTGACTCCGGAAGAAGTAAAACTGGCTACTACAGCCATTATAAAGAGAAAGGAAGCCGAAAAAGCCAGACAGGCAAGACAGGCGGAACTAGAAGCTAAAATTGTAAATCAATATGCTAAATCAAAAGAAGAAATCAAAACACGTGAAGCCAAAACTAAACGAGTCAGAGAGGAAGAGCTCGCGCAAACCCAGCTGTTAGAAAAAACGGTTGAAAAAAGGCAAAAAACTACTGAGGTCCAAAAGGATACTCACGAAAATGACCAAACCGCGGTTGAGGCTGAGGATATGGAAGCTGAGACTGAACCTGCTGGTAAAACCAATGATGAAAAGATGGATGAAATCCTCAACCTCATCAGAGGGTTTATCACCATGTTCGACCTAGATGCAATAAAACACCTGTTGATGCAGTTCGCAGAGCTAATACAAAAAAAGAGTGATCCAATGCAAATGGTCTTTGAGGCTTTTAAATTAATCGCGGACTTTAAAAATAACAGTGAGAATCAAACCCGCCATGGCTAGGTCCCAAAAAGAAAGCTTTAAAATAAAATTTTGGAATGCGAACGGCATATCTCCAAGAATAAATGAACTTAGGAGCTACGTAAATGAAAATGATGTAGATGCCCTGTTAATTCAGGAAACTAAAGTTAGAGAAAATAAAAAACTAAATATAGCAAACTATATTGGCTATCACAACCTAAGCTCAAATACAACTGCTAGAAACCCCCATGGAGGAACATCAATATATATCAAAAGAAATATTCCCCACGAGGAAATAAACAACATAAATCTTCAAGGAGTAGAAAATACTAGCATAAAAATTAAAATAAATAATGTAAACCCATTTATCCTAACTTCAATATATGTCAAAAACATGAGTGGTATAAATGTAGCTGCGCAGCTGGAACTGCTTTTCTCGCGATATCCAAACACAATACTCGCGGGCGACTTCAATGCACACCACC
Organism: Amaurobius ferox; assembly: GCA_951213105.1. Classification (NCBI taxonomy): domain Eukaryota; kingdom Metazoa; phylum Arthropoda; class Arachnida; order Araneae; family Amaurobiidae; genus Amaurobius; species Amaurobius ferox. The sequence goes on from OX578147.1 coordinate 135,365,407, forward strand.
GAGCGTGGGGCAGCAGGAGAGCCAACATACGCGGTACACAGATACACAGATTACTGAACACAACAAACACCAACATCATTGCACCGTCGAGACCAACCTGCTTCTCAGGTGCCAACGGCTCATTCATAGACTTTGTCCTAACGAGAAACATAGAATACGCTCACACTATCGATACCCTAGATGAATTCGACTCGGATCATTTACCGGTATTGGTGACATTCGATCTGAACACTCCCCTTCCAGCCTCTCTGGGACAAGAGAGGGTGAACTGGAACGTTTTCAAAAGAGCACTTTTTGAGCCGCACTTGGCAGTACCCAACATTATGAGCACGGCGGATATTGACTCTGCCACACACACACTCACAACAGAAATCAAGAGAGCTATTGCCTCTGCCACAACACATCGTGAGTCACCAAAAATGCCCACACTTTCCCACCATGTCAAACAATTAGTTAGGCAAAGGAACAGAATGCGTAAGACATGGCAGGCTAATAGAGACCCTACCCTCAAAAGGGAGCTTAACAGACTCACGTGGAAAGTCAGGGATAAAATTGTCGCAGAAAAGCAGCAACAGTATAAAGAGTTAATTGAATCCCTTAGCTCGGAAGACGTATCGCTCTGGCAATTCGCTAAAAGACTCAGAAAACCTCAAATTAAACTCCCGCCACTAATAGATGGCGTTAAAATCGCGTACTCAGACGAAGAAAAAGCAGAGGCGCTTGCTAGGCATTACGAAAAGCAATTTGAACCAAACCACGATCTAATGTGTCAGGACACCCTAAGAATGGTTAGGCAAACTCTAAACAACTTCAGGAACTCCCCGGTCACGGCTGAGATTAACCCAGCCACCCCGCAAGAGATAATTGATATCATCAAAAACCTTAAAAACCGTAAAAGCCCAGGGCACGACAAAATCAGGAATATTGCGGTCAAAAACCTACCCTTAAATATAATATTTTACTTGACCACCCTAATAAACAAAATACTAAAACTAAATTATTTCCCCAAAGAATGGAAAGAAGCGATAATTATAGCGATCCATAAGCCTGGTGAGGATGCCACAATTCCAGCCAACTATAGACCAATCAGCTTATTACCGACACTTAGTAAAATTACTGAGAAAATAATTCTTAATAGACTGAACACGCACCTTAGTGAGAATGATATTATCATTCCGGAGCAGTTTGGATTTCGGCCAAAACACTCCACCACTCATCAATTGCTGAGAGTGGTAGAGTACATATCTTCTGGACTTAATAGTAAGACACCCACAGCTGCGATTTTTCTTGACATACAAAAAGCATTTGATAAAGTGTGGCACTGTGGATTAGCATACAAATTGATCACTCTAAAAGTCCCTGACGCACTTGTCAAACTTTTAATCTCATACCTAAATAACAGACACTTCCAAGTTAGAGTAAAAGATAACATGTCTACACCCAAGCTCATTAAAAGTAGTGTACCGCAAGGATCCATCCTGGGCCCGACACTCTTTAACATATATCTAAATGACATCCCCAGGACCCTAGACACGGAGCTGGCACTCTATGCAGACGACAGTGCGATACTTGCAAAACATCCTTACGTCTCAGTAATGCACAGACAGCTACAACAACACTTAGACATACTCCAAACATGGCTGGAAAAATGGCGAATAAAATTAAACCCCAATAAATGTCATTGGATTTATTTCTCTAGAAAACGTAAACCTCCGCCGCCTCTGTACATAAACAACCATGCCCTAAAAGCGGAAAAATCTACTAAATACCTAGGTGTAACGATAGATTCCCACCTAACCTGGAAACAGCACGTAACGAACTTAATCAAAAAAGCGTATATGGCCACAGGAGCCTTATACCCAATGATAGGAAACGGAAATCTAAGTTATCAAAATAAACTCCTAATTTATAAATCGGTCATCCGCCCGGGAATGCTATATGCAGCACCCGTATGGGGATATGCCTGTAAAACTACTATAGACTTACTAGAGACAAAACAAAACAAAACCCTAAGGATTATAAGGAAAGCTCCTAGATACTTAAGAAACTCGGTAATTAGGAAAGACTTCAAAATAAAAACTGTTAGAGCCCAAATTAAAAAGCTAGCACTTAAATTCTATAAAAATCTGCCATCTGTTCCAAATGAACTACTATTCAATCTGCATGACTATGATCATCGCAAAGCCAAATCACGTAAGAGACCCCGCGCGGTACTTAATATTGAAAATCGGAATTAGGTAAGTCCCAACTTAAATAGTTGATATTAAATTAAAACTCGATCAATGTTTTCTAAAAAATGTTGTTAAACCTTAAACTGCCAAATTGATAGGAAATCCTTAGAACTGCATCAACTCCCCAAAATTACTCAAACTCTAAATGTGCAACAAACTGCCACACTAGGAGCTAAGTCAAATAATAAAAACAGTAAATCAAAAACCTCGAACCTCCAACTATGGGCAAATGAAATAATGTCACAGTATGAAGATAAGAACCACACCTAGAGATTGGAGATTAAAGGCGCTTCGCGCCTGGTGCTCTTTTCTGGACGAAACCCGTATTTGTTTGTTACGAGTAGAAGTGGCTTCAGAAGCAGTGGTTAAGGCAGCCGTGCGGCAGGTTTTTTTAAGGGGAGGTTGAACATAGCCTTCCATATCCTCTAGAATTATTTCAAAGTTACTGTTGGAGTTTAAGTTACTGTTATTATCCACTTGGGGTATTTCCTGGTTTGAGTTAGGCTCATTAATGGTAGAAGGAGGTAATTGGGTGTTACCCCACATATTAAGATTGGCTTTAAGAATATTGACATCAAAAAGGTTATTGCTAGAGATTGGGTTACTGTTATTTGGAATGCATTTATGATTAGCTTCAAATGTTTTAATTTCAGTTAGGTAAGGGGTATGCTCATTAGCTAAGGGGTTCTGCTCAAAAAAGTCAATCAAATTTTGGCACATACCTCGGTAGGCTTGGATGGTCCTTGATTCTTCTCCGGCTAGGGTCAATTTCAGTTCGTGCAGCAGGAATTCGTAGGCAAGTCTAAGGTTGTTCATCTGTTGCAAGAAGCCAGGATCGTCATTTTTTAAAGATGGGAAGTGACCGTCCCGAAATCTGACAAGGATCATACCAATATCTGGTGGTATGGCAGGCCCATCGGGCAAAAGCGAAGGTCCGGACTCCATGCCGGGTTAGCAGTAGCAGTGCAGGCAAGATGGCGGATGCAGCGTGCAAAAGAGCAAAATGGCAGAGAGAGCTCGATAAACGTCTGATCAGGACAGAGTCGCAGACAGAAGGAGCCGAGACGAGAGCCGAAGCCAACCCTTTTGTGCAGATGGAGGGGAGATATTTAAGACATTCTCGACACTAGGTGAATACGTAGTGGGCGTTGACGCGTGTTATATTACTGAATAAGAAATTGCTTAACCCGAAATACGAGCGAGTCTGTATTCAGGAGATATATAGCCGAAAATGGTTATCTTGGGATTTTCAACGTTTAAAATAGCAATATACACGCTAATTTCTTTACGATGAATAACATATTTTTGTATGCATACCAGTTTTAAGTGAAATTTAACACATATAGCTTTCTAAGGGAGGGAGAAACGCCTAATGAGATGATACATATGATACACGCGGTCAACACAAATCGGCGGAAATAAATGGTGAGATAGTTTTTAAAGACGAGACTTTGAAATTTTTTTCCATAAATAAGGTATTTGAGGTTATTTAACGTGTGAATGATCGATACATGGTAATAAAATGAGAAACTAGGCAAAGTTTTCAAGTATAGGACTTTGAAGTTTTTGGCTAAATGTAATATGTGCCAACATTTTATAAGATGATATCGCCTGCAGAGTGAGTATAAGACGATCCCATCATCAGCAGCTAGTTACAAAGTGTCGAACTAGACGAACGATAGAAAATTTAAATATCCAAACCAAATACAATGCTTTGTAGCTTTTAAAGAGTTGGAAACACTTACTGAGGCGGCATGCATGATACTTATAGCCAACACATGGGCATGAAATGGAGAACTAACAAAGATTTTTTAGGATTAGAACTTGAATTTATAATTAAACATGATTTCTACTAACTATTGCAATGGCATAAATGCATAGTGAAAGGGGTTATGTATATATATAATGCATATAACCAGCACCCACCGGTGAAATGCAGATTTAAGATAGTATTTTTAGGAGAAGACATGGAATTTTTAAGTAAATGGGGTATTTAGAGGCATTTAAAGAGATATAAACATATGATAAGGTAGTATCCATAATACACACAACTAATATAGGACAGCGAAAGGGAAATTTTAGTATTGTTTAGAGACACCGAACTTCAAATTTTTAAGTAAATGTAGGTGTTTGGAAATTTTTAATGGGCTATGTGCGATACACATGCCCGATCGCAATGATGGAAAAGTAATACCGGAGCAGTTTTAAAAGATGTAACTTTAACTTTTTTCAGTTAAGCGGAGAATCTACTAAATCTTAGAGGGTGCTAGCGCTTACCGAGGGTGTATGTATAATGCACATAGGCAGCATATAACATTAGGAAGGGGGTATTAGAAATTTTTTTAAAGATAGGACTTTAGATTTTGGAACTAAATAAGATATCAAGAAACATTTAAAGAGGATGAAAACATCTAATGAGGCGGAATGGGGGTGTACTTACCCAAGACACCTAGCGGTGAAATTATGAACTAAGGTAAATTTTTAAAGTAGACTTTAGAAGTTTCACATAAATGGCAATTTATACTAGCTTTTAAAGAAATGCAAACGCCCGGCGAGATAACTTGGAATGAATACAGCGGCGATACATAGGAGTGAATGGAAAACCTAAATATTGTTTAAAGACTGAACTTCAAATTTCGAAGTAAATGTACATGTTCAGAGACTTTTAATGGGCTAGGTATGATACACATACTCGATATAACAGTAAAATGGCGAACTAAGGATAATTTATAAGTACCTAACTTTCGATTTTTTAGTTAAATAGGGATTTCTACTAATTTTTAAAGGGATAGAAAGGCATACTAAAGGGTGTACAACAAATTTTTAGAAGAGACTTTAGGAATTTGCTAGCTAAATAGGGATTTCCACTAATTTTTAAAGGGATATAAAGACATACTAAAGGGTATACAACAAATTTTTAGAGGGGACTTTGAGAATTTTTTTAGCTAAATAGGGATTTCTACTAACTTTTAAGGAATAAAAACACATACTTAAGAGTATAGAGTGTTATCATTACTAACATCTAGTGCTAAAATGGGGACTTAGGATAATATTTTGAGACAGCATGTGCGATGCACATCATCTGCATATAGTAACAAAAGTAGAACTAAACATGTTTTTAAGGATATAATTTTTGATTTCTTCACATAAATGAGGATGTTTAGAAACCCCTGAATGGTTAGAAACAGCACTTTAAGTGGGAGTAGAATAGCACCATCACCGATACCTATCGGAAAATAGGAATTAGAGTAATATTTTGGGGATGGGACTTTAGATTTTTAGGTAAATGTTATGTTTAAAAACTTTTAAAGTAGTGTAAATGCCTACTAAGACGACATATGTGATACACATAGCGATACATAGTTATGAAGTAGCTAAAAGCTAAGATAGCTTTTTAGAATAACACTTTACATTTTTCTAACTAAGCGCAATATATCAGTTCTTAAAGCGGATGAATACGAAGATTCAGACGGCATGCGTGATACGCATCGTCGACAAATAATAGTTAAATGCTGATTTAAGTAAGTTTTTAAGGATAGAACTCTGAATTTTTTGTGTAAATGAGATGTTTAAGAACATTTAAAGAGTCAGAAACACCTAATAAGGCAGTATGAGATGAATTCATCATCGCCAGATAACAGCGAAATGGGGATACTACAGATATTTTAAAGGGGGATCCTTAAAATTTCTAAGTAAATAACCTTTAAAGGGGTGAAAAATATGTAGTGAAGTTGTGTGGATAATGCAGATCACCGACATTCTAAAACAGACAAGACATGTCTATACACGGTAAAAAATGCTGTACGCCAGTATAAGCACATTATTCTATATAGCAATGTAATACATACCTCAAGATTTATATAAGTAATCGGGAATCCATTATACTAATCCCATCACAAATCAGTTAAAATAATAAAATTACCAAGCTAAAGAATATATCTAGATACTAAAACCTCAACAAACTACATTAAATTAATAAAAATCTTAACTAAATAAAATAATGAAGCTGTAACGTATTATAAAAATACTAAGTTTAATAAAATGAGAGAATAAAATCATATTAAAGCAAGTACTTACATGTTTAATCCGGTTCAAAAATGCTGCATTAGGTATAGCACGATGAATAATGATAGATCTAACATCTCCAGCATTACCAACTAAAACCGACATATTCGTAGTAGAGGATAGTTTAAATGTGACCTACCAGCATGAAATTCACAATTAGAATGATAAAATCGATGCTTGAACACCACCGACACCCCCTCCCCGACAAGGTCACATCAATGTCATACCATGGTTACTTGTTAAACCATGGTATAAAATAGAGTCGCATGTTAAAAAATAATAGATTTTAGTAAAATAATTAAAGAAAATCCCTTTGTGATTATGAATGGTCTGTCTATTTTTGTCATGTGTGTGTGTGTGTGTGTGTACATAGGACATAGAGTAGGACATAGAGTAACAAGATGGATGGCCGGGTGTGTGTGTGTGTTGTTGTTGTTTTTGTTGAGACCCAGACCGTCCGACCTACCAGAAAGGTGTAAGGTAACGGGTGTGTGTGTGTGTGTAATTATACCTTAAAAAAAGCTATGTATCTTTAGTATCCACTGGGATACTAAAGATACATAGCTTTTTTAAGGTATAATTACATACGCAGACACACACATACACACACACGGTAAAAAATAGACAGACCATTCATAATCACAAAGGAATTTTCTTTAATTATTTTACTAAAATCTATTATTTTTTTTAACATGTGACTCTATTTTATACCATGGTTTAACGGTAACCATTGTATGACCTTGATGTGACCTTGTCGGGAAGGGGGTGTCGGTAGTGTTCAAGCATCGATTTTATCATTCTAATTGTGAATTTCAGCGCTGGTAGGTCGCATTTAAACTATCCTCTAATACGAATATGTCGGTTTTAGTTGATAATGCTGGAGATGTTAGATCTATCATTATTCATCGGCCTTTACCTAATGCAGCATTTTTGAACCGGATTAAACATGTAAGTACTTGCTTCAATATGATTTTATTCTCTCATCTTATTTAACTTTGTATTTTTATAATACGTTACAGCTTCATTATTTTATTTAGTTAAGATTTTTATCAATTTAATGTAGTTTGTTGAGGTTTAAGTACCTAGATATATTCTTTAGCTTGGTAATTTTACTATTTTAACTGATTTGTGATGGGATTAGTATAATGGATTCCCAATTACTTTATATAAATCTTAAGGTATGTTTTACATTGCTATATAGAATAATGTGCTTATACTGGCGTACAGCATTTTTTATCGTGTATAGACATGTCTTCTCTGTTTTAGAATGTCGGTGATCTGCATTATCCACACAACTTCATATTTTTCACCCCTTTAAAGGTTATTTACTTAGAAATTTTAAGGATCCCCTTTTAAAATATTTGTAGTATCCCCATTTTGCTGTTATCTGGCGATGATGAATTCATCTCATACTGCCTTATTAGGTGTTTCTGACTCTTTAAATGTCCTTAAACATCTCATTTACTTAAAAAATTCAGAGTTCTATCCTTAAAAACTTACTTAAATCAGCATTTAACTATTATGTGTCGGCGATGCGTATCACGCATGCCGTCTGAATCTTCGTATTCATCCGCTTTAAGTGCTGATATATTGCGCTTAGTTAGAAAAATGTAAGGTGTTATTCTAAAAAGCTATTTTAACTTTTCCCTACTTCATAACTATGTATCGGCTATGTGTATCACATATGTCGTCTTAGTAGGCATTTACACTACTTTAAAAGTTTTTAAACATAACATTTACCTAAAAATCTAAAGTCCCACCCCCAAAATATTACTCTAATTCCTATTCTCCGATAGGTATCGGTGATGGTGCTATTCTACTCCCACTTATAGTGGTGTTTCTAAACATCTTCAGTTATGTGAAGAAATCAAAAATTATATCCTTAAAAACATGTTTAGTTCTACTTTTGTTACTATATGCAGATGATGTGTATCGCACATGCTGTCTCAAAATATTTTACAAAGTCCCCATTTTAGCACTAGATGTTAGTAATGATATTACTCTATACTCTTAAGTATGTGTTTTTATTCCTTAAAAGTTAGTAGAAATCCCTATTTAGCTAAAAAAATTCTCAAATTTCCCTCTAAAAATTTGTTGTATGCCCTTTAGTATGTCTTTATATCCCTTTAAAAATTAGTGGAAATCCCTATTTAGCTAGCAAATTCCTAAAATCCCTTCTAAAAATTTGTTGTACACCCTTTAGTATGCCTTTCTATCCCTTTAAAAATTAGTAGAAATCCCTATTTAACTAAAAAATCGAAAGTTAGGTACTTATAAATTATCCTTAGTTAGCCATTTTACTGTTATATCGAGTATGTGTATCATACCTAGCCCATTAAAAGTCTCTGAACATGTACATTTACTTCGAAATTTGAAGTTCAGTCTTTAAACAATATTTAGGGTTTCCTTTCGCTGCTATGTATCGCCACTGTATTCATTCCAAGTTATCTCGCCGGGCGTTTGCATTTCTTTAAAAGCTAGTATAAATTGCCATTTATGTGAAACTTCCAAAGTCTTTACTTTAAAAATTTACCTTAGTTCATAATTTCACCGTTAGGTATTTTGGGTAAGTACACCCCCATTCCGCCTCATTAGATGTTTTCATCCTCTTTAAATGTTTCTTGATATCTTATTTAGTTCCAAAATCTAAAGTCATATCTTTAAAAAATTTTCTAATACCCCCTTCCTAATGTTATATGCTGCCTATGTGCATTATACATACACCCTCGGAAAGCGCAAGCACCCTCTAAGATTTAGTAGATTCTCCACTTAACTAAAAAAAAGTTAAAGTTACATCTTTTAAAACTGCTCCGGTATTACTTTTCCATCATTGCGATCGGGCATGTGTATCGCACATAGCCCATTAAAAATTTCCAAACACCTACATTTACTTAAAAATTTGAAGTAAAAACACTATCTTCGATCTGCATTCCACCGGTGGGTGTTGGTTATATGCATTACATATATACATAACCCCTTTCACTATGCATGTCTCCCTTTGCAGTAGTTAGTAGAAATCATATTTAATTATAAATTCAAGTTCCAACCCTAAAAAATCTTTGTTAGTTCTCCATTTCATGGCTATGTGTCGGCTATAAACATCATGCATGCCGCCTCAGTAGGTGTTTCCAACCCTTTAAAAGCTACAACGAATTGTATTTGGTTAAGATATTTAAATTTTCTATCGTAGTTGATACATATGATACACGTGCTGATACTTCGTCTAGTTCGACACTTTGTAACTAGCTGCTGATGATGGGATCGTCTTATACTCACTCTGCAGGCGATATCATCTTATAAAATGTTGGCACATATCACATTTAGCCAAAAACTTCAAAGTCCTATACTTGAAAACTTTGCCTAGTTTCTCATTTTATTACCATGTATCGATCATTCACACGTTAAATAACCTCAAATACCTTATTTATCGAAAAAAATTTCAAAGTCTCGTCTTTAAAAACTATCTCACCATTTATTTCCGCCGATTTGTGTTGACCGCGTGTATCATATGTATCACCTCATTAGGCGTTTCTCCCTCCCCTAGAAAGCTATATGTGTTAAATTTCACTTAAAACTGGTATGCATACAAAAATATGTTATTCATCGTAAGGAAATTAGCGTGTATGTTGCTATTTTAAACGTTAAAAATCCCAAGATAACCATTTTCGGCAATATATCTCCTGAATACAGACTTTCTCCTATTTCGGGTTAAGCAATTTCTTATTCAGTAATATAACACGTGTCAACGCCCACTACGTATTCACTTAGTGTCGAGAATGTCTTAAATATCTCCCCTCCATCTGCACAAAAGGGTTGGGTGGGGGCGCTCATATCTATATCATTTTTTACGAGACTTAAGCTTGGAGAGTTCTGGTATGTACTTTTATTTTAAAAAATGGTGGGATTTAGGGAAATAAGATACACTATGCGTATAAACTGTTACACTAATCCTTTTTTATAATACTTATTTTTAAAATAGGCATATTCTCTGGGGGTTTTCTAGATTTTCAGACTAAAATGGATGTGGGATTCATAACAATACTCACTTAAATGTTTCGCGGATCGCTGATAAACGGTCTATGGGTTCCCTCATTGGGTATATACACCTCCTCGAATACAGTCATTCGTTGAATAGAGTCATACGTAGAGTCATTCATCGAATATAGTCGATCACGCGATTCTGCTACTTTAAAACACTAATTCGTGTGATTCTACTACTTTAAAAACATGTTTTTGTTAGTTTTTTACCCGTAAAAAGTGTGTTTTTTTGAAAAAATGTTGAAAAAAAGCACAAGTGTCAAAACCTAGGTTAGTTTCCATAGAGAAAACAGCACATCTGTGGTTTTTGAAAAGAAAAAACTTACATTTGCGAAAAATTATAAGAAAAAAAAATCTGATCTTGGCAACACATGACTTTCCTTATACATATAATGCAATGAATTTACTACTTTTACAGTTAAAAAAAATGTTATTCTTATAGTAGATACTTATATTCTTTCCAAGATATTGAATTTTCTTCAATTAGTCGTCATTTTCATCGATTTAGCGTCTTTTTTATCAATTTGGCGAGATTTTTGTTAATTTGGCAACAATTAAAAATGTCGCCAAGTTGGCGACATTCAGCCAAATTCGTCTCCAAAATCTCGCCAAGCATTATGAACGGAGAAATACGTTATTCTTACAACAGATAAATGACTATTGGAGTTCAAGTACAAAAGTATTTCTCAAAGTATCTTTTTTCATGAATGGAACGAGCTAGATCCACGAGAATTATGTCACCCAATTTATCGCATGGTATGACATATGAAAAGTGAACATGTTTCTCAATAGGAAATATATTTCTTTTATTTTATATAACTTTTTGATAATTTTTTTTAAAAATGTGCAATATCTCGAGAACGGTTCATGTTAGCGTTCTAAAATTTATGTCTATCGTTTTTTAATGAAAAATGACATAAGAAATGCCTATTTGCGTAACTTTATTCGCGGTTTTGGTTTTTTGACGATTTTTTCAAATTTCACTCGAAAATTAAGGGGGGGGGGGGGTTGAACATTCGATTGCGTATAAAAATAATAGGCTTCCAGTGTTTACGGATTTTGACTATTGTACCAAATTTCGTTTGAATCGGTCCATTCGTTCATCAGTTATCGTCTCCACAGACTCACTGACACACACACACACACACACAGGCAAAACTTAAAAAATGTTTGATTCGTCATCAGGGATGCTTGAAACGTGCTCTCCCGTCGAAAACACGAATTCGAATTTTCGACCCCGTCACAATACTTTCCTTATACATTATGTATATAAGGAAAGTAAAAACTTGCATTTACGAAATTTTGTTAGTAAATATCACGTTTTTGTGAAAAAACGTTGAAAAAAACACAAGTGCAAAAACCTATGTTAATTTCCATAGAGAAAACAGCACATGTGAGGTTTTTGAAAAGTAGAAAACCTGCATTTGCGAAGAATTATAAGAAAAAATCTTACATTTACGAAATTTTGTTATTAAAATGCAGAATTCTTACAGTTCACTTCGTAACCGTGATATAGCGGAGGGATAGTGTAAGGACTATGACTTTGGTACACCTTGGCATGCCTTTAGCATACCCTTGGCATGTCTTTGACATGCTCCTGGCATGCGGATATTCAATATTTAATCACTTAATTTAATTAACATCCTTTAATTAACTTGCGAGACTCATAATACTTAAGTATTTTGCAGATAAACAGGTGTCTGGTATTATTTAAAATGTTTATTTTTGGAAATATTTATTTTTGGAAATATTAAAACTTTTAAAATTGATTGCCGAAATGATTGGAGGAAACACACCCCCACCAATACAACCAATTCATGCAATTCTACTACTTTAAAAACACACCTTTTTGGCCGCATTTTTGTAAAAACACACATTGTTGTTGTTTTTTTGCGTTTTTGCAACATTTTGTGCGAAATGTTAATTTTTCCCATAACCACATTTTTGGTAACATTTTCGTTAAAACACACATTTTTTTGTAAAAAAATTACAAAAGTGTGAAAACCCATGTTAATTCCCGTAAAGAAACTAGCATTTTGAAAAAAATCGCAAAATGTTAATTTTTTCCAAAACATTTTTTGTTGTTTCTTTACGTTTTTGAGACATTTTGTGCAAAATGTTAATTTTTCCCATAACCACATTTTTAAAAAAAAATTACAAAAGTGCGAAAGCCGATGTTAATTCCCATAGAGAAATTAACATTTAAAAAAAAAAGTCGCAAAATGTTAATTTTGCCCATAACCATATTTTTGTTGTTGTTTTTTACGCTTTTGGAACATTTTGTACAAAATGTTAATTTTTCCATAACCACATTTAAAAAAAAAAAAATTACGAAAGTGTAAAATTCAAGTAAGTTCAGATATATTATTTCCCAAAGAGAAATATAAGACATTCTTAAAACGTACGTTATTTCCCATGGAGAAATATAAGAATAACTCACGTATCTCATCATATGGGATTCTCACAGTTCACTTCGTAACCGTGATATAGAGTAAGCACTCTTTTTTAGAAGGCGGAGGGATATCGTAAGAACGATGACCTTGGTATGCTCCTAACATACCTTTGGTACGCCTTTAGCATACCTCTTGGCATACCTTTGGCATGCTCCTGGCATGTCTTTGACATGCTCCTGTGGTATACTTAATCACTTTATTTAATTCATTCTAACTCATATAGAAAAAAAAATCCCGACTATCAGAAAAATTACCTAGTTTTTATTTTAATTCCACTTTTTGCCGCTAGGGGGCGCTGATGGCACTGCTCCGCCTTCGCAGGTGTTGCCGCCCCTAAAAAAGTTTCTTTCCTACTTAGAAAAAATCTCAAATATCACCCCAATATTTAAAATTAGAAATATCTCCCAAGTATTGAGTAGTTCCACTTTTCACCGCTAGGGGGCGGTGATGGCACTGCTCCGCCTTCGCAGGTGTTGCCACCCCCCAAAAAAGTTTCTTTCCTTAGAAAAATCTCATTCAAAAAAATTATTCCCCTCCAAACCCCTCGTATAAGACTACGAAATCGTTGCCACCCGAAAAAAAGTTTCTGAAAATTTTTTACCCCCACCTTTTTCCATTCTCCCCTCTTTTACACCCCCGTCCAGAATTACAGAATTCAAGATGGCGGCCATTTTGCTCCGCGCTCCGCATTGCTCCGCTTTCGCAATTGAACCGGCCTTTCTTTCCTACTGATATTGTTACGAATATGTAAAATGTTTCACTGTGATTTGCCCCTATCCAAATAATACATAGCCGACCTTTGCTTCTATTCAAGGAGAAAACACCTTTACAGGCAGCCTTTCATCTATTACGTAAATGTAGGGTTGCCACGTTTTGGAATATCGTAGCGGAGTTGACAGATTTGGTGATGTATCGCCCACTTAGTGACTTTTCGAATATTCTAGAACTTTTTCGAAATAATGAATATTTTTGAAGATGCAAGATCCTTCTAGAAGTTTCTACGGCGATTGTATAAAAGGAGTCACCGCTCAAGTGGAGAGTCGTTGACGTAATACGAGCTGTAGTGAATTGTGAGATCTCGCAATTCAATACAGCTCGGTATGCGTCAGTGTTTTGAAAATAATACCTGCTATTTTGTGAATAAATTGGATGGCTGCTTTATTGTATCCGACAATTGTTAAGGGGACGGTGGGGTTTGAAATGAGCAAAAACCGACTAAAAAAGGCTGTAATATATAACATTATTTTACACATTTAACATTTACTTACGGGTGGGACAGCGTCTATCCCAAACGAAGAACCTCCCAAAAAGGCAGGTATTTGACATACCCGGTCCCAAACAGTTCGACCCCCTTTGTAGGCATTGGCGTCCATGGAAATCGCCGACAGAAACATTGCACCTGCTGTGCATTTTTTTCGAAACGTAATTTTCAAAGATTTTACATTTTTAAAATGCTTCATGCGTCTTAATTTTTGTCTGAGATGCCTGAAATTTGAATGCCTGAAAGGCACTTCTCATACTTTTTAATGAAACTGGGTATGCATTTTATAATTGGACTTTATTAAGGTAATTAAAAGTGAATAAGAACCTAATTAAATGATGAAAAATAAATTTTAATGCAGAAAAATATTTTTAAAAAATTAACTTTCTAAGGGATTTAAAAATGAATACCCAAATTTGTTCATATGTTCTTGAATGATCATAATGTAAAAAAATCTGATGTGGGCAACACATGACTTTCCTTATATAATGTCATGAATTTACTACTTTTACAGTAAAGAAATAGGTTTTTCTTATAGTAGATACTAATATTCTTTCCAAGATATTGAATTTTCGACAATTAGTCGTCATTTTCATTGATTTAGCGTCATTTTTATCCATTTGGTGAGATTTTCGTTTATTTGGCAATATTTCAAAAAGACGCCAAGTTGGCGACATTACTCCAAATTCGTCGCCAAAATCTCGCCAAACGTTATGGACGAAGAAATAAGTTATTCTTACAGCAGATAAATGACTATTGGCGTTCAAATAAAAAAATATTACTTAAAGTATCTTTTTTCATGAATGGAACGAGCTAGATCCACGAGAATGATGGTACCCAATTTATTGCATGGTATTAGATACGAAAAGTGAACATGTTTCTCAATAGGAAATATTTTTTTTTTAATTTTATATGACTTTTTGTTAATTTTTTTGAAAAATGTACAATATCTGGAGAATGGTTCATGTTAGCGTTCTAAAATTTATGTCAAACGTTTTCTAATGAAAAATTGCATAAGAAATGTCAACTTGCGTAACTTTATTAGCGGTTTTGATTTTTTGACGATTTTTTCAAAATTACATTCGAAAATTTAGGGGGTTCTGGACATTCGATTGCGTATAAACACAATAGGCTTCCAGTGTTTACGGATTGTGATTTTTGTGCCAAATTTTGTTCGAATCGGTCCATTCGTTCGTCAGTTATCGTCTCCACAGACTCACTGACACACACACACACATCACTTCAAAAATGTTTGATTCGTGATCAGGGATGCTTGAAACGTGCTCTCCCTTCGAAAACTCGAATTCGAATTTGCGACCCCGTCACAATACTTTCCTTATACATTATGTTTATAAGGAAAGTAATTAATCAAAAATGTGAACAAATGGAACACAAGGAGCATTTTCAAATTTTCGTTAAAAAAAATTAAATTAAAAAAAATACAAAATTATAACAGAATTGAAAAAAAAATTAATAGTATTGTATATAGTAATGTTAAGAGGAATATTTATACAAATTTTCACATTTCTAAGTCAATAAATAAATAAAAAAATTTCAACGTCCACCATCCCCTTAAGTGATCTTGCAAAATAGTTATTGATCTATTTATTTTCTGTATCAGCTTAGGCTTATGATAGCTTTTAAATGAAAGCGTTTGGTTATCCAGAAATTTGAACTCTTGTATCCTGACAGTACACACACGATTTCAGAGGATATGCCGTAACAATATAAAAAAAAATCTGATGTGGGCAACACATGACTTTCCTTATATAATGTAATGAATTTACTACTTTTACAGTAAAAAAAATAGGTTTTTCTTATAGTAGATATTAATATTCTTTCCATGATATTGAATTTTCGACAATGAGTCGTCATTTTCATTGATTTAGCGTCATTTTTATCCATTTGGCGAGATTTTCGTTAATTTAGCAACATTTCAAAAAAGTCGCCAAGTTGGCGACATTCCGCCCAATTCGTCGCCAAAATCTCGCCAAGCGTTATGTACTAAGAAATAAGTTATTCTTACAGCAGATAAATGAATATTGGCTTACAAATACAAAAGTATTATTCAAAGTATCTTTTTCCATGAATGGAACGAGCTAGATCCACGAGAATGTCACTCAATTTATCGCATGGTATTACATATGAAAAGTGAACATGTTTCTCAATAGGAAACATTTTTTTATATTTTATATGACTTTTTGATAATTTTTTTGAAAAATGTACAATATCTCAAGAACGGTTCGTGTTAGCGTTCTAAAATTTATGTCAATCGTTTTCTAATGAAAAATTACATAAGAAATGTCTATTTGCGTAACTTTATTTATTAGTGGTTTTGATTTTTTGACGATTTTTTCAAAATTTCATTCGAAAATTTAGGGGGGGGGGGGGGTTCTGAACATTCGATTGCGTATAAAAACAATAGGCTTCCAGTGTTTACGGATTGTGATTTTTGTACCAAATTTGGTTCGAATCGGTCCATTCGTTCGTCAGTTATCGTCTCCACAGGCTCACTGACACACACACACACACATACTTTCACACACACATACACACACACATACTTTCACACACACATACACACACACAGACGTCACTTCAAAAATGTTTGATTCGTGATCAGGGATGCTTGAAACGTGCTCTTCCGTCGAAAACTCGAATTCGAATTTTCGACCCCGTCACAATACTTTCCTTATACATTATGTATATAAGGAACGTAATATTCAAATAATATTGACACACACCACTCAAGTGTATACTATCCAGTGTATCAAAAAATTGAAAGATTAACAAAACGGTGATGTGGGCAGCACATGACTTTCCCTATAGGGGATGTATAAAACTCATATAATATTCATTGAGGATGTTTAAAACCTTTTTTTATTATTATTATTATTTGTTTATTTTATTTATTTATTTATTTTTAGTATGCGACGTTTGCTTTGATTTTCATGCAATTTTCACGTTCTATTTTTGATTTTGCAATGGACCTACTCACTCTGAACTTGGACTCAGTTTTGCTGCTTTGTGACTTTTGCGCCCTCATAACAGGGGTGTTGAAAATGTTTTGCGCAGGCCTTTGCTAAAATACTGATTGCTGCAAAAACTGTTTGCTATACATTTCGTGACCACAAACGGATAAAGCACCCCCCCCCCTAGTAATTACTTTCATAAAATAACCCGGATTTAAATGACTTTGAAAGTGCAGTGTTAATTTAAGTTGCGTTTTCATTTGGAGACTGGGCGGATTTGCAAAGACGACGTGGCAACAATGCGAAAAACTGAAAAATATCTCAATAATGGTCCTAGTGTAATGGGTTTGGTCTTATTCTTTTCGTCGTTAAAAATTGCGTATAAAACAAGCATTTAATGGATACATTTAAACATATGCAGTCTTTTATTTTAAATGCTAACGATTTTTGCGGCTCTTTTTGACTCGAATCGTACCAAAGTCTAATCAGCACCAGGGTAACCCACAAGTGACTTATCTACCAAATTTTGTGTAATTAGATCCATTAGTTTTTGAGTTAGAGTAGATACAGACAATTTTTTAGGGCTATGTCGCAAAAAATGCAGATTCTTTTATCTAGAATTGTACTAAAATCTAGTTAGACCAGGTCATCATCCGCACCACAAATAGACACAAATACGCACAGCCGTCACGTTGAAAATAGTGTTTTCGTGTTTTAGAGTGCTCGAAACATGTAGATTCAGGTAGAAGTATTGGAATCGTGTCAAAAATTCGATTTTTGACACGATTTCAATACCCTTTCTATATACCATATATTGTAGGGAAAGTAATAAAACGTTTTTCAACATAAGTACGCATATTTCTCTAGAAGGAATATTAAAACTGGAACATTTCCCATACATAGTTGACTTCTTTCTTCTAAAAAAATCGCATGTGAGCAGCACCTGACTTTTTCTACAGACGTAATTCGTAAGACGTACATTCGTTTTCTCCCTTTCTTTCACAATTTTTACATTGAGTACAACTGCACAAATTAGCATGGATAATTACTTTAAATTATATTAAATTCGCAGTTTCAGTTCACATTTTTTTTTTCATTTGGCAGGTGACGTGTTAAAAATTCGAAAAACTAAAATATCTCGAGAACGGTTAGTTGTGTAATGAAATGCACCCCTGCTTATTTTAAATTAATTCCCTTCTAAATTTCATATTTGACAACTTCTATCTTAGTACAGTTGTAGAGTTATGGGGTTGATCTTATTCTTCTTTATCGTTAAAAATTACGTATGCAATTGATACATTTGAGCATACACATTCTTTTATTTTCGATTATGACGATTTATTATGGGCCATTTCGCAAAAAAGGCGGATTCTTTTTTTCCGAGTCGCACTAAAATCTAATCAATACCTGGTACATCCACTTATCTACCAAATTTTGTGAAATTGGGTTCATTAGTTTTTTAGCTGGGGTGGATGCATACATTGCACAAACAGACAGACATTAAAAACAGTTTTTCGATTTCAAAAGTCGAAACGTGTAGATTTGTCGAAAACTCGAGCTGCGATTTTCTATACGCTTCCATTACTTTCCCTATACATTACCATGTATTGTAGGAAAAGTAAAAATCTGATGTGTACATCACATGACTGTCCCTATAGGCTCAAATTATTTTTTTTATTTCATTGGATTTACAGAAAGTAACATAGATACTTTTCTGATATTATATCCAATCTGGAATTCTATTGCATCTTCGTTGCATTTGGCAAATTCATGAACTTAAAATCTTCAGCTCCTCAAAATTCCAAATGAAAATAAAATATCTCGAGAACGGTTCATCCTAGAGTCATGGGGTCAGTCTTATTCACTTTGTTGTCAAAATTTACATGAATTACGAGTACTTAATATATTTCAACAATTTTAGTCATTTCTTTCAGATTTTCACGATACTTGTGGGCCATTTCACAAAATTTTTTCGAATCATGTCAAAATATAATCAGCTCACGATAATCGTCAAGAGATTTACCTACTCATTTTTAAAAAAATTTCATCAAATAGTTTTTTAACTACAGAAAAACAAAAACGTCTTCAGTTCCTCAAAATTAGAAAACTTAAATATCTCGAGAACTGCCCATCTTAGAGTAATAGTGTTATTCTTTTTTTCGTCGAAAATTACGTGTAAAATAAGCGTTTACTTAATGCATTTGAGCATTGTAGTCTTATTATGACGATTTTTGCGGGCCATTTCTCAAAAACAAGCCGATGCTTTTTTGCCGAATCGTAATTTTTGACGATGAAAAGCATAATGCCAATCCCATTACTCTAGCATTAGCCGTTCTCGAGTTATTCAGGAGCCGCAGTAGTGTAAATACGGGGATCCTGGACCAGCAGGTGCTATACTTCCCCATGTTAGAACATACGCGCACCGGGTGGAGAGAGTGTGGAGCTTCATCTTGCCACTTGATGTTTCCATGGAGATTTTTATCAGTCAGTAAGATATGAAGTTTTTTTTTTCTTTTCACAGTATAAATCTAATTTTTGCTTGCAAATTTCATTTCATATCTTGGACATTCAATTCCCATCTGAAATTAATATTTTTACATATTTTATAGCTTATCTGACGTTGTGATGCCACCTTGACGGTGCTGCCACCCAGCGGCAATTTTTTTTTAAATTTCCAACTGTAAAAGATTCCGGACGGGCTTCGAACTCGGGACTAATAGTGCACAACGCGAGTCCGTTGACCACCTAACCGCCGGCAGTCGATATCTAGATGCTTATCGTAAGAGTGTATCCTGTGAAAGTAAACGGGAGACGAGAACATTGAAAATTATTAGGGGGGAAGCTATATTTTGTAACAGGGAATGTATTTTATAAAAGGGATGCGGTACTTATTAATTTTTTGATGTGTTTTAATACAATATATTTACATAATATGTTAGCAATTTTTTCGGAGTGTTTTGGTATATAGCAATATTTTTTTTTATAATAATGAAACGATTTCGTATGTAAACAAAATCTTATAGTAAATTATACTTAGGTATTTTCAAAAATTGTGTTAAGTGGATTTTATCTCAAGAATAGTATTCGACCATTTTAACTGTAATTGAATTTTAATAACTTTTAATTAAATAATTAATTTTTGTAGTAAGCCAGTACTCATAGGATGAATTTTAAAGTATCGGGAGATTTCTTACACTCCATAGTGAAATAGCATATCGCATTTTTAACAAGATATGTTGAAAATCTTGCCATTACGTTTTAATACTTTGGGAACAGGATCTGATCCTTTTAGAAGAGGTGTTTGCCGTGTGTGTATACCAGCCAATATTTTACTGACATGTTTTAAAAGCATCCATGATTTTAGAGATAGGTTATAATCCTTACTGAACACGTTTCTACAATATTTTTAATTTTACTGTGAATGTTGTCCGATTTTTTTTTAATATTCATAAAAATGCTATGAAACGACTATAGTTAAAGTGAAACTTTAACTGTTTTAAATCACACTGAATGTCTATTTTCACTGGAATGTGAACTGACATACCATGTGAGATTTTAATAGCAGGTTATAATACTCACTGAACACGACTCGAGTACATTTTTTTTAACTAATAAGAATGTATTCACCGAATTCTGCGATGAATTTCCTGGCAATATAGTAAAAGTACTATGTGAGATTTTAATACATCCTTTTAAAATTTTACATGCTCCTAAACATGAATTGACTATTTTTTCTACGATGCTCCATAAATCCTGGCATATTAATGAATTTTAATTGAGTTATAAAAATGAGGTAAATTTAACGGTAAAGAGTGAAATAGTGTATGTCATGCATGATTTTAACGATATAATACATTATATACGATTTAACCATTTTTAAAGTGATGGGTGTAATTTCAACACCGGTTTAGAATTTAACAAGCTAAGGCACACGAATCGAGCATTTCCACAGACATCGAACCAAAAATTTTATCACTAAGTTTTAAAAAAAAGAAAACATTGAATATGATTTGACCATTTTCACAGTGGGCGTCGCAATTTTAGTACCATTACAGAATTTTAGAAATGAGTGCGCAGTTTCGACTATTTTTACATGACGCCAATACATTTTAAAATCGAACGAATAGGAATCGACCATTTTTCACATGCGTGTACCTAGATTTTAACAGTAGAAGAGAATTGACAGTTGAAGGGCAGAAGGAGGAGCACTTTCCAATGCGATGACGTCATGTGAAGTCATCCTGTATCTTATCTGAACTTATACGGTGACGTCATCCGATAGCCTTATCTTATCGGATGACGTCACCCGTTAAGATTATCGGATGACGTCATCTGTTGACACAGAGTGGGGTCCGATGATTGAGGACATCTTGGAAATTTTGGTGGCGCCCTCTATTGACAGGTTGGAGAAATGTGGACGATAAAAGGAAAGAATTGGTTCTGGACTGAACTGGATTCGAACTCGGGACCTCTCGTACCGTAGGATAGTGCACTTACCAGTATACAGACTGAGACTTAAAGGTAGACGATGAATGAATCATATCTTGCCTGCGGGAAAGCTGGGTACTTAGAATATTTTGCGATCTTCTACGAATAGATTTAATGAGAGCGAGTGAATTAGGTTAAGATTTTAATTATTTTTTAATGAATGAATAAAATTTATTATGAAAACCTGGAATGCAGTCATAATTGAATTTTAATAGGAGGATTATTTTTTTAATGATTTGAACTAGGGTAATTATTTTTTATTATGGAATGGTTTATTTTTGGAAAGTGCTTGAAGACATTTAGCGGTGGTGGCTCCCTCTATTGGCGCTTTAATGAAATGGATGAGTGTTACAGAATTTTTATAGAATTAATTTCTGAATGAGGTTTTCGTGATAAAGAATAATTTAATTAGGTAGTCGAACGATGACTTAATATTTTTAGTAAAGCTTTACACTCATAAATGTTTTAATGAACGAAGATAATTAATTTTTACGTTAAGATTTCTGTTCATCAGAATTTTAAGGACGGGATGTATGTTAGGGAATGTGTGTTATTGAATTTTAATAATTTTAATGAAATGATTTTTGTGATAAGCCATTGAATGAAGTAATGGGGTATTTCTAACACTCCATAACGAACTAGCATATCGCATTTTTGATGTTAAAAATTTTACCACAAGCTGGGAACAGGATTTGACCCTTTTAGAAGAGCTGTGTGCGTATCAGCCAAAATTTTACTGACATGTTTTAGAAGCACCCACGATTTTAGGGATTGGTTATAATACTTGCTGAACGCATTTCGACAATTTTTTTCAATTTTATTGGGAATGTTTTAACGATATTCGTAAAAATGCTATGAAACTTTAACTGTTTTAAATTGCGCTGAATGTCTATTTTTACGCACCATGTGAGATCTTAATGGCAGGTAATACTACTTACTGAACATGACTCGACACTTTTCAGAATGATTGTGTGTGCCACGCGATTTTTTTATGGCATGTTTCTGAATTCATTTCGACTGTTTTTCAGCAATGAAAAATGGCTGTATTGATTAATATTCATCAAAATGCTATGAAACATGAAACTTCAACTGTTTTAAATTGCGATAAATGTCTATTTTCACATACCATGTGAGATTTTAATGCTAGGTTATAATACTCACAGAATATGACTCGACTATTTTCAGAATGATTGTGTGTGCCACGCGATTTTTTTTATGCCAAGTTTCAGAACCTACTGAATCCGTTTCGACTGTTTTTAGCTATGAAAAATGGCTGTATTGATTTCTTTTCAAATATATGGGAAATGAAGAATTCAAGACTTTGCTATATTTAAGGACGTAGTTAAAATGAATAGGTGTACTGAATTATCAGTGAATGTAAAACTTGGGCGATATTTTTAAAATAAGAAAATGTAAAGTACTGAAAGCTTCACAAGCTAATGTTGTGCACAGATGTGAGTTGCATATGTATGGAGCAAATGTGTGACATGGTTGTCCTTAATTTGACATGGATGTACATTAAAAAAAATGAGTGTATGCCATTTCTAGTTTAGAAAATAGCCTGTAATATATTCGAAACTCGTACGATCCATTTCTACAAAGAAGGGGTATGTTCGATTTTCTATTAAAAAAAAATGATACATGCATGTGGTACATTAAAAAAAAAATTGGCGCTAAGATACCATTGAGTGGGTGAATTTTAACTGAATAGAGGACTAATGAATTATAACTGAATAGAGGACTAATGAATTATAACTGAATAGAGGACTAATGAATTTTAGGGTACTTGGATAATTTCGGTATGAATGGATCGGTTTAATTATGTTAAGTGCGTTGCTAATTAATTTTTTAAAGCTAAGACACTAATGATTGAATTTTGTGACAAATTTTCAGTGTTAGGGTTTCAATAATGTTAGAGACAATCAATAATTTTTTCCGCTAAGTTACTAATGACTGAATGAATTTTAATTGAGTTATAAAAATGAGTTGAATTTTAAGGACGATAATCATGTTTTGTGTTAAAATAGTGATTATTTTTTTTAAATTAAATAATAGGTTTCAATATAAAGAATCGAATGTTTACGGAATACACAGTGTGATCATTATTTTTTTTTGACGCTGGGATATTAATAAATTTTAATTGAGTTCTAAAAATGAAGTAAATTTAACTGTTGAGAGTGAAATAGTGTATCTCATCCATGATTTTAACGATATAGTGCATTGTATATGATTTAACCCTTTTTAAAGTGATGGATGTAATTTTAACACCGAGGTTTAGAATTTAACAAGCTAAGGAACACGAATCGAGTATTTTCACAGACATGAGTGTATCCGTAAAGTTTTACTATTTTACCGAATTGCTTAGTTCTTAGCGAATGTTTGATGAACTAGGAGCTTTTTTTTAATCTTACACAAGGCCTAAGACTCCTTTATCGCTTAAAATTATGGCATTTAAATTAAATTTAGCAAAAATTACTCTACACATAGTGCATGTTCGAGGAATTAGAAGTATGTGTTTTCGATATTCCAAGAGGTCTAAGACCCTAAAATTTCATGATTTTAGTGAATTGTTTGGTTCTTAGCATATGTTTAGGGAACTAAGAGTGAATTTTTTAATGTTACATAAGCCGTAAGACTCCTTTAACGCTTAAAATTATGATATTTTAATGAAATTTGCAAGAATTGCACAATACTTTGGATAATTACTGAATAAGAGATATGTTTTTAATGTTACAGCACCATCTAAAGCCCTTAAATCGGTATATTTTTAAAACTGTCACGAATTTTAGGGGAATAGAATATTACAACAATTTTTTAAGGATATGCGATTGTCAACATTGAATTTAAATGAAAGACTGACCCTCTAGCCCAAGTGTAGTACATTGTAATAATATTAAAATATGAAAGATATGCATTTAACACTTTAAAAGAAACATGTAATGAGTTTTGATATCT
This sequence comes from Amaurobius ferox, assembly GCA_951213105.1. NCBI lineage: Eukaryota > Metazoa > Arthropoda > Arachnida > Araneae > Amaurobiidae > Amaurobius > Amaurobius ferox. The sequence goes on from OX578147.1 coordinate 135,389,870, forward strand.
TAATACGAGACATTATTGACATACAAATAGGAATATCATGAATTCGCGGCCGTAGGTGCTCCATAAATCCATTCAATTCATAATGAATGCCCACATTTGAATGTACATATTTAACAACACGTGGAAAATGACAGGGCGAAACTGAGACCTGAGACAAAATTTTACACTTCCTGCGAAATAAATCCCAAACTTCGTAGACTTTTACGAAACTGGGGCTGAATTTTCACCTATTCTTAGAGATTGAAACACCACATTCTTTATGAATCTTCATACTTTTAGAGAATGGAATATAAAAGTTAGCATTTATTTTTAATGAATAGGGGTATATAATTTCGGAATTTTAACACTGAATATAAATTTTATAAATTAATCTCTGTAAAGTGTAAATATCGTTCATTACGAAACTCACACTGTAAACATTTGATATGATTCGAATAAATTTATTTTTAATTTATTTTTTCTTTTTTTTTTGTATTTTATTTTAAAAAGCGATATTAGTAAACCTGTTATACTTGAATGTATAGACACATAACCTACGAGCACATAGCATTTTTAAATACTAGAACATGTTAAGTATGAGTTGATGAACGTAAATAAGGGGTTCCGTTTGAAAGATAAAATCCGTTTAATGAATCTATTCTTCATAAAATACACATTAAGCATTATTTGTTGCACATTTAAACAAACAAGTTAAAATAATTTTCTTATTGCGCATTCACAGACCTCTGATTCAAATGACTTGAAAAAATGTCGATCATACCAGTAAAAGACTTCTTCACCACGCAACAAAACTTTTTTTGCTATGTTATTAATGTCAAGATTTAGAAGTACCTGTTCAACCACTCTGTTGAACATTTCTAATGGAGTGCTGTAAAGACATTCGTGGTAACTTTGATCTTTAATTTGACCAACACAGCTAACACATTTGAAAAGTTTTCTTACATGATACATCATGCTCTCATGAATACAAGAGATTAATTGTTCGAATGCAGAATTTTTGTCACAAATAACTGATGGTATAAAGGTTATAGTGTCCTTTATTTTTAATATTTGAGCAGAAAGCCACTCTAGAAATATACTTTCTCGAAGTTCCATACTTATGTTGTTGACACAATTCATTAAACATGCTATTTGATTTTTATCTAAGGTAATATGACACTACGTTAGACAAAATTTTGAATCATAATTGAATTATCTTCTGTAAATGAAGTTTTCCATTGTCATAGAAACAGAACAACTCATTGCGACTGATGAAAGAGGTATCCGCACATAGACTAGTGAACGACCACAATTTTTGTGAAAATTCACTTCAAGTAGCAGGCGACAATGTAACCCATTCACGCGTAGGCACTAGTTCATTTCATTCGTTAGAGATATATCTCCATATATGCACTTTTAGCTTCTCATGGCGAAGTTTCAAATATACATAGACACCAGAACCTAAATGCCAACCACGGAGCGCATCTTGCACGGAATCTGGAGAAGTAGAATCAGTCGAAACAGATTCTGTATTGGGGGCTAACACTCCGCTGTGTGTTAGAGCACATGAAAGCAGATCTTGAGATGAGTTTCCGACCTCGGTGAGGACTTGTGTATTGGCAGTGGTAGGTGCTTCTGCTGGGGCTATGGAAGACATAAGATAGATGTCTAACCAATCCACCACAAACTTTGATGAAGGTGAATTAATCACATCTGAGACGATATCCACAGATTTTGTTTCATCTAGGACAGGAACCGACAACTCCACACTATTTCCACTAGACATCAACTGTTCGAGTGATGGCATACTGTGAATTTTAGACATTATTTGCAGATAATAACATCCAAGTACCACATTCACAGTATAAGATTTATTTTTAATCTTAATTTTTATATCTTAATTTTTAATCTTAATTTTTAAAATTATGAATAGGTGATCATAAGTAATTAAAAATAGGGAGTAATTAAGCAGTAATTAAAAATAGGGAGTAATTAAAAAAATAAGCAGTAATTAAAAAATAAGTTATTAAGAAAAATCTGTTTTGGACTATGACGCCATCTTGTGAACTTTGGACCTATGACGTCATCATATGTTAGATCTTAGATAAGATAAGCTCTCATTTTAGTATTGCAGTTAGTGTGCATAGTGTGCATATCGATCATTTCTAGTTTGGATGTCGGCTGGTGAAGACCTCATTCTGTAAGTTTATTTTCATGTTCTTGCTAACTATTCTTGTATATTCTGTGCGATGTGGTAAGCATATCCCCTAAAAATATAAAAATATGCAAAATTTTCCTATATATTTAATGATAGTGTGATTAAAAATTATGAATTTTAACTAAGTTTGGTACATATTTCCACTTTATGATTTCGAAGATGAATAAAATAAAGTAGACAGTCTCCCACGTAGATAACAATTGCGCTTGGCACAAACCAATGTTGTGCGATTCATTGAAAATTACAAGTTCTAACCCCTTCATGTCTTATCTTATGTAAACTATTTGCACACGGCACTCTATTTAGGTCACGTGATTAGTCTTATGACGTGGCCCGATAAGGCATTTCAACCTTGGACGTTGCGTGGATAGGTTCGGTTCGTTCATAGCTGCGACAAATTTATAGTATTTTAAGATCTTAGTGTTTTAAAAATAAATCTTATACTGTGAATGTGGTACTTGGATGTTATTATCAACAAATAATGTCTAAAATTCAAAGTATGCCATCACTCGAACAGTTAATTTCTAGTAGAAATAGTGTGGAGTTGTCAGTTCCTGTCCTAGATGAAACAAAATCTGTGGATATCGTCTCAGATGTGATTAATTCACCTTCATCAAAGTTTGTGGTGGATTGGTTAGACACCTATCTTATGTCTTCCATAGCCCCAGCTGAAACACCTACCACTGCTAATTCACAAGTTCTCACCGAGGTCGGAAACTCATCTCAAGATCTGCTTTCTTGTGCTCTAACACAGCGGAGTGTTAGCCCCCACTACAGAATCTGTTTCGACTGAATCTACTTTTTCAGATTCTGTGCAAGATGCGCTCCGTCTTTGGCATTTAGGTTCTGGTGTCTATGTATATTTGAAACTTCGCCATGAGAAGCTAAAGTGCATATATGGAGATATATCTCTAACAAATGAAATGAACTAGTGCCTACGCGTGAATGGGTTACATTGTCGCCTGCTACTTGAAGTGAATTTACACAAAAATTGTGGTCGTTTAATAGTCTATATGCGGATACCTCTTTCGTCAGTCGTAATGAGTTGTTCTGTTTGAATGACAATGGAAAACTTCATTTACAGAAGATAATTCAATTATATGATTCAAAATTTTGTATAACGCAGTGTCATATTACCTTAGATAAAAATCAAATAGCATGTTTAATGAATTGTGTCAACAACATTAGTATGGAACTTCGAGAACGTATATTTCTAGAGTGGCTTCCTGCTCAAATATTAAAAATAAAGGACACTATAACCTTTCTACCATCAGTTATTTGTGACAAAAATTCTGCATTCGAACAATTAATCTCTTGTATTCATGAGAGCATGATGTATCATGTAAGAAAACTTTTCAAATGTGTTGGCTGTGTTGGTAAAATTGAAGATCAAAGTCACCACGAATGTCTTTACAGCACTCCATTAGAGATATACAACAGAGTGGCTGAACAGGTACTTCTAAATCTTGACATTAATAACATAGCAAAGAAAGTTTTGTTGCGTGGTGAAGAAGTCTTTTACTGATATAGTCGAAATTTTTTCAAGTCATTTAAATCAGAGGACTATGAATGCGCAATAAGAAAATTATTTTAACTTGTTTTTTTTAAATGTTCAACAAATAATGCTTAATGTGTAATGTAAACTGAACTCCTTACTTACGTTCATCAACTCATTTTTAACATGTTCTATTTAAAAATGTTATGTGCTCGTAGGTTATGGGTCTATACATTCACGAATAACAGCTTTACTAATATCGCTTTTTAAAATTAAATACAAAAGAAAATTTTAAAAAAAATTATTCGAATCATATCAAATGTTTACAGTGTGAGTTTCGTAATGAACGATATTTACACTTTACAGAGATTAATTTATAAAATTTATATTCAGTGTTAAAATTCCGAAATTATATACCCCTATTCATTAAAAATAAATGCTAACTTTTATATTCCATTCTCTAAAAGTATGAAGATTCATAAAGAATGTGGTGTTTCAATCTCTAAGAATAGGTGAAAATTCAGCCCCAGTTTCGTAAAAGTCTACGAAGTTTGGGATTTATTTCGCAGGAAGTGTAAAATTTTGTCTCAGGTCTCAGTTTCGCCCTGTCATTTTCCACGTGTTGTTAAATATGTACATTCAAATGTGGGCATTCATTATGAATTGAATGGATTTTTGGAGCACCTACGGCCGCGAATTCATGATATTCCTATTTGTATGTCAATAATGTCTCGTATTAAGATATCAAAACTCATTACATGTTTCTTTTAAAGTGTTAAATGCATATCTTTCATATTTTAATATTATTACAATGTACTACACTTGGGCTAGAGGGTCAGTCTTTCATTTAAATTCAATGTTGACAATCGCATATCCTTAAAAAATCGTTGTAATATTCTATTCCCCTAAAATTCGTGACAGTTTTAAAAATATACCGATTTAAGGGCTTTAGATGGTGCTGTAACATTAAAAACATATTTCTTATTCAGTAATTATCCACTAAGTATTGTGCAATTCTTGCAAATTTCATTAAAATATCATAATTTTAAGCGCTAAAGGAGTCTTACGGCTTATGTAACATTAAAAAATTCACTTTTAGTTCCCCAAACATATGCTAAGAACCAAACAATTCACTAAAATCATGAAATTTTAGGGAGTAAAACATCCTGGCCCCTTTTGTAAGCAAATTTACAAAAAAAAAAGGAATTGAATCAATATATGCAACCCCGTACTTCTTATATTGTCGCAGATTAGAAAATATGCCAGTGTGTTAGTAGATGATTACCCGTATTACAATATAAGTCTCAAAAATATTTGCCAAAATAAAAAAGATGACGTAATAAATTGAAAATATCAATAATCCCCGTACTCTTTATACCAGAAGGTCGTAATTGATTCCAATATATATCAAAACATATGCCAATATACCTGTACTATTTATATTCTCGTAGATTAAAAGATATACCCGTGTATTTGTAGAAGATTACTCGTACAACGTCCAATATATCAGTTTAAACAATTTTTACCATAATAAATTAATTGCATAATAACTTAAAAATATCAATAATCCCTGAATCAATAATCTCCGAAAATATCAATAATAATAATGTTTAAATCTGAAGACCGTAATTGATACTATCCAGTCAAAAATGCTATAAGAAAAATCAAATCGTTCTTTTTTAAAATATATTTTTATATCCATTTATTTATTATTCAAATCGAAAAAATAATTATTAAAATTAACAGACAGATTTAATTTAATTGTGTTTCTGAGTAACATGATATAAGATAGAATCTTCCTCATAAACTGCGAAATTAAATAACCATTTTGATTTCTTTATACTTTTCATTATTCAGTAAAAACTTGTTTTAAGTAAACCATGGAGATAGATTTCCCCTTTAAATCCTGTTTCAAACAATTCATGTTTTCAGAAAGTGACTAATTCGCGCAAAAATCTTCCATCAAACTCAGAGATTAAATTTTAATTCACTTTCAAACGATTTTCAAGCTTTTCGTTTGGATAAATCACGGAGTTAGAGAGTGGAACTCCTAGCTTTAAAAAATTAATTAGCAACGCACTTAACATAATTAAACCGATCCATTCATACCGAAATTATCCAAGTACCCTAAAATTCATTAGTCCTCTATTCAGTTAAAATTCACCCACTCAATAGTATCTTAGCGCCAATTTTTTTTCTAATGTACAACATGCATGTATCATTTTTTTTTCTTAAATAGAAAATCGAACATACCCTTTCTTTGTAGAAATAGATCGTATGATTTTCGAATATATTACAGGCTATTTTCTAAACTAGAAATGGCATACACTCATTTTTTTTTTAATGTATGACATGCATGTACTATTTTTACATAGAAATGGATCTTGCTATTTTCTAATACATAACATTTTAGATGACTCTTTAAAATAACCCAGTATACTCTTAAAAATAATATGGATTCCATTTTTAGAAGACTTTGGTAAGAACATCCATGTCACACATTTGCTCCATACATATGCAAGTCACATCTGTGCACAACATTAGCTTGTGAAGCTTTCAGTACTTTGCATTTTCTTATTTTAAAAATATCTCCCAAGTTTTACATTCACTGATAATTCAGTACACCTATTCATTTTAACTACGTCCTTAAATATAGAAAAGTTTTGAATTCTCCATTTCCCATATATTTGAAAAGAAATCAATACAACCATTTTTCATAGCTAAAACATCGAAACGGATTCAGCAGGTTCTGAAACTTGGCATAAAAAAATCACGTGGCACATACAATCATTCTGAAAATAGTCGAGTCATATTCTGTGAGTATTATAACCTAGCATTAAAATCTCACATGGTATGTAAAAATATACATTTAGCGCAATTTAAAACAGTTCAAGTTTCGTGTTTCATAGCATTTTAATGAATATTAATCAATACAGCCATTTTTTATAGCTAAAAATCAGTCGAAATGGATTCAGAAACATGCCCTAAAAACAATCGCGTGGCACACACAATTATTCTGAAAAGTGTCGAGTCATGTTCAGTAAGTAGTATTACCTGCCATTAAGATCTCCTATGGTGCGTGAAAATAGACATTCAGCGCAATTTAAAACAGTTAAAATTTCATAGCATTTTTATGTATATCGTTAAAACATTCCCAGTAAAATTAAAAAAAAAATTGTCGAAATGTGTTCAGCGAGTATTATAACCAATCCCTAAAATCTTGGGTGCTTTTAAAACATGTCAGTAAAATGTTGGCTGATACGCACACACCTCTTCTAAAAGGGTCAAATCCTGTTCCCAACTTGTGGTAAAATTTTTAACATCAAAAATGCGATATGCTAGTTCGCTATGGAGTGTTAGAAATCCCCCATTACTTCATTCAATGGCTTATCACAAAAGTCATTTCATTAAAATTATTAAAATTCAATAACACACCCATTCCCTAACATACATCCCGTCCTTAAAATTCTGATGAATAGAAATCTTAACGTAAAATTTAATTGTCTTCGTTCATTAAAACATTTATGAGCGTGAAGCTTTACTAAAAATATTAAGTCATCGTTCGACTGCCTAATTAAATTATTCATTAACACAAAAACGTCATTCAGAAATTAATTCTGTTAAAATTCTGTAACACTCATCCATTTCATTAAAACGCCAATAGAGGGAGTCACCACAGCCCAAAATTTCGTAAATGTCTTCAAGCACTTTCCAAAAATAAACCATTCCATAATAAAAAATAATTACCCTCTTTCAAATCATTAAAAAAATAATCGTCCTATTAAAATTCAATTATGACTACATTCCATTTTTTCATAATAAATTTTATTCATTCATTAAAAAATAACCTAATTCATCTTAACCTAATTCATTCGCGCTCATTAAATCTATTCGTAGAAGATCGCAAAATATTCTAAGTACCCAGCTTTCCCGCTCCTTTCGCAGGCAAGATATCATTCATTTATCGTCTACCTTCAAGTCTCAGTCTGTATACTCGTTAGTGCACTTTCCTACGGTGCGAGAGGTCACGAGTTCGAATCCAACTCAGTCCAGAATCAATTCCTTCCTTTTATCGTCCACAGTTCTCAAATCTGTCAATAGAGGGCGCCACCAAAATTTCCAAGATGTCCTCCATGATCGGACCCCACTCTGTGTTAACAGATGACGTCATCCGATAATCTTATCGGGTGACATCATCCGATAAGATAAGCTTATCGGATGACGTCACCCGATAAGAAACAGAGAAGATAACGGATGACCTCACATGACGTCAACCCCCGATGACGTCATCAGATTGGAATGTGCTTCTCTGCTCCTCCTGCTGCCTTTCAAGTGTCATTTCTCTTCTACTTTTAACACTAGGCTCACTCAATCTGTTCTTACCAAAGAACGTAATGCTTGGTGGATATTTTAAAGAATTATCTAAGAGAATAGAAAGAGAATAGTTTCCATCAGAAATAGTATGAACGATTTCTACATTAGAAATAGCAAAAGTATTGTAAGTTGTATTATAAGGTATTTTGTTTAGATGGTGTATTGCATATGGATCTAACGATAACCGGTTCTAAGACATCTTTTTCTACAAAAGGATTTTCTTTCATGGACTTAGTGTAAACATTTATGGTTAAGGATTAGCTTAGAATGCATTTTAAGATAATTTTATGCAAGTTACATTGATTTTCAATGAGTGTGTAGCGATTTTTTTTAATGAATGATAAGGTGTTTTTTCAACACTTTACAACATAGTTGAAAAGTATTTATGACTTTGTTCATTCTGTCTGTCTGTCTGTCTGTTAGCACGATAACTGCCGTAAAAATGACTTGATCAAAATGAAATTTTAGTATGCTTTTCAGACGGGCTGTGGGACCTATGGGAATATAAATAAATCATATCACCCAATTAGTTTTTTATTGAACCCGGATTGAAAAAATGAATTACATTGAACCCTATGGGACCTAATTTTTCAAACATTTTTTAAGTACATTTAAAATTCACAAATAGCTTCGAAGTTTTTAGAAAATATTCACATTATTCCATAAAATATATACAAAAATTTTCAGTAAAATATGTTAGGTAGTTTCTTAATTAAAAATTATTTAATATAGGGAGAAAAATGAATTGAATTAAATTCTGACTTTTACGATATCCTCTAGAAAGAAAAAATAGATTTACTATATAATTAATATCTTTCCAAGAGTTTAATTATTTTGGATATGAAAGAGGATTCACATTTTAAAATAAATTTGGTAGATAACAATTTTTCAAATTTTTTTTAAATTTTACATAACTTTTCATGATATACTTATTTGATGGCGTTTTTAACGCACTTTCCTACGTCCTAAAGAGTTAAAATTTGGTATACAGCTTAGATTTGTAGAACATTTTATTCTACAACAATTTGGTGGATCTTCAAATATAGATCCTACATTTTTTTCGAAATGGCGTGCAAATAATCCCCGTTCACTTCTATAAATCATTGTTGTAATATCAGCACATGTCTTTCTCTGCAGACTCATATTCACGTTTTCTTTATTTTTTCAATAATAATTTGAGTTTATCTGCACAAAATAACATCCATAAGTATTTTAAATGACATTGAAATTGCACCTTAAACTTAAATTTGGTTCTCATTTGATAGATGGACTTATTGTTATTCTTTTTGTTGTCAAAGATCACGTATAAAATAGGAATTTAATTGATATAATTGAGCACACCTAGTCTTTTATTTTTATATTTAACGATTTTTGAGGGCCATTTCGCAAAAACAGCCAGTTCCTTTTTCCCTAATCGTATTAGAATAAACAAGTGATTTATATAACAAATTTTGTTAAATTTGGTATATAAATCACTTGTAGGTTATTGAAATATTATACACCAAATTGTGTTAAATTTGATCCATTAGTTTTTAGCTAGAGTGGATGAAGGCAATTTCTGCCGGCCATTTCGCAAAGAAGACAGATTCTTTTATTATGAATCGTACTATAATCAAATGAACATCAGGGTTTCCCTCAAAAAACTTACCTACCAAATTTTATTAAATTCGGTCCATTAGTTTTTCAGTTACAGTGGATGCAATATCCTCACAGATACACACTTACACACACGGACGTCTTCCTAAAAATAGTTTTTTCGTGTTCTGGAAGTCCCAAAACGTGTAGATCCTTCGAAAATTCGAGTTCCGATCTTCGGCACGAATCCAATATTTTGAATACATACACACGCACACACATATATTATCTGTGTATCATCCGTGTATCTAAATTCCGTGCCTACGCAATTACAATTGTTGTGATTTTAAATGATCCCTAAACTTTTATTATTTTTTCAACGAAGCCTAATTTTAATTTATGCAGAATGCAAATATTTCAAGCGATTGTAAGGTGAGTTACATAAGAATTGCTGAATTTTTTTCGCACAAAATTATTTAGCTCTGAAGTCTGGACTGCAAGTTATATGAATGAAATATTCATTGATTTTGCATAGAGAATCGATACAGTTTTTACAGTTACAGATATTTCGATACAGTTTTAAATATTTAAGTATAATAATTTACTATAGTACTGTGATAATGTAAAAGAAAGTTTTGACCACTGAATGTATCACATTTTAGAGATTTTTAAATGAAATTGCATTTCATTTGGAAAGTGTTTCATAATCAATGCTTTTGCATGATTGATCGTTCTTGGTTTTTTTTTTTTTTTTTTCCCCTCATATGTTAGGGGAAAATGGGATTTCCTACGTGTGAAAAGGTATTTTCTGATATACTTAGTAATTTTTAAAGGGTGGGGAGGGAATTATTTCATTAACATCTACTAATTATAGTAGATGTGACGAGGTTTTAATATATCTTAGTGAGTTTTAATTCTACGAGAACTTATTTAATATATTTATTATGATTATGAACGATTCGGCTATTTTAATGGGATTAGTGTGTTGAAGACCCAGACCGTCATTACAGAATAAATCTGAACTTCGTAGATTTTTAAGAAACTAGTATCAAATTTTTCACCAATTCTTAGAGATTGAAACACAACATTCTTTATGAATCTTCATACGTTAGAGAGTGGAACATATCTTAGCATTTATTTTTAATGAATAAGAGTATATAATTTAAGAATTTTAACATTGAACATAAATTTTATGATTTAAATGATATTATGTAAAGTGTAAATATCTTTCATTACGAAACTCACACTGTAGACATTTGATATGACTCGAATAAAACTATTTTTAATTTTTTTTATATTTTATTTTTAAAAAGCGAGATTAGTAAACCTGTTACACTTGAATGTATAAAACATAACCCATGATCACATAACATTTTTCATTGGAACATGTTAAAAAATGAGTTGATGAACGTAAATAAGGAGTTCAGTTTGAAAGATAAAAAAAATCGTTTAATGAATCTATTCTTCATAAAATGCACATTAACCATTATTTGTTGTACATTTAAACAAATAAGTTAAAATAATTTCCTTATCGCGCATTCATAGTCCTCTGATTTGAATAACATGAAAAAATTTCGATCATACCAAAAAAAGTCTTCACCACGCAGCAAAACTTTCTTTGCTATGCTATTAATGTCAAGATTCAGAAGAACTTGTTCAGCCACTCTGTCGTACATTTCTAATGGAGTGCTGTAGAGACATTCGTGATAACTTTGATCTTCAATTTGAGCAACACGGCCAACACATTTGAAAAGTTTTCTTACATGACACATCATACTGTCGTGAATACAAGAGATTAATTGTTCGAATGCAATATTTTTGTCACGAATAAGTGATGATAGAAAGGTTATAGTGTTCTTTATTTTTAATATTTGTGCAGGAAGCCACTCTACAAATATACTTTCTCGAACTTTCATACTAATGTTGTTATCACAATTCTTTGAACATGTTATTTGATTTTTATCTAAGGTTATACGGCCCTGTATTGAACAAAATTTTGAATCATATAATTGAATTATCTTCTGTAAACACAGTTTTCCATTATCATTGAAACAGAACAACTCATTGCGACTGCCGAAAGAGGTATCCGCATATAGAATATTGAACGAGCACAATTTTTGAGAAAATTTACTCCAAGTAGCAAGTGACAGTGTAACCCCTTCACGCGTAAGCAGTAGTTTATTTCGCTTGTTAGAGAGATATTTCCATATATACATTTATAACTTCCCATGGCGAAGTTTTAAATATACATTGACACCAGAACCTAAATGCCAACGACAGACCACATTTTGCACAGAATCTGAAGAAAAGATTCAGTCGAAACAGATCCAGTAATGGAGGATAGCACTCGCATGTGTGTTAGAACACAAGAAAGCAGATCTTGAGTTGAGTTTTCCAACCTCGGTGAGGACTTTTGAATTGACAGTGCTAGATGTTTCTGCTGGGGCTATAGAAGACATGAGATAGCTGTCTAACCAATCCACCGCAAACTTTGCTGAGGTGAATTAATGACATCTGTGACAGTATCCACAGATTTTGCTTCATCTAGGGTAGAAACCGATAATTCCACACTATTTCCATTAGAAATTAGCTGTTCGAGTGATGGCATACTTTGAATTTTAGACATTATTTGTAGATAGTAACTTCCAAGTACCATATTTACAACATAAGATTTATTTTTAAAACACTAAGACCTTAAAATACTATAAAATTGTCGCAGCTATGAACGCACCGAACCTATCCATACAAAACCCAAGGTCGAAATGTCTTATCGGGCCACGTCATAAGTATAATCACGTGACCTAAATTAAGTGTCGTGTGCAAGCAGTTTATATAAGATATGAAGTGATTAGAACTTGCAATTTTCAATGAATCGTACAACATTAGATTGTGCTAAATGCAATTGTTATCTACATGGGAGAATTTCTACATTATTTTATTCATCTTCGAAATCATAAAGTGAAAATATATACCAAACTTAGTTAAAGTTCCTAATTGTAAATCACACTAACATTAAATACTTAGAAAAATTTTGTATATTTTTATAACTTTAGGAAATATGTATTGCGCGGAATATACAAGAGTAGTTAGCACACAAACATGAAAATATCTTACAAAATGAGGTCTTCATCAGCCGACATCCAAACTAGAAATGAACGATATACACAATAATTGCAGTACTGAAATGGAAGCTTATCAATTCTTATCTAAGATCTAACATAAGATGACGTCATCGGTCGAAAGTTCGCAAGATGGCGTCACAGTCCAAAGCAGATCTTCTTTCTTAATTACTTATTTTTTTAATTACTCCCTATTTTTAATTACTTCTTAATTTTTATAAATATGAATAAGTGATACTTCTTATAATCATATAAAATTTGTAGGAAAAATAAAATGCCAGGTTACTTAAAATTGTATTCTGGTATGAGAAAGTCGGGTTTAACCACACTCCAGTGAATTACAATAGTTTAGGATGCCGTAGCCTTAGACTCGGGGGAATAACTTTCCATTGACGGGAAAATTATAATAGTTCCCCGTAGGCAAGATATTGCTTCCCCATTTTCCGTTTTATTTTCAAACTACCCACCTTCGGCGACCAGCCTGTTTGCTACCCTTGAAAATTCTGACCGTTGCAAACTCGCTGGCGCGACCTTCCAGAAAGTTGTAAGGTAACTATTTGGACGGCCAGGAAGTGCCACCCAATTTAGACCGGCACCCAGTGGGGGAGGCATCCACAGGGACCGTACCCTCCTTCCCCTACCACCAACCCCTCGGAAGGATTTACGGACCCACATGTTTAACGTGAATCGAACCCGGGCCTACCGAGTGCAATTTCCGCGCGCTAACCACTGGGCTACCGTGCCCTCAACCCCGTGGAGTTAACAAAGTTTGGTTTAGTTTAATGACGTTAAAACTAATAATGAAATTTTAAGGCACCGCGACAATCTCCATAACTTTCTTTTTATTTATTTTTTTTTATTTCTTCAGTGTTTAAGTTTTTTCATTGTGGTCCCAACCACGATCCGATGTAAACAATACATCGCCACAATTCAATCCAGCATAATAAGCCAAAAACCTTATAAAAAGGAAACACTAATTCGGAATAACGCAATATCATTTAAAATATCCTCATTCCATAGTTCCATCATTTAAAATATCCATAAAATTAAAATGTCCATTTAAAATATCCATAAATTAAAATATCCATTTAAAAAATCCATATCGTTCCATCGTTTAAAATATAAATATAATAATTTTATATAAATATAATAATTTCACTCTGTATACAGTTACCACCATCCGATGTATACAATACAACACCACAATTCAATCATTTAAATTTTATAATGACCATATGCAAAGCTCTTAATTCCATCTTTTAAAAAAACCCTAACCCGATGCACAATCTCCATGGAAACACCGTGCGTCTCCACTGGCAGTGCTCCTGCGCGGGCATGGGAGGAAAACTTATTTTGCCCGCTTGCCGCCGAAAAATTAAAATTCGGAAATCTTAAAATCAGGATCCTGCAGCTACTTTTTCATATTTCTTGACCCGATTGGGCTTGTAGGAATTCCTGACATTTGAGCTTTCTAAAAATGTAAATTATTAGTCGAAATTGTAGGAACTTTTCCCGATGCGAGGATTTAAAAGCGAAAGTTCGGTTTTTTTTTAGCCGAAAGTGACTTTTGTTTTAAAATCTTTAAAAAATATTAGAATTTGTCCCTCAGATTTAAAATGGATATATTATTACTCGCAATTCTCTGCTCTTTCCGGTCGTATGATTCGTTTTTTTCTACGACGTCTGGATGGTGGAGGAAAAAGGAAAAAAAACGGTCGAAATCGCATATAACATTATATAACTAAAAAAATAATTCAAATTTTAAAAATCGGTTTTCAAGTGTCCCCTTCCCCCCCCCCCCCGGGTCTCCGATTGCCAAATTTCGTAGCTCTACGACGCTCGGTCGCTGAACCTATAGTGTATAAGACACACAGGCATTGCCTTTTATTATATAGATAACTAGCCGCCTTCGGCGACCAGCCTGTTCGCTACCCTTGGAAATTCTGACCGTGGCAAATTCACTGGTGCGACCTACCAGAAAGGTGTAAGGTAACTATTTGTACGGCCAGGAAGTGCCACACAATTTAGACCGGGACCCAGTGGGGAGGCATCCACAGGGACCGTACCCTTCATCCCCTACCACCAACCTCTCAGAAGGACTTACGGACCCACATGTTTAACGCGATTGTGCTCCGCGTGAACACGGCGGCAGTTTTGGCAGTGGCGGGGATCGAACCCGGGCCTACCGAGTGCAATTCCGCGCGCTAACCACTGGGCTACCGCGCCCTCCGCGACAATCTCCATAACTTTCTTTTTATTCACACAATTTAGACCGGAACCCAGTGTGAGAGGCATCTACAGGGACCGTACCCTCCTGCCCCTACTACCAACCTCTCGGAAGGACTTACGGACCCACATGTTTAACGTGATCGTACTCCGCGTGAACACGGCGGCAGTTTTGGCAGTGGCTGGAATCGAACCCGAGCCTAACGAGTGCAGTTAATGACCATATGCTAAACTCTTAATTCCATCATCCTCATTCCATCGTTCCATCATTTAAAATATCCATAAATTAAAATACCCGTGTAAAATATCCATAAATTAAATTATCCATTTAAAAATCCATATCTTTCCATCATTTAAAATATCGCATAAAACATTAAATAACAATAATAATTTCATTTTCATAACATCTCCATGGAAACAGAGTGACGTCCCCGGCTGCGCGCGTAGATGGTAGAAAATCGGATCTTCGGCGTGAAGTCGTCGAGAAATTTAAAATCATTACTTCTTTAAAATCAGGATCAGGCTATTATTTATAATTATTTCTTGACCAGATTGGGCTTGTAAGAAAACCTGCTGTTTGAGTTTTCTAAAAATGTAATTTATTAGTCGAAATTCTCTATACTTTTCAGATGCGAGGATTTAAAAAGGAAAGTTCGTTTTTTTTTAGCCGAAAGTGACTTTTGTTTTAAAATCTTTAAAAAATATTAGAAATTGAGATTTGAATTTGATATATTTTTACTCACAATTGACTGGTCTTTCCGGTCGTGTGATTTGTTTTTTCTACGATGTCTGGATGGTCGAAAAATAAGGGGGAAAAGCGAAAAAGACAGTTAAAACATTAAATAACAAAAAAAAAAAAATAATGCAAATTTTAAGAATCGGCTTTCACGTGTCTCCCCCCCCCCCCCCCCCTTTGTCTCTGATTGTAAATTTCGTAGTTCTGCGACGCGCGGTCGCTGAGCCTATAGTGTATAAGACACACACACAGACATTGCCTTTTATTATATAGATTTGAGAAGATGAGCATGCTTGCAGATTTTAAATAATGGATTTTTAAAATGCCCTTTGAAAAGCTAATGTAAAGAAGTTATATTCAATATATCTAAAAATGTCCAAAAGTTCTATTTGCAAATTACTTGCATAAACCTATGTTAATTTCTTCTAAAAAAGTAAATGTTAAAGCTTTGATTTTCTTTATTACTTGACTATAAAGATTGTGTTAAGATATATTATTGCACAAAACTGAATAGTATTCATAAAAGTAAATCTCTTAACCTGATGATTAACTACTGAATTCCTGATATGTTTTATGTTCTGAAATGCAACTGGAAGTTATAGTTACTTATGTTATATTATTATTTTCCCCACAATGCATAGTAATGTATAGGAAAAGTATTGGAATCGTGTCGAAAATCGCAACTCGAGTTTTCTACAGATCTACACGTTTTAAGACCGCTAGAACATGAAAAAAAACATTTTTAGCGGGACGTCTGTATGTGTGTCTGTCTGTACAATGTGTGTATCCATTCTAACTTAAAAACAAATTGGCCGAATTTCATAAAATTCTATAGGTAAGTGACTTGTGGGGGACCCTGGTGCTGATTTGTTTAGGTACGATTCAGGATAAAAGAACCTGCCATTTTATCTATCCACTCTAGCTAAAATACTAATTTACCAAATTTACCAAAATTTAGTAGATAAGTCGCTTGTAGTGCTGATTAGATTTTGGTACGATTCGGAAAAACAGAACCTGCCTTTTTTACGAAATGGCTCGCAAAAATCGTCAAAATCTAAAATAAAAGACTACGTGTGCTCAAATGTGTCCATTAAATGCTTGTTTTATACGTAATTGTCGACTATAATAATCACTCTAGGATTAACCGTTCTTGAGATATTTTTGTTTTTTCGCTACACCGTCTTTGAAAATGCATACCTTTAGTTTCCAAATGAAAACGGAAATTGAATTATAAGTGCAAATTCAGTGTCATTTCAAATAATTCTGTATGTTATTTTGTGCAATAAAACTCAATTTAATGAATTATTAAAGAAATAAAGAGAAAATAAACTTTGGACTGTCTCACAAACTTGAAAGTCCTACGCTGTCCACATTCCTTTTTTTCCCTTGAATGCTTGATTTTTGTTTTCTATACAATACATGGTGATGTATAGGGAAAGTATTGGAATCGTGTCGAAAATCTCAACTCGAGTTTTCGTCGAAGTTACACACTTCGAGCATCCTACTTGGGTGGGTGACCACCTGGGAACACTGCGTGCTGTTGTCACCTTTCGGGCGCGGTAGCTCGGTGGTTTGCGCGCTGGAATTGCACGCTGCCACAACTGCCGCCGTGTTCATGCGGAGTACGATCACGTTAAACATGTGGGTCCGTAAGTCCTTCCGAGAGGTTGGTGGTAGGGAAGGAGGGTACGGTCCCTGTGGATGCCTCCCCCACTGGGTTCCGGTCTAAATTGGGTGGCATTTCCCGGCCGTCCAAACAATTACCTTACACCTTTCTGATAGGTCGGACGGTCTGGGTCTCAACAACAACAACTCTTCGAGCATCCTAGAACACGAAAAACTTTTTAGTGTAACATCTATGTTGTGTGTACCTGCCTGTCTGTGACTTTTTAGTGTAACATCTGTGTTGTGTGTACCTGCCTGTCTGTGCAATGTATGTATACATACCAAATATTGACCAAACTAATTGACCAAGTTCGCCAAAATTTGATAGATAAGTCACTCGTATAAGTTACTCTGGTGTTGATTACATTTGGGTACGTAGTATTAGATTTTGTGTCATTCTGAAAAAATAATTTCCATTTTTTTTGCGAAATGACCCCCAGAAATCGTTAAAATCTAAAATAAAAAATCTGATATGGGCAGCACATGACTTTCCCTGCAGACTTATATCCACGTTCTCTTTATTTATTTAAATTTAATTCATTTTTAATTCAATTTTCGTTCTCATTTGGTAACTGAACTTATTTTCAAAGGTGGTGTAGAGAAAATACGAAAAAATCAAAATATCTCGAGAACGGCTAGCCCTAGTGTAATGGAGTTGGTCTTATACATTATGAATATATATATATATGGATTATACATTACCATGCATTGCAGGGAAAGTAAAAATTACGCATTCTCAATTGTATTGTTTTATGCTCAAATTTTGACAACGTGAAGAATGAGACCACCCCCATAAAATGGACCATTCTCGAGATACTTAAGTATTTTTACTTTTAATGAGCTTAATGTTTATCACTGTAGTTAAAAAAAAACTATGTGATGAGATTTCTTAAAATTTAGAAGTTAAGTCCCTTGATGATTATCATAATGAGATTTTGGCATAATTCAGAAAAATATAACCGACCCTATTTTTTTTTTTAAATGGCCCACAAATATTGCGAAAATCCAAAATAACTGACTAAAATTGCTGAAATATATTAATTATACTTGTTCTTCATGTAGTTTTTTGCAACAAAGCGAATAAGATTGATCCAAATGGCTCTAGGTTTTAGAGACATTTGAGTTGTTTGGAATTGGAGAAGCTGAAGACGTTTTAAAATTCATTAAGTTGCCAAATGAAACGAAGATGCATTAAAAATGAAAATTAGATAGGATATTCAAAAAGTATTCATGTTATTTTCTGCAATTAAACCCAATTTAATATATTTTGAATTAAAAGAATCTGATGTGGGCAGCCTATGACTTTCCTTGCAGACATTCATTTTCTCTTTATTTCTTTAACAAATCATTAAATTGAGTTTAATTAATCAAAATAACACTGAATTTGCACTTTTCACTGAATTTGCAATTTTCGGTTTTATTTGGTAATTGGACATTTTTTTAAAGGCGGCATAACAAAAATGCGAAAAAACTCAAATATCTCAAGTCATATTCTTTTCCTCGTTTTGCGTCTAAGCAAACATTTGAGCGTACGTAGTTTTTTAATTTAGGCTTTGGCAATTTTTGCGGACCATTTCGTAAAAAAAGAAGGCGGGATCTTCTTTTCCAAATCATACCAAAATCACCACAAGTAACTTATCTATCAAATTTTGTGAAATTGAATCAACTAGTTTTTTAGCTTTGCAATTTTTGCGAGTTATTTCACATGAAAAGGTGGATTCTTTAATCTCGAATTGTACTAAAATCTAATCAGCACCAGGGTCATGCACAAACCTACCAAACAAATGACTTACCTTCCAAATATTTTAAAATTTGGTCAAATAGTTTTTCAGTTAGAAACATTGCACAGACAGACACACATACACAGACATCACGCTAAAAATAGTTTTTTCGTGTTCTAAAGGTTTCAAAACGTGTAGATCAGTCAAAAATTCGAGTTAGGATTTTTAGTATGATTCCAATACTTTCCCGATACATTATCATGTATTGTGGGGAAAGTAAAAATTAGAAAATGAATTTGAGTCTGTATGGAAAGTTATGTGATACCTACAGCAGATAACCATAACCCGTTTAACATAAATCAGTATTTACCGTTGTCCGTAGAGAGTCAAAGAACTTGTCCAGTTTACCAGGCTAAATTTGGCAGTTGTAGAACACGACGATGGAACTCGAAAAGAGTTACTCTACGTAAATGATGCTGAACAGAGCGGACTTATCTTTAACGAAGGCAAAGATTTTGGAGAATTGCCTATGACCCGAGTTGGCATTACCCAAGAAGGATTTAACTCAAGGAATAACGTCTAAGTACCATCTTATGTAAATATTATGATGTTTTTAGCACGATCCCTGGACGAAAGTTGATGGCCATTCCATTAAAGTTACCAAAAACACACCTACAAAGTTACTTGTTTAAATGTTTCTGACCGTAATACTCTGACCTACTTAACCCAAACTGTGCTGAGCTAACTAGTTAGCTCACAAAACAAGAATATTACAAATCAGACAAACACAAAGTCCAACGAGAAGAGATCGAAAAAGGGACAATCCATATAAGTTCTAGCTTTCCAATACAGTCTTCAAATATCACCTTTCTGCTGGGAATCTTTATCCTGGGCACACTGAAAGGTGACTTGAGTTCATAACATCAGCATTACAAATGGGACATACATTTGTTGGGAGAAATCTTATCTTATTAAGGTTCAGCCATTATAACCCGTTTTCAATTTAAAATTGTCCACTGCCTCCCTGCAAGGTTGGTTGCTAAACGTCTTCCAGCTATCTTGGATATTTGCCCAAACTTTGCCTCTTGATTTTATTTCCAGGTCTATTTTACAATTCTCCATAATTTTGCTATAAACTAATTTTCTGCATGACTCCGGTGGAATAGGGGCAAGATAAACTAGGGTAATCTTTTTTTGCCAAAACTTCGGCTGACTCATTACTGTCAATTCCTATATGTGATGGTATCCACTGAAACATTGATTTGTTCCTACTTCTAAGAAAATCCAGAATCATTTTCAGTTAGGGTCGATGTCTCAATAAGATTAATTTCCGAGACAGCTTAAATGGCTGCTCTGAAGTCCACCACTTTTCAAAATGAGTCACTTCTAAATTTAAGGTAATCTAATTGCCAAAAAGATGGCATAGATTTTTGCATTAAAATATATGGCCTGATAAAGCCATATTGAGCATACCCGTCTGTACTTATATTCCAGTCCACTCAGGTTCTGAATACTTTTCGTTAATACAGGGTACATGGTGCAGATGCTCTCAAGATCTGGGATGTCTCTTTTCCCAGCATCGTTTACTGTCATGGCTTAGATCTATATACTTAAGGGTCTAATCTTTTTGTACTGTACATTTGCATTTAGATCATTTAGTATCTTTTGACACGCCTCAACAGGAGAAATTTGCATCTTTATGCAACTTGGTTGACAGTCTCGAATCCAACTAGCTCGCTTTTGACTGCTCCCTCCAATAATAAGTCTTAAAGTTGTTTGGGTACAGACAACTCTAAATAAGACTTCGCAGCGAACAACTTGGCACCAGCTAATCTTAAGTTTGGTAATATCTTTCTTTGATAGCTTTAGTGCTTGTAATTTAACATTTAATGAATAGTGATCAACAATGTAAATTTGTGATATATCATGCTTGTTATCATATTAAGACTCTTGAAAACATTATGAATTATGTATTTGTTGTATATAAATAAAATGTATAAATGTTTTTGTATCTGTGTGCCTTTCTTAAATTGTTAGGAATCAGTTTTCAGTGTGTACAACTGCATCTCTATCTTTTGGGGAGATTGCGTCAAAATCAGAGAGAAAGAATGTGAAAATCGCACACAAAACGGGCGCTTCTTGGACAATATGAAATTATATGGCTTTATTGGAAGTTACATAACTGGCACCTCATAAAAATATGAAATTAGATGTGTAAACTCATATTTGGTAATTCTATGGGAGATTGGGATAAAGCCAGGAGAAATCGGGATCAGGTCAAGGGAGTTTGGGATCGAGTCAGGGGGTCTGAGATAAGGCCAGGGGAAACTGGGATCAAGTCCGGGAAGTCTGAGATAAGGCCAGGGGAAATTGAGATCAGGTCAGGGGAGTTCGGGATAAGGTCAAGGTAAATTGAGATCAGGTCAGGGGAGTTTGGGATAAGGTCAAGGGAAATCGGGATCAGGTCAGGGGAAACCGGGATCGAATCAGGGGAGTCTAAGATAAGGCCAGGGGAAATTGGGATATGGCCAAAGGGAGTCCGGTATAAGGCCAGGGAAAATTGGGATCTGAAATAAGGTTTCCGAAAACTGGGTTTTTAAAATTATTCTTTATTTGTTTACCTACACAAACATGATGTATCTTGAACCTCCCCACACACAAGTCTGTGGGGAGATTCAAGACATCCAGACGTTGAGTTCCATCAAGACCAGACCTGCAAATCAATAAAATAAAATAAAAATATAATAAAATAGCAAAAAAATTAATCAAATTAGTATAATATGTTTGTATCATAATGTAAAAAAATAGATATATATATAAAAGAAATATAATATAATATAAAATAAAATAATAATATAATATATGTAAATCAAAAGAAATATAGTGAGAATACAAAAAATAGACGTTTAGCTCAGGATGCAGCAGTGTTCCGTCACTGTTTCCTTTGAAAAAAGCCACAAAATTTCGGTCATTACATCTCAAAATCGACATGAATATAGTCATAAAAGAAATCATAATATAAATCAAAATATAATCATAAAAGAAATATAAATGAATGGAATGCAGTGTATCAAAAACTTTGTTATAAAAGTAGTATGGTTTTGGAAACAAAATGGGTATTTCTTGGGACGTATGTCAATATAGTTTTTAAAACTCGCCACACAGAAGTTAGAAATCAAACAAACATCTGCATTTAATAAGTTGCTAAATTATTTATTTTGTTTAACAAAGTATTTTTTACACTTTTGCTTACTTTTAAATTTTTATTATGTGTAGCTACAGAAGAGGAGAGATTTTTGAGAAGTGGAATACGATTATTATTATGATGCATGATTAATAATAATAATGAGTATATACAATTATGAGACACAAGAAAGCAATATGACCCTAGGTGCGCTCCCATCAGGGCTATTAAAACAGGTGAATAGACGTGCACCTGACCCGATTGATGGATCCATCATTATGGAACTTTTACCTTCAAAGTCCCAACAATCACATCCCCATTTGAAAATGATTAAGATTTTTGGAGCCTTTTTTTGGCGTATGGCCGTCTTATTGCATGCCCAGTATTTCAGAATTTTATTTCGACTTCTGGATAGTTCTTCAACAAAAAAGGTCTTGTACGATTATGCTTTTTGACAAATCGATTATCTTTATTTTATGAACAACACTAGATGCGGATTTGAAATGAGCGGTTTCTGGCTTAGCCACCCATCTTTGTTATAAGCGAAACGTTTATTAAAACGTCCGCTATTTGGTCCCGGCGTTGTTTGAGGTTTGGCATCGGGAAAATGCGCCGGGGGAACGGCGGGTACATTTTCTATTAATAAATAAGGAAATGCCTGTTTTGAACAAAAATCGTTCCCATACTCGCAATCAATAATTTCTAACGCAACTCCAAGCTTGTTGAAAATCCAGTGTGCGTCGTATGAGCGACACCAGATAGCGCCATCAACAATTGCACAAATCTGCCTTAAACGAAAAGTTTTTCGACTTCAAATAACTAAAAAACTAATTTGAGTTTATAAAAAATCTCGCCTCCGTCCCAGGTCCTGTTAGATTTTTCGCTACATCTTCCTTTATTATTATTATAGATATCTTCTCCTGTAAGTGGAATGGGAAACTTTATTACTACTGGAGATTATTACTTCAAGATATCGACTTTATTTTCTTTTCATTTTTATTCTATTACGAATTTATAAAGAAATAGTTTGAAACATATACTTCCTAAGAATGGTGTATTTTTTTTTCTTATTCATTTCATCATTGTCATTATCCAATAAATGAAAATGATATACTATTAAAAAATTACAGAGTTCACGACGTCCTGCGTGACGTTAGGACGACGTTACAAGCAAAAGTGAAGAAATTTGGATTGAGAGGCTGAGATTTGGATTGGACAAGCACATATCAATTACAGAGGAATTGAGATAACATTTTTGATAGATGTTTCGATAAAATTCATACTTCAATTTCAGGATTGTCTAAAGTTTCGGTTTTAATTGGTGGGAAAACGGAGCATAACGGACGTTACTTTGAACGCTTAACCTAATATAGTAAAATGTTTTATGTTTTGTCGGATTATGAATATATAAACATTATTTAAATTGAACTTTATCGAATTTTTTCGAAAAAAATCAAAAAAGTATCTGTCCGAACGAGTTTTTTCTTTTTCATTAGGATACTTTTACTCGAAATATCTTCGAAACTAGACAAAAAAAAAGTTCTGAACCGAATCCATAGCACAAATTTTTCATAATGAATTTTCATAATGAAATACATCAAAGTCGACGCTATTTCATTTTTATTTTGTAACATTGACGAATTGAAGATTGGTAATTGTTAATCTTCTTTGTTCTATTTTGTTTTTGAAAATACATCGCACTATGCGTATTTTAAGCTATTTCATTTTTATTTGGATGCATCTGAGAATTGAAGATGTAAAGAATGTGAGAACTCTAGTTTGGAGCAGGAATATCTTCTCATTCTAATGAAATTTTATATATTTCTGATTTGAATCTTTCATAAAAGCGAAAAGTTCAAGCTGCCGATAACCGAGAGAATTTGGAACCATGGCCAAATTTTAAAAAATTCGAACTGGTGTTTTAGTTAAACGAAATTTCGAGCCTTTTTCACACAAATCGGTTCTGTAATGATCGAAAATAATATCATAATTTTAATCTTGACACTATCGGAAAGATGAACGCCCTTTCAAAGCGTTTTGAACCGAATGCATAAGACCTGCCTATTTACTTTTCATTGTGAAAGTACATTGAAACATGCTATTTCAGTTTTATTTGGTTGCAACAAAGAATTGAATTGCAACAAGGTTCTAATTTTTGGCAGGAATAAGGAGTATCATTTTAATAATAATAAAAAAAATAATGACTCTATTTCTGAAATATTTTATGAATTTTTAATAGAGACATCATTTAAAGGTGACATCGTTGACTTCTCTTTCAACAGATCTTAAGATGCAAAGACAAATCAGATCCCCAGAGTTCAGGGGCCGAAGGACGTAAATTTTTGTACGTTCCATGTAAAAATTCAATTTGAAAATAATTTTTATAAAATTACAGTCAATGGTTAAATATAAGAAGAAAGGAGAATAAAAATGATGTAAAATAAAGAGATAAAGGAAATATATTTAACTGTTTTATCTAATTGGTTTTATTTTAATTGGATAAGGCGATACAAAAATCCAAAATTTTATTTGTTTCCTTAAATGATTCGTTATGAAAATGGCCGATTGAGGGAATTGGGGTATATCCAGGGAATATGGATGTTTAAAAAAGTATTTAGACATACGTTTTTAGGTGGGATTATTAAAAAAAGTATTCATATATATATATATATATAAAGTTAAATACTTTTATATATATATATATATGTCTGCGTGTGTGTGTAATATAAGCTACAATAGTCTATGGAAAAGACATTTCACGTTATCAAAATTTACTTTAATATATGATACTGGAAACAGATATAGTTACATAGGCTGGCCGAGCTCCCAATCGTCGACCTGCTCTCATAAAAAAATGTCAATGCAATCTGCGTTTGTTCACATAATGTACAGTTACATCCAGACATGAAACGGCCGAAAGCCGCTTTTAGGGGTGGGAGGAATCTTGACATTTTTGACAAGCAGAGAGAGAGAGATATGAGGATTCTGTGGAAATTGTAGGCTTTAGTTTGTCAATTATTTGACAAACTAAAGCCTACAAACTAATTTTTTATTCTGTTCTTTTTTAGTATTGCCTTATTCTAAGAGCTTTGATTGAATATACAGCAATAATCTATTTTAATATCTTGAAAAAATTAATTCAGCTGCAATTATTTTCCAGTAATTGATTAGTTTTTATAACAGTTATAATATTGATGGAGCAATAATGAATTATGCGGCACTACTGTTAGAGCTATACGAAGGAAAACAAAGTAGCTTGAATAAGTTTTTTAAAGCTCCAAAGTTGCAAAATGAATGGATAATTAAATGCTGAAAGGAAAAATTACTTTTACTCAAACTACAATATATTCAAGGCATTTTCCATTCCACGATTAATTTAGTTTTCTAAAATGAAATTCTGGTAGGAAAAAAAAACGATGATGTAGTCATCACTTTCCCTATATACATAGTATAACGCATTGGGGAGTATTGTGACGGGGTTGAAAATTCGAATTAGAATTTTCGCCGAAAAAGCAAGTTTCAATTATTCCTGAATTGAACTCGGATCGAACGTTTTTGAGGTGATGTTTGTATGTGTGTGTCCGTGAGCCTGTGCGATATCTCCCGAAAGAACGGAACGTTTCGAACGAAATTTAGTAAAAATATTAAAATCAGTAAATACTGGAACCCTATTGATTTTAAACGCAATTGTATGTTTAGAACACCTACAAATTTTCGAATAAAATTTTGAAAGAATCATTTAAAAATTAGAACTTTTAATAATGTTACACAAAGGATCATTTCCTATATAATTTTTCATTAGAAAATGAATGTCATAAACTTTAAAATTCTAGTAGGAATCGTTCTAAAGATATTGCACATGTTTCAAATAAATTCATCAAAAAAATCCAATAAAATTTAAAAGTATAAATTATTGTGAAATTGTTCAATTTACATATGTATTAATATGCGATAAATTTGTTAATATCATTCTCGGGAATCTAGTTCGTTCCATTCACGAGAGAAGATACTTTGAGTAATAGTTTTGCATTTTGACGTATAACAATTCAACAGCAGTCATTTGTATGTAAGAAATGGTCTTCTCTTCGTCTATTTTTGACACTTGTGATAAATTTGGCGAACTTGGGCCTAATTTGGCGAAATATCGCCATTGCCGTAAAAATTGCAAAATGACGCCAAATTAATGGATTAATTCTAAAAATATTAAAATATATAGAGTCCATTGCCTATTGCTGATGCCATCAATATTGATGATTGTCAATTTAGAGTTGTGTGAAATATAAGTTAATTGGGTATTGCGAAATAGCTGTCATCCGGAAAAATGCCAAATGTACAATCCTGTATTAAAAACCCAGTGCAGTGGATCTTATACATCATTTTTTCACTGTAAGAAAGATAAATTAATTGCATTATTAAGGGCAAGCATACTTTTAGATTTAAATAGTTACTGGGATCTTCAGTCACAAAAAGAGAAATATGTATGTTATTCTTATAGCAAATAAATGACTGTTGGCGTTCAAATACAAAAGTATTATTCAAAGTATCTTTTCTCATGAATGGAACGAGCTAGAACCACGAGAATGATGTCACCAACTTTATTGCACGATATTACATATGAAAAGTGAACATGTTTCTCAACAGTAAATATTTTTTTTTAATTTATGGGATTTTTTGATAAATTTATTTGAAAAATGTGAAATATCTCGAGAACTGTTCATGCTAGGGTTCTAAAGTTTATGTCAATCGTTTTCTAAGGAAAAATCACATAAAAATGTCTATTTACGTAACTTTATTAAAGGTTTTGATTTTTTGATGATTTTTTCAAAATTTCACTCGAAAATTTAGGGGGTTCTGAACATTCGATTGTGTTTAAAAACAATAGGCTTCTAGTATTCATGGATTGTAATTTTTGTACCAAATTTCATTCGAATCGCTCCATTTGTTCGTGAGATATCGTCTCCACAGACTCACTGACACACACACACACAGGCATCACCTCAAAATGTTCAATTCGTAATCAGGGATGCTTGTAACGTGCTCTCCCGTCGAAAACTCGAATTCGAATTTTCGACCCCATCACAATACTTTCCTTATACATTATACTATGTATATAAAGAAAGTAATGAAACTTTTATAGTAATGCAATATAGGATGGGATACATTTTACTAATTAATCACAAATTTTCTGGCTATTAAATTGAATGCCAGAAAATTTTGTCCTCATAGTAGGCGTAATTTATCAAAACACTCAAGCCTCACCAGTGATTCATATGACACAGATTAGTTACAAAATTAATATCAGACAAAAGTTAAAATGAGTCGATAGCCGTATAACGTGCTTTTTGTTAAGCTAGTGGGATGATATTATGCTCTAATAGGATGTGAACCCTGTAAATCCAAAAAGTGACAGCAGAAATTTATGTATTAAATACATTATTTTAGTATTAAACCCTGTACTTCATTGGAAATGAGAAATACACGGTAGTGCCGTTTTCCTCTATTAAAACGTATAATTATTGTTCAGTCAATTCCAAATACGGAGAAGGGATTTCTATTTAAGTTACTTTTTAATTAATTATTTTTTTTTCTATCATTTCTAAATAGAGAAATCGCGTTCATTGTATCTTAAACATGCATGTTTATGATAAATCATTAAAACATAGGCTAATATTCATAAATCTGTTATAATATATCATCATTTTCTAAAAGTTCAATAATAATTTAAAGTTGCAATCATTTAAAAAGAGCATCAGAACTCATAAACACATAGAAACTACTGAAGAAATTCCCTTCAGAAGTCCCCATATGACGTCAAGGAGCGGGAACCAATCGCTTTCTCCTGCGCTGTCTGACCTACCTTCTTTCTAAATATCTTGCGGTTACATTGGGGGAGGAGGGATATGAGGTATGGGACACCTGCTGTCTTCGCGTTTTTTAGGTTTTAAAAAATGTGATGGTGAACCAGTTTTATATGAGAAAGTTTACTCAAAGGTTAAGATTCGTGACCATATATGGTATGGTCGAGGTAAAGAGGAAGTGTTGGTAGACTTTGTTTATATTAGTGGCGTGGGATAGAATTTAATATAGCTGCAATACGTGCTGGACATGAAATAGGAATTTGGAATAATTAGTATGAAGGAAAATAGCGCGTTATTGGGAAAGGCTCAAAATTTCTGTATCATATATATATTTTAATACAAAAGGCACAATTTATATAAAGCTCTCAATAAGATTCCACAGTACCTTCAAGAACCTTTTGATGTGCACACACATAAGCTAATAAAATAAATTGTGGTTACGCGGAGTCTGAAACAACCCGTACACATTCGTGCACTTCTAATAAATATTTCGTCTTACCTTCAGAAATGGAATCAAACTTGAGCTTCTCAGTTCAAAACCTTGAATGAGCTATTTCAACTTCAGGCACTTGAAGAATAAAGGAACCTCTCAATAGGTTTCAGCTGCACGTCTTGGAACCTGTATATACAGACATAAGTTAATGAAACAGGTTCTATTACCTGGAGCTTTAAACAAACTAACTATACACGCATTCTTACCTCGAGAAAATGAGCTGTTTCAACTCCTGGCACTTGACGAATAAAGAAATCTCTGGATAAGTTTCAGCTGCACATCTTGTAACCTGTATATACAGACATAAGTTAATGAAATAGGTTCTATTACCTGAAGTTTGAAACAAACTGTACACGCTGTCTTACCTCGAGAAAATGAGATGTTTCAACTTCTGGCACTTGAGGAATAAAGAAACCTCTGAATAGATTTCGGCTGCATGTCTTGGAACCTATACATACAGACATAAGTTAATGAAATAGGTTCTATTACCTAAAGTTTGAAACAAACTGTACACGCTTTCTTACCTCGAGAAAATGAGCTGTTTCAACTTCTGGCACTTGAGGAATAAAGAAATATATGGATAGGTTTAAGCTGCACTGTCTTGTAACCTGTATATACAGACATAAGTTAATGATATAGGTTCTATTACCTGAAGCTTGAAACAAACTGTACACGCTTTCTTACCTCGAGAAAATGAGCTGTTTCAACTTCTGGCACTTGAGGAATAAAGAAATATCTCGATAGGTTTCAGTTGCACGTCTTGGAACCTGTATATACAGACATAAGTTAATGAAATAAGTTCTATTACCTGAAGTTTGAAAGAAACTGTATACGCTTTCTTTTGTAAGTTATTATTTTACAAGCAGCAGTTTTAGTGTGGGATAGCCCAGTGGGTAAGACACGAGGATTGTACTCGGAGGACCCGAGTTTGATGGGCCGAAGTTGAAAAGGACGATCATGGCCCGTTTCTCCTGGGTCAATCTCGGAGCTAGTATCGGAGCCTGACCCACACCTATAGCGTGTAAAATATAATAAGTTGAAAAACAATAACCAGAAAGATCAATCATACATAAAGCATTGATTATGAAACACTTTCCAATTGAAATGCAATTTTATTTAAACATCTCTAAAATGCGATACATTCAGCGGCGATATTTTAAAAATTATCACAATACTACAATAATTTATTATATTTGAAAACTTCATCGAAATCAAATGAACTTTATTCAAATAACGTCATCCTAATATAAGTCACCAGTCTCTCTATTTAACAGCAGAGAAAATTTTATTCATAAACTGTTTTCCATTCCTTCCATTCAAAGGCGATATTTTTAAAATTATCACAATACTACAATAATTTATTTTAATTTAAAACGTAAAACCATGGAGGTAAAATTACTTTCTATCTCCAAGCTTAAAACTTCATCTAAAAAGTAATAATATGGAATCGTCTGCTTCTCTATGTAAAATCAATGACTGTTTCATTCATATCAGCTCCAACTTCATTCATTGCAGACTCCAGAGCTAAATTTTGCGTTAAAGAAATTCAGCAATTCTTATGCAACTCATCTTACAGCTTTATATAGGATGTTTACATTCTCCATATGTGAAAGTTAGGCTTCGTTGCAGAAATGACGACACAGTTTGATGATCATTTAAATTCTAAAATATTGTAATTGTGTTGGCGCAGTATATAGATGCACAGAAAAAAATAAAGCGGTTTTAGGACGGATGCAAAACTAAATATAAAATAAAAAGAAGTTTAAAAATCACGATTTTGACACAAGATGGATGCCAGATGACATTTCGGGCGCGGTAGCCCGGTGGTTTGCGCGCTGGATTTGAACGCTACCACAACTGCCGCCATGTTCATTCGGAGTACGATCACGTTAAACATGTGGGTCCGTAAGTCCGTCCGAGAGGTTGGTGGTAGGGGAAGTAGGGTACTGCCCCTGTAGATGCCTGCCCCACTGGGTTCCGGTCTTAATTGGGTGGCACTTCCCACCCGTCTAAACAGTTACCTTACACCTTTCTGGTAAGTCGGAAGGTCTGGGTCTCAACAACAACAAGATGGATGCCATATTTTATTTTGAAGCGAGTCACGTGATCTTTTCATATAATATGGGTGCAATTATTATTTTGATTTTTATTTAAAAAATCTGATGTGAGCAACACATGACTTTCCTTATATAATGCAATGAATTTACTACTTTAACAATAAAAACTAAAACCGTATCTAAAATTTTCGAAGCAATTTGTGAATTTTAAATCCGCTTAAAAAATGTTTGAAAAATTAGGTCCCATAGGGTTCAATGTATTTCATTTTTTCAACCCGGGTTTAATCCAAAACTAATTGGGTGACATTATTCATTTATATTCCCATAGGTCCTACAGACTGTCTGAACAACATACTAAAATTTCATTTTGATTAAGTCATTTTTACCGCAGTTATCGTGCTAACGGACACACAGACAGACAGAATGAACAAAGTCATAAACACTTTTCAACTTTGTTGTAAAGTGAGAGGAAGAGGTGTTGTAAAGTGTTAAAAGGAACTTTAAAAATCACGATTTTGACGATGGATGCCATATTTTATTTTGAAGTGGGTCACGTGATCTTTTCATATAATGGTCACGTGATCTCTTCATATAAAGGGTGTAATTATTAACATTTTACAACATAGTTGAAAAGTGTTTATGACTTTGTTCAATCTGTCTGTCTGTCCGTTAGCACGATAACTGCCGTAAAAATGACTTTATCAAAATTAAATTTTAGTATGTTGTTCAGACGGTCTGTGGAACCTATGAGAATATAAGTGAATAATATCACCTAATTAGTTTTGGATTGAACCCGGGTTGAAAAAATGAAATAAATTAAACCCTAAGTAACCTAATATTTCAAACATTTTTAAGCGAATTTAAAATTCACCAATTGTTTCGAAAGTTTTAGGAAATATTCAAATTATCCCATAAAATATATAAAAAAATGTTCAGCAAAATACATCCAGTAGTTTTTTTAAATAACAATTAAAAAAATCTGATGTGGGCAACACATGATTTTCCTTATATAATGCAATGAATTTACTACTTTTACAGTTAAACAAAACGTTATTCTTATAGCAGATACTTATATTCTTTCCAAGGTATTGAATCTTCTTCAATTAGTCGTCATTTTCATTGATTTAGCGTCATTTTTATCCATTTGGCGAGATTTTTGTTAATTTGGCAACAATTAAAAATGGCGCCAAGTTGGCGACATTCCGACAAAATCTCGCCAAGCGTTATGGATGAAGAAATAAGTTATTCTTACAGCAGATAAATGACTATTGGCGTTCAAATACAAAAGTATTACTCAAAGTATCTTTTTTCTTGAATGGAACGAGCTAGATCCACGAGAATGATGTCAACCAATTTATCGCATGGTATTACATATGAAAAGTGAACATGTTTCTCAATAGGATTTTTTTTTTTTTTTTTTTTAACTTTTTGATAATTTTTTTTAAAAATGTGCAATATCTCGAGAACGGTTCATGTTAGCTTTCTAAACTTTATGTCAATCGTTTTTTAATGAAAAATTACATAAGAAATGTCTATTTGCGTAACTTTATTCGCGGTACTGATTTTTTGACGATTTTTTTCAAAATTTCTCTCGAAAATTAAGGGGGGTTTTGAACATTCGAGTGCGTATAAAAACAATAGGCTTCCAGAGTTTACGGATTGTGATTTTTGTACCAAATTTCGTTCGAATCGGTCCATTCGTTCGTCAGTTATCGTCTCCACAGACTCACTGACACACACACACAGACATCAAAAATGTTTGACTCGTGATCAGGGATGCTTGAAACGTGCTCTCCCGTCGAAAACTCGAATTCGAATTTTCGATCCCGTTACAATCCTTTCCTTATACATTAAGTATATAAGGAAAGTAATAATAATTAAACCCTTTATATGAAGAGGTCACGTGACCATTATATGAAGAGATCACGTGACCCACTTCAAAATAAAATATAGCATCCATATTGTGTCGAAATCGTAATTTTTAAAATTATTTTTAATTTATATTTAGTGTCGTATCCGTCCTAAAACTGCTTTATTTTTGCTTAATTTCTGTGCATCTGTATTCTGAAACAACACAATTTCAATATATTTGAGTTTAAATGATCATCAAACTTTAACTATTTCTACAACGAAACCTAATTTCTTATGGAGAATGTAAACTGATTAGGCTGTAAGATGAGTTGTATAAGAATTGCTGAATTTCTTTAACGCAATATTATTTTGCTCAGGAGTCTGCAATATAGATGATATGAATGAAACATTCATTGATTTAACATAGAAAAGCAGACGATTTAATGGTAGACTTTTTCGATGTAGTCTTATGCATAGAGTTAAATTACTTTGGCCTCCATGGTTTTAAGTTTTTAAGTAGAATAAAATATTGTGATGAATGAAATAAAAATGTATGAATGAAATACTTACTGTTTTTACACAAAGAGCCAGGCGATTTATATATCGATGACGTCATTTGAATTAAGTTCGCTTAAGTTCTCAAATATAATTAATTATTGCAGTATTGTGATATATTACCGCTGAATGTATCGCATTTTAGAGATGTTTAAATAAAATTAAAGTTGGAAACTGTTTCATAATCAATGCTTTATACATGATTGATCTTTCTTGTGATTTCTGAATACTTTTCGTTGTGGAGTAAACCTGTGAAAAATAAACCATGGTAATAGTTTCCATTTAAATTCATATTTCAAATCTGGGATTTTCAAAAGTGATTAATACGTTCAATAAACCCCCACGAAACTCAGAGATTTAATTGAATTTCACGTTTTAAACCAACTATATCCAATCTTTTTCGTTGGGAATCATGAAGTTAGAGAGTAGAACTCCTAGGAAAAAGTTTCGTTTTCTATTAATATCTCGACAACCCTTGGTCTTACAAACTCGAAACTTAGACTAAATTTATGGGTGGCTATTTTAAAGCTACCCACCATATTTCATTAAATTCGGTTTAGCCGTTCTTCAGTGATGATGAGACAAACGAAAGTTTTATTTTTCACTAATATCTCGAGAACCACTGGTCGTAAAACTCGAAACATAGATTAAATTTTAAGTGGAGCTATTTCAAGACAACCTACCAAATTTCATCAAATTTGGTTCAGCCGTTCTCCCGTGATGTTGGATCATACATACATACATACTTTTCTTCTTTATATATATAGACTAGCAGCATACCCGTTCTTCGTACGGAGTATATAATATAAAGAAACTTGAAATTCATAATCATGCCCAAATTCTTATAGTATACTAAATGACATGTGTAATCAAAATATTCTGTTAAAATATTTAATATAATGCTCCTAAAAAGAAGTTTAAGAATCTCTGTTCTCGCTATATAAAATTATCTTCATGGACATATCTGAAGAATAAAACATCTTGGACCCCTTATGTAAGCAAATATAAAAAAAAATATGGAATTGAATCAATATATGCAAAATAAAAGCGTTAAAATTGTATGGGACCCGTACTAATTATATACGCGAATATTAGAAAATATAACCTGTATTACATGTATAAATTGAAAATACCAATAAACCCGTAATCTTTAAATCTGAAGACAGTCATTTATTCCAATATATGTCAAAATTAAAGTGCTAAAATTATATGGGAAGATATACACGTACTACTTATAATGTCCGATTATTAGTAGAAGATCACCCGTTTTGCAATATGAGTCACAAATGTTTTTTGGTAAAATACAACAGACGACGTAATAAATCTATATAAATAAAAATGAAAATCTGTCTGTCTGTCTGTCTGTCTGTCTGTTTGTCACACCATCACGGGAGAACGGCTGAACCGAATTTGATGAAATTTTGTGGGTAGCCCAGAAATAGCCCCACTTAAAATTATATCCGTGTTTTGAGTTTCTACGACCAGTGGTTCTCGAGATATTAGTAAAAAACGAAATTTTCGTTTGTCTCATCATCACGGAAAAACGGCTGAACCGAATTTAATGAAATTTGGTGAATAGCCTTGAAATATCCCCCCATAAATTTTGTTCAAGTTTCGAGTTTCTAAGACCTGGGGTTGTCGAGATATTAATGAAAAACGGAACTTTTTCC
Source organism: Amaurobius ferox (assembly GCA_951213105.1). Lineage (NCBI taxonomy): Eukaryota > Metazoa > Arthropoda > Arachnida > Araneae > Amaurobiidae > Amaurobius > Amaurobius ferox. The sequence continues at coordinate 135,424,646 of OX578147.1, forward strand.
TAGGAGTTCTACTCCCTAACTCCGTGGTTTATCCAAACGAAAAGCTTGAAAATCGTTTGAAAGTGAATTAAAATTTAATCTCTGAGTTTGATGGGAGATTTTTTGCGTTAATTAGTCACTTTCTGAAAACATGAATTGCTTGAAACATGATTTAAAGGGGAAATCTATCTCCATGGTTCATGGTTTATTTAAAACACGCTTTTACGGAACAATGAGAAGTATAGAGAAATCAAAATCGTTATTTAATTTCGCAGTTTATGTTATAAGACATGACATATTTAACATGTTATAAGATTCTATCTTATATCATGTTACTCAGAAACGCAATTAAATTAAATCTGTCTGTTAATTTTAATAATTATTTTTTCGATTTGAATAATAAATAAATGGATATAAAAATATATTTTAGAAAAGCACGATTTGATTTTTCTTATAGCATTTTTGACTGGATAATATCAATTACGGTCTTCAGGTTTAAAAATTATTATTATTTATATTTTCGGGTATTTTTGATTCAAGGATTATTCATATTTTCAAGTTATTATGCAATTATTTTATTATGACAAAAATTGTTTAAACTCATATATTGTATGTTGTACGAATCTTCTACAAATACACGTGTATATCTTTTAATCTACGAGAATATAAGTAGTACAGGTATATTGACATATGTTTTGATATATATTGGCTGGAATCAATTACGACTTTCTGGTATAAAGAGTACGGATATTATTGATGTTTTCAATTTATTACGTCATCTCTTTTATTTTGGCAAATATTGTTGAGACGCATATTGTAATACGGGTAATCTTCCACTAACACATTGGCATATTTTCTGATCTGCGACAATATAATTAGTACGGGGTTGCATATATTCATTCAATTCCTATTTTTTCTTCTGTAAATTTGCTTACAAAAGGGGGCAGGATGTTTTATTCTTCAGATCTGATCGTGAAGATAATTTTGCATAGTGAGAACATATATTCTTAAACTTCTCTTTAGGAGCAATAAATTTAATATTTTAGCAGAATTTGCACATGATTGCGAACTTTAAGTTTCTTTAAATTATACACTCCGTACGAATAACGGGTGTGCTGTTAGTGGTTAATAAATTTTAACATTTTAGGAGGATATATCATGTTGCTCGGCATCGCAATTAAATTAAATGTGTTTGTTAATGTTTTTATTATTTTTTTTCGATTTAAATAATAAATAAATGGATATAAAAGTATATCTTATGAATGGACGGTTTGATTTTTCTTTTAATTATATTAATTGCTGACTGCGTACATCAATTGCATTTATTTTGGCAAAGAGTTTTCAAGCTTATATCGTATTTAGCTACTAAACTCATATATTGTGTTTAGCCAATAAATGCATATAGCCGATTGTTGAAACAGAAAAAGAGTAGAGCGGGTATATCTTCTAATACAATTGTAGTGTTTTCATTTAGTATATTGAAATGGGATAAGAATGTTTCATTCAGATCTGCAAATTCAAAGCTACGAATTTGGAGGGACAGCGGCAGCCCATTGGTTAGGAGTTGCACTCGGTAGGCCCGGGTTCGATTCCAGCCACTGCCAGAACTGCCGCCGTGTTCATGCGGAGTACGATCACGTTAAACATGTGGGTCCGAAAGTCTTTCCGAGAGGTTGGTGGTAGGGGAAGGAGGGTACGGTCCCTGTGGATGCCTCCCCCACTGGGTTCCGGTCTAAATTGGGTGGCACTTCCCGACCGTCCAAACAGTTACCTTACACCTTTCTGGTAGGTCGGACGGTCTGGGTTTCATCAACAACAGAAACAGCTGTCATAAACCTTCGGGTTGGTCGTGTGGCTTGGGTCTTCTACATATCAATGAAATTTTTTTTGTTTTGTTAGAAGAGAGTACTGAAATGATGTTTGGTTAGCATTTATCTGTCAGACCAACCATCCTACTTAGTAATACATTTAGCGAATTTTTAAAATGTCACCAAATTGATAAAAATGTTTTCAAATCTATAAAAATATCTTGAAATTGATAAAATTGCGCTACATAAATGATATTAATTGTTTTTTTGTTAGGGGATAGTATTGTGATGATATTTCGTCAATTTGTCGCAAAGTGGAACTGTCAGTTCTACAGTCCCACTTGGCGATAAATTTGGCGATTTTTTAAAATGTCGCTAATTTGACGAAACTGTCGCCAAATGTTCCATAGAAATATAACTATTAAACGATATTTTTTCTACCAATTTATTTGAAGCAAATGATATCATGTCGCTTAGCAACGGATTTAAATCCAATGTGTTTATGCGGCAGACGATTTTTATTAAATCCTTTCCGATTTGAATAATGAAGATATGTATATAAAATAAATTTCATTGCCATTTCATTTTGGACTGGATAATATCAATTATACTCTTCAGGTTTAAACATTATTATTATTGATATTTTCCGGAATTATTGATTCAGGGATTATTGATATTTTTAAGTTATTACGCCATTGTTTTATTGCGGCAAAAATTGCTGACACACGCATATTGTACGTTGTACGAGTAATCTTCTAGGAATGTACGGGTATATCTTCTAACCTACGAGAATATAAGTAGTACAGATATATTGGCATATATTTTGACATATATTGGCATATATATTGGAATCAAGTAGTCTTCTGGTATGAAGATTAAGGGGATTAATTATATATTCAATTTATTACGTTGTCTGTTGTATTTTACCAAAAAACATTTGAGACTCATATTGCAAAACGGGTAATCTTCTACTAATAATCGGACATTATAAGTAGTACGTGTATATCTTCCCATATAATTTTAGCACTTTAATTTTGACATATATTGGAATAAATGACTGTCTTCAGATTTAAAGATTACGGGTTTATTGGTATTTTCAATTTATACATGTAATACAGGTTATATTTTCTAATATTCGCGTATATAATTAGTACGGGTCCCATACAATTTTAACGCTTTTATTTTGCATATATTGATTCAATTCCATATTTTTTTTTATATTTGCTTACATAAGGGGTCCAAGATATTTTATTCTTCAGATATGTCCATGAAGATAATTTTATATAGCGAGAACAGAGATTCTTAAACTTCTTTTTAGGAGCATTATATTAAATATTTTAACAGAATATTTTGATTAAACATGTCATTTAGTATACTATAAGAATTTGGGCATGATTATGAATTTAAAGTTTCTTTATATTATATACTCCGTACGAAGAACGGGTATGCTGCTAGTTGAATATATAATTAATCCCCTTAATCTTCATACCAGAAGACTGTACTTGATTCCAATATATATGCCAATATATGTCAAAATATATGCCAATATACCTGTACTACTTATATTCTCGTAGGTTAGAAGATATACCCGTGCATTCCTAGAAGATTACTCGTACAACGTACAATATGCGTGTGTCAGCAATTTTTGCCGCAATAAAACAATGGCGTAATAACTTAAAAATATCAATAATCCCTGAATCAATAATTCCGGAAAATATCAATAATAATAATGTTTAATCCTGAAGAGTATAATTGATATTATCCAGTCCAAAATGAAATGGCAATGAAATTTATTTTATATACATATCTTCATTATTCAAATCGGAAAGGATTTAATAAAAATCGCCTGCCGCATAAACACATTGGATTTAAATCCGTTGCTAAGCGACATGATATCATTTGCTTCAAATAAATTGGTAGAAAAAATATCGTCTAAATAGTTATATTTCTATGGAACATTTGGCGACAGTTTCGTCAAATTAGCGACATTTTAAAAAATCGCCAAATTTATCGCCAAGTGGGACTGTAGAACTGACAGTTCCACTTTGCGACAAATTGACGAAATATCATCACAATACTATCCCCTAACAAAAAACAATTAATATCATTTATGTAGCGCAATTTTATCAATTTCAAGATATTTTTATAGATTTGAAAACATTTTTATCAATTTGGTGACATTTTAAAAATTCGCTAAATGTATTACTAAGTAGGATGGTTGGTCTGACAGATAAATGCTAACCAAACATCATTTCAGTACTCTCTTCTAACAAAAAAAAAAAAAAAAATTCATTGATATGTAGAAGACCCAAGCCACACGACCAACCCGAAGGTTTATGGCAGCTGTTTGAGTGTCGTTTATATCAATTTGGCGACATTTCCGTCAATTTGGCAAAGTTTAAGAAAAGTTGTCAAATTAGCGATATCCCTCCAAATTCGTAGCTTTGAATTTGCAGATCTGAATGAAACATTCTTATCCCGTTTCAATATACTAAATGAAAACACTACAATTGTATTAGAGGATATACCCGCTCTACTCTTTTTCTGTTTCAACAATCGGCTATATGAATTTATTGGCTAAACACAATATATGAGTTTAGTAGCTAAATACGATATAAGCTTGAAAACTCTTTGCCAAAATAAATGAAATTGATGTACGCAGTCAGCAATTAATATAATTAAAAGAAAAATCAAACCGTCCATTCATAAGATATACTTTTATATCCATTTATCCATTTATTTATTATTTAAATCTAAAAAAAATAATAAAAACATTAACAAACACATTTAATTTAATTGCGATGCCGAGCAACATGATATATCCTCCTAAAATGTTAAAATTTATTAACCACTAACAGCACACCCGTTATTCGTACGGAGTGTATAATTTAAAGAAACTTAAAGTTCGCAATCATGTTGTTGTTGTTGAGACCCAGACCGTCCGACCTACCAGAAAGGTGTAAGGTAACTGTATGGACGGCCGGGAAGTGCCACCCAATTTAGACCGGAACCCAGTGGGGGAGGCAACCACAGGGACCGTACCCTCCTTCCCCTACCACCAACCTCTCGGAAGGACTTACGGACCCACATGTTTAACGTGATCGTACTCCGCATGAACACGGCGGCATTTGTGGCAGCGTGCAAATCTAGCGCGCAAACCACGGGGATACCGCACCCGAGATGGCCAACAGCACGCGGTGTTCCGAGGTGGTCACCCACCAAGTACTAACCGCGCCCGATGCTGCTTGACTTCGGTGATCTAACGAGAACCGGTGTTTTCAGCACGGTACGGCCGTTGGCCCGAGTTCGCAATCATGTGCAAATTCTGTTAAAATATTAAATTTATTGCTCCTAAAGAGAAGTTTAAGAATATATGTTCTCACTATGCAAAATTATCTTCACGATCAGATCTGAAGAATAAAACATCCTGCCCCCTTTTGAAAGCAAATTTACAGAAGAAAAATTAGGAATTGAATGAATATATGCAACCCCGTACTAATTATATTGTCGCAGATCAGAAAATATGCCAATGTGTTAGTAGAAGATTACCCGTATTACAATATGCGTCTCAAAAATATTTGCCAAAATAAAAGAGATGACGTAATAAATTGAAAACATCAATAATATCCGTACTCTTTATACCAGAAGGTCGTAATTGATTCCAATATATGCCAATATATATCAAAACATATGTCAATTAACCTGTACTACTTATATTCTCGTAGATTAAAAGATATACACGTGTATTTGTAGAAGATTCGTACAACATACAATATATGAGTTTAAACAATTTTTGTCATAATAAAATAATTGCATAATAACTTGAAAATATCAATAATCCTTGAATCAATAATCCCCGAAAATATAAATAATAATAATTTTTAAACCTGAAGACCGTAATTGATATTATCCAGTCAAAAATGCTATAAGAAAAATCAAATCGTTCTTTTCTAAAATATATTTTTATATCCATTTATTTATTATTCAAATCGAAAAAATAATTATTAAAATTAACAGACAGATTTAATTTAATTGCGTTTCTGAGTAACATGATATAAGATAGAATCTTATAACATGTTAAATATGTCATGTCTTATAACATAAACTGCGAAATTAAATAACGATTTTGATTTCTCTATACTTCTCATTGTTCCGTAAAAGCGTGTTTTAAATAAACCATGAACTATGGAGATAGATTTCCCCTTTAAATCATGTTTCAAACAATTCATGTTTTCAGAAAGTGACTAATTAACGCAAAAAATCTCCCATCAAACTCAGAGATTAAATTTTAATTCACTTTCAAACGATTTTCAAGCTTTTCGTTTGGATAAACCACGGAGTTAGGGAGTAGAACTCCTAGGAAAAAGTTCCGTTTTTCATTAATATCTCGACAACCCCAGGCCTTAGAAACTCGAAACTTAGGCAAAATTTATGGGGGGATATGTCAAGGCTATTCACCAAATTTTATTAAATTCGGTTCAGCCGTTTTTCCGTGATGATGAGACAAACGAAAATTTCGTTATTTACTAATATCTCGAGAACCACTGGTCGTAGAAACTCAAAACACGGATATAATTTTAAGTGGGGCTATTTCTGGGCTACCCACAAAATTTCATCAAATTCGGTTCAGCCGTTCTCCCGTGATGGTGTGACAGACAGACAGACAGACAGACAGATTTTCATTTTTATTTATATAGATGATAGAAGAAAGCATCTTCCTTATAAATTACTGATAGTTAAATAACCATTCTGATTTCTTAATAATTTTCGTTGTTGAGTAAGCCTGTGAAAAATAAATCATGATGATAGAGTTTCCATTTAAGTTCATGTTTCAAACCTATAATTTTCAAAAATGACTTATACGTTCAATAAACTCCCACAAAACTCAGAGATTTAATTGAATTTCACGTTAAAACCAACGATTTCCAACCTTTTTCGTTAGGACTCATGGTGTTAGAGAGTAGAACTCCTAGGAAAAAGTTTCGTTTTCCATCAATATTTCGACAACCCCTGGTTTTAGAAACGTGAAACTTAAACTAAGTTTATGAAGGGCTATTTCAAAGCTATCCACTAAATTTCATTAAATTCGGTTTAGCCGTTATCCAGTGATGATGAGACAAACAAAAGTGTCGTTTGTCAGTAATATCTCGAGAACCACTGGCCGTAGAAACTCGAAACATGGACTAAATTTTAAGTGGGGCTATTTCAAGACTACCCACCAAATTTTATCAAATTCGATTCAGCCGTTCTCCCGTGATGTTGGATCATACATACATACATACTTTTCTTCTTTATATATATAGATGATAGAAGAAAGCATCTTCCTTATAAATTACTGATAATTAAATAACCATTCTGATTTCTTAATAATTTTCGTTGTTGAGTAAGCCTGTGAAAAATAAATCATGATGATAGAGTTTCCATTTAAGTTCATGTTTCAAACCTATAATTTTCAAAAATGACTTATACGTTCAATAAACTCTCACAAAACTCAGAGATTTAATTGAATTGCACGTTAAAACCAACGATTTCCAACCTTTTTCGTTAGGACTCATGGTGTTAGAGAGTAGAACTCCTAGGAAAAAGTTTCGTTTTCCATCAATATTTCAACAACCCCTGGTTTTAGAAACTCGAAACTTAAACTAAATTTATGAAGGGCTATTTCAAAGCTATCCACTAAATTTCATTAAATTCGGTTTAGCCGTTATCCAGTGATGATGAGACAAACAAAAGTGTCGTTTGTCAGTAATATCTCGAGAACCACTGGCCGTAGAAACTCGAAACATGGACTAAATTTTAAGTGGGGCTATTTCAAGACTACCCACCAAATTTTATCAAATTCGATTCAGCCGTTCTCCCGTGATGTTGGATCATACGTACATACAAGTACATACATGCTTTTCTTCTTTATATATATATATATATATATATATATATAGATATAGATATATTCTTTCCAAGATATTGAATTTTCGTCAATTAGTCGTCAATTTCATTGATTTAGCCTCATTTTTATCCATTTGGCGAGTTTTTCATAAATTTAGCAACATTTAAACAAGTCGCCTAGTTGGCGACATTCCACCATATTCGTCCCCAAAATCTCGCCAAGCATTGTGGATGAAGAAATAAGTTATTCTTACAGCAAATAAATGACTATTGGGGTTCAAATACAAACGTGTTACTCAAAGTATCTTTTTTCATGAGTGGAACGAGCCAGATCCATGAGAATGATGTCACCAAAGTTATCGCATGATATTACATATGAGAAGTGAACATGTTTCTCAGCAGTTAATATTTTTTTTTTAATTTATGGGATTTTTTGATAATTTTTTTGAAAAATGTGCAATATCTCGAGAACGGTTTATGCCAGCGTCTAAAATTTGTGTCAATCGTTTTCTAATGAAAAATTACATAAGAAATGTTTATTTGTTTAACTTTATTAAAGGTTTTAAATTTTTTAATGATTTTTTCAAAATTTCACTCGAAAATTTAGGGGGTTCTTAACATTCGATTGCGTGTAAAAACAATAGGCTTCCGGTATTCATTGATTGTGATTTGTGTAGCAAATTTCATTCAAATCGGTGCATTCATTCCTCAGTTACCGTCTCCACAGACTCACTGGCACACACACATCACCTCAAAAATGTTCGATTCGTGATCAGGGATGCTTGAAACGTGCTCTCCCGTCGAAAATTCGAATTCAAATTATTGACCCCGTCACAATACTTTCCTTAAACATTATTGTATATAAGGAAAGTAAAAACTACCGAATATATTTTGTTGAAATTTTTACTTTCCTTATATACATAATGTATAAGGAAAGTATTGTGATGGGGTCGAAAATTCTAATTCGAGTTTTCGACGGGAGAATACATGTCAAGCATCCCTGATCACGAATCAAACATTTTTAAGGTGATGTCTGTGTGTGTGTGTGAAAGTATGTGTGTGTATATGATGTGTGTGTGAAAATATGTGTGTGCGTGTATGTATGTGAAAGTATATGGAGACGATATCTCACGAACGAATGGAGCGATTCAAATGTAATTTAGTACAAAAATCACAATCCTTGAATACTGGAAGCCTATTGTTTTTAAACGTAATCGAATGTTCAGAACCCCTTAAATTTTCGAGTGAAATTTTGAAAAAATCATCAAAAAATCAAAACCTTTAATAAAGTTACGCAAATAGACATTTCTTATGTAATTTTTCCTTAGAAAACGATTGACATAAACTTTGGAACGCTAGCATGAACCGTTCTCGAGATATTGCTCATTTTTCAAATAATTTTTTCAAAAAATCCCATAAATTAAAAAAAAAATATTAACTGTTGAGAAACATGTTCACTTTTCATATATATAATCATGCGATAAATTGAGTGACATTATTCTCATGGATCTAGCTCGTTCCATTCATGATAAAAGATACTTTGAGGAATACTTTTGTATTTGAACGTCAATAGTCATTTATCTGCTATAAGAATAACTTATTTCTCCGTTCACAACGCTTGGCGAGATTTTGGTGACGAATTTTTTGCGGAATGTCGCCAACTTGGCGACATTCTGAAATGTTGTCAAATTAACTAAAATCTCGCCAAATGGATAAAAATGGCACTAAATCAATGAAAATGACGACTCATTTGCGAAAATTCAATATCGTGGAAAGAATAGAATACTATACGAAAAACCTATTTCTTTTATTGTAAAAGTAGTAAATTCATTACATTATATAAGGAAAGTCATGTGTTGCCCACATCAGATTTTTTCATTATGGTTTTTGGTGACTCATTTAGCTTTTGAAACTGGTGTTTTCTTTTATCAGCGTTTTTTTTTTATCATTTTAAACCAGTGGTTTTCCTTTGTCTTTGTCAGTTGTCACTAAATTTCTTAATATTTATGATTAATTTCAGTGCTTTGACCAAAGTTTTAGTAATTTTCTGCTGTTCATTTCACTCTGTTTAATACCTACCGCATATTTTCGTTTAGTTAGTTTTTATTACTTTCCTTATATACATAATGTATAAGGAAAGTATTGTGACGGGGTCGAAAATTCGAATTCGGGTTTTCGACGGGAGAGCACGTTTCAAACATCACTGATCACGAATCAGACACTTTTGAAGTGATGTCTGTGTGTGTATGTGTGTGTGAAAGTATGTGTGTGTGTGTGTGTGTGTGTGAAAGTATGTGTGTGTGTGTGTGTGTCAGTGAGTCTGTGGAGACGATAACTGACGAACTAATGGACCGATTCGAACGAAATTTGGTACAAAAATCACAATCCGTAAACTATTGTTTTAAAACCCGAAGCCTATTGTTTTAAAATGTAATCGAATATTCAGAACCCCCTGAATTTTCCAGTGAAATTTTGAAAAAATCGTTAAAAAATCAAAACCGCTAATAAAGTTACGCAAATAGACATTTCTTATGTAAATTTTCATAAGAAAACGATTAACATAAATTTTAGAACGCTAACATGAACCGTTCTCGAGATATTGCAAATTTTTCAAAACATTTATCAAAAAGTTGTATACAATAAAAAAAAGTATTTCCTATTGAGAAACATGTTCACTTTTCATATGAAATACCATGCGATAAATTTGGTGACATCATTTTTGTGGGTCTAGCTCGTTCCATTCATGAAAAAGATACTTTGAGTAATACTTTTGTATTTGAGCGCCAATAGTCATTTACCTGCTGTAAGAAAAACATATTTCTCCGTCCATAACATTTGGCGAGATTTCAGCGACGAATTTGGCGGAATGTCGCCAACTTGGCGACATTTTTAATTGTTGCCAAATTAACAAAATCTCGCCAAATTGATAAAAATGGCGCTAAATCAATCAAAACGACGCTAAATCAATGGAAATGACGACTAATTGAAGAAAATTCAATATCTTCGAAAGAATATAAGTATCTACTATAAGAATAACATTTTTACTTTCCTTATATACATAATGTATAAGGAAAGTATTGTGACGGGGTCGAAAATTCGAAATCGAGTTTTCGACGGGAGAGCACGTTTCAAGCATCCCTGATCACGAATCAAACATTTTTGAAGTGATGTCTGTGTGTGTGTGTGTGTGTGTGTGAAAGTATGTGTGTGTGTGTGTGTCAGTGAGTCTGTGGAGACGATAACTGACGAACGAATGGACCGATTCGAACCAAATTTGGTACAAAAATCACAATCTATAAACACTGGAAGCCTATTGTTTTTATACGTAATCGAATGTTCAGAACCCCCCTAAATTTTCGAATAAAATTTTGAAAAAATCGTCAAAAAATCAAAACCACTAATAAATTTACGCAAGTAGACATTTCTTATGTAATTTTTCATTAGAAAACGATTGACATAAATTTTAGAATGCTAACATGTACCGTTTTCGAGATATTGCACATTTTTCAAAAAAATTATTAAAAAGTCATATAAAATGAAAAAAAAATATTTCCTATTGAGAAACATGTTCACTTTTCATATGTTATACCATACGATAAATTGGATGACATCATTCTCGTGGATCTAGCTTGTTCCATTCATGAAAAAAGATACGTTGAGTAATACTTTTGTATTTGAACGCCAATAGTCATTTGTCTGCTGTAAGAACAACTTATTTCTTCATCCATAACGCTTGGCGAGATTTTGGCGACGAATTTGGCGGAATGTCGCCAACTTGGCGACTTTTTGAAATGTTGCCAAATTAACGAAAATCTCGCCAAATGGATAAAAATGACGCTAAATCAATGAAAATGGCGACTAATTGTCGAAAATTCAATATCTTGGAAAGAATATTAGTATCTACTATAAGAAAAACATATTTTTTTACTGTAAAAGTAGTAAATTCATTACATTATATAAGGAAAGTCATGTGTTGCCCACATCGGATTTTTTTAAACTGTAAAAGTAGTAAATTCATTGCATTATATAAGGAAAGTCATGTGTTGCCCACATCAGATTTTTTTATATATTTTATGGGATAATTTGAATATTTCCTAAAATTTCCAAAGCAAATTGTGAATTTTAAATCCGCTTAAATAATGTTTGAAAAATTAGGTTCAATTAGGTTCAAAAATTATGGTTCAATGTATTTCATTTTTCCAACCCGGGTTCAATCCAAAACTAATTAGGTGATTTTATTCATTTACATTCCCATATGTCCCACAGACCGTCTCAACAACATAATAAAATTTCATTTTGATAAAGTCATTTTTATAGCAGTTATCGTGCCAACGAACAGACAGACAGACAGAATGAACAAAATCATAAACACTTTTCAATTATGTTGTAAAGTGTTAAAAATCGAAGTTGGGGTTACGATATGTTACGAAACTTTTAGATTTCGTAACATATAAATTTATATCTATCTATCTATCTATAGAGTCACTAAGCGTCCGTCTGTCACGTTTTTTTAGGCACTTCCCGAATTAATAGAGACTTGCAATCTAGTACATGAGTCGATCGTTTTACAAACACCCCTGGAAATAATCGTATTTTCCGAAAATATTCTGAAGAGAGGGTGCTCCACAACAAACCGTTCGAAAAGTGAAATGATAGAAAAGCATGCCTTGCGATAAGATAGAGACTTCAAATTTGGTGTATGGGTAAATCGTTCGGAAGGAAGAAATTGTGCATTTTCAGATTTCCAATATTTTCTACTAAGGGGGTGCAATAAACCAAAATGTTTGATTTGCCGAATAAATGAGAAACGACTCCTTTAAAATTTGATAGATGCTTGAATTTTGGTATATGGGCTAATTATTCGATGAAAACACCCAAGACGAATATAGTTTTTCAGAAACGTTCGTTTAAGGGGGTGCTCCAGAGAAAAACATTCGAAAGGTGAATTGATAAAAAAACATGTTTCAGGATGAGATAGAGATTTCAAATTTGGTGCACTGGTAGATAATTTGGAAGGAAAAAGGTGTACAATTTCATTATTTCAATATTTTCTACTTTAGAGGATGCCGCACATCAAAATGTTCGATTTTCCGAATAAAGGAGAAACGTCCCTTTTAAAAAGTGATAGATGCTTGATATTTTGTATATGGGCGAATCATCCGATAGTAAATATGAGAAGAATGGAGTTTTTCAAAAATGTATATTTAAGGAGGTGGGCACTTCACACAAAAATAATCGAAAGGTGAAATGATAGGAAAAGCATGCTTCGCGATGAGATAGAGACTTCAAATTTGGTGTACGGGTAAATAGTTGGAAAGGAAGAAAGTGTGCAGTTTCAGTTTTCCAACATTCGCTATTATAGGGGGGGGGGGGGGCGCTCACTAAAATATTTGATTTGACGAACAAATGAAAAACGCCTCCTTTACAATGTTATAGAGCTATGGATAATGATAGAGCTCGCATATGGATTAATCATTAGATAAAAAAAACCAAAGATGAATAAGGTTTTTCAAAAATGTTCAGTTAAGGAGGTGCTACACACAAAAACGTTCCCGGCCATCCAATCGGCTGCTCTAAGTTTTCGGACGAGTCGGGTGGTCTGGGCTTTCTACACAAAAACGTTCGAAAGGTGAAGTGATAGAAAAAACATGCTTCGCGATAGGACAGATACTTCTAATTCAGTGTACGGGTAGATAGTTTGAAAGGAAGAAAGTGTGCAATTTCAGATTTCTAATATTTGCTACTTTAAGGAGTGCCGCACACCAATATGTTCGATTTTCCGAATAAACGAGACACGCCTCCTTTTAAATGTGATAGAGGTTTGATATTTGGTATATGGGCCAATCTTCCAATAAAAAACCCAAGACGAACAGAGTTTTTAAAAAATGTTCATTTATGGGTGTTCTTTATACAAAAACGTTCGAAAGGAGAAATGATAAAAAAGCATGCTTTGGGATGAGATAAACACTTTAGTCGTGTTGTACGGGTAGATAGTTCGAAAGGAAGAAGTGCGCAATTTAAGTTTTTCAGTTGTATGCAGCTATTTCTTGCATTTTAAGTTGTATGCAACTATTTCTTGAAAAATCCCATTTCTGGTAAAATTGTAGTATTGCCACGTTTCACCAAGCCCTTTAAACGAAAGCTCTAACATAAATATATTATTTAATTCAAAAACACCTATCGGTACAATTTTGCAGAATGCGATGCAAAATTGCAGAACCATTATAACATATATTCTTACCATATAGTGTTGCGCTTAGGTCAACATCTGCATGATTTTTAATATAATATGCAGGTCTTTCAGCAGTTTGGGGATTTCTCACTCAAAAAGAAATTTTTGCTGTTCTAATTTAAATTTATCTTTGAGAAATATGTATGTTTTCTTAATTACAAACTGAACCGCAACTTTTACAAATAGCACAAAAATATCGAGTTATTTTTCATTACAAACCAAAAAAATCTGATGTGGGCAACACATGACTTTCCTTATATAATGTAATGAATGTACTACTTTTACAGTAAAAAAATAGGTTTTTCTTATAGTAGATACGAATATTCTTTCCAAGACATTGAATTTTCGACAATTAGTCGTCATTTTCATTGATTTAGCGTCATTTTTATCCATTTGGCGAGATTTTCGTTAATTTGGCAACATTTCAAAAAGTCGCCAAGTTGGCGACATTCCGCCAAATTCGTCGCCAAAATCTCGCCAAGCGTTATGCACTAAGAAATAAGTTATTCTTACAGCCGATAAATGACTATTGGCGTCCAAATACAAAAGTGTTACTCAGAGTATCTTTTTTCAAGAATGGAACGAGCTAGATCCACGAGAATGATGTCACCCAATTTATCGCATAGTATTACATATGAAAAGTGAACATGTTTATCAATAGGAAATTTTTTTTTTATTTTATATGACTTTCTGATATTCTTTTTTAAAAATGTACAATATCTCAAAAACGGCTCGTGTTAGCGTTCTAAAATTTATGTCAATCGTTTTCTAATGAAAAATTACATAAGAAATGTCTATTTGCGTAACTTTATTAGTGGTTTTGATTTTTTGACGATTTTTTCAAAATTTCATTCGAAAATTTAGGGGGGGTTCTGAACATTCGATTGCGTATAAAAACAATAGGCTTCCAGTGTTTACGGATTGTGATTTTTGTACCAAATTTGGTTCAAATCGGTCCATTCGTTCGTCAGTTATCGTCTCCACAGACCCACTGACACACACACGCACACACACACACACACTTTCACACACACACACACACAGACATCACTTCAAAAATGTTTGATTCGTGGTCAGGGATGCTTGAAACGTGCTCTCCCGTCGAACACTCGAATTCGAATTTCGACCCCGTCACAATACTTTCCTTATACATTATGTATATAAGGAAAGTAATGAAACCTTTATTAACAGAACCCAAACATCACACTGACTTCAACACTACAAAAGTTACTCACCTGAGACCACACCAGTTGAAGATATGTCCTCCAACAAAAAGCAACCATTTTCCTATGAAGTTTTTACGAATCGGGTATTTTCTCTTTTCTCATAATTTATAACTCTAGCCCTTTGGTCTCAAACGACTTGGTGCTGATGGCTGGCAAACGCCCGGCGCTCACAGGGACAAAGCTATCCGCGAGATTCTCAGCTTCAAACGGATACACAATACCACCTGGAAAGATGGTACTGGTCTGATATATAGAATCGAGGAGCAATTACAAATGAGAGATCTTTGGTACACAGTAGACCAAATAAGGCATCCCTACTTCGTGATTCTCATTTATAGTTATTACTGGAGATAGCTACTTTATGGAAATGCCTATCTCATATTCTCCTGGCTATCAGTATTATTTTTCCTCTTTGAACGAAGTTGTCAATCAAAAAAGGTTCTGGTAGCCATGTGCTTTTGTTATTAGCGTAAACTAAACATATTTCCTGGGGTAAAAAGGAATTTGGTTTGTGTGCGAGATAGTTTATGGCCCTGTGGTAAGAAAGATGTGAATAAGACTGAAATGAAATGTGACATTTACGTTTATAGGATATTTTTTCAATTTTTTTTTTCTGTTTTAATAACTGAAAATTGCATTTTCTGGTTTTTAGTAGAAAATGAAGTTAGAAAAAATATCTTGAAATTTCCCAGAGGGGGTTGGTGCCCTTGTGCACCCCCCACTTAGTCGTCGCCTATGTATACGGGGTGATTAATTAAAGTTGGACCAAACTTTACGAGGTGGTGGAACGCACCAAACCAAACATTTTTCGACATAGTTTAACGCGTCGAAAATGAAACGTAAAGGCGTTACAGGGTGATCACTCGTAGGGAAGCGGCAGTTCAACAAACTTAAAAGCGTCATTCTGGTTGCTATTTTCTGGTTTAAGAAGTAAACCACGTATGTAAATTTCATCTGGGGAAGATGAAGAACCCTTATGCAAATTTTAGTAACACCGAATGTGCAGCATTACCAGTTTGCAGCAGTTATTCGTAGCTCCACGTTTTGAGACGATGGAGGAATTTACAAATAGGGAAGAAGCTGATATGCATTTCGTCAATGGATCTTCTTTTTGTGAGGATATCTCAAGAGTATCGTCTATAACACTACCCTTGAATCTGAAGGGGAACTCGTCTCCAGAATTTCGGTCGCTGCTGCTGCAATGCGCGACATGCCTGGTCTGTTCGAGAGAGTTCGTCAATCCCTCCATCGCCACTGTGAGACGTGCATTCAGGTTGGCGATCGCTCTTTTGAGACATTACTGTGATTATTGTTTATTAAATTCTGAGATAAGATATTATGACTAGGCGTACATCTAGTTGGGATTCATTATGCAAATCTTTGAAGTTTAGTGTAGAAGAAGCCCATTCTTGTGGGTTCGCCTCACCTTGTCGGTTTCACCATTAAGCACCCACTGGCACCGCCTTTACATTTCATTTTCGACCCAGTAAACTATGATGAAAAATGCTTGGTTAAGTGTGTACTATCACCTCCCTTGTAAAGTTTGTCCCATCTTTTCTTAATCATCCTGTATAGTAGATTTTTTTGTGCTGTCATATACGTTTGAGTTCCAGGCTCCAGCCAGAAAGCTGCGAATAAAGTAGTTAATATATTAAGTGTCGTGATTCTTTCGTCGAATTCTGATCATTAAGTGAAATGGAAGTATGTTTCACTTAGATGTTTAAATAGATAAAAGGATGTCGGATAAGTACAATGTCAGATAAGTACTTTACATTGGCTCCCTATAGGAAGAGCACTTTGCATATCAATATCCCCTAGAGTATCAGAGCCCATAAAGAGGTTGCAACTGAGAGTAAAATTGGACAAATCGTACCTTATATCCCTAGGAGACTACATGTTTGTTACTTTTATTATCAAATCGTTATTACTTTCCCTGCAATACATGGTCATGTATAGGGAAAATATTGGAATCATGCCGAAAATCGTAACTCGAGGGATCTACACGTTTTGGGACCTACCTCTATAATACGAAAAAAATATTTTTAGCATGACGTCTCTGTTTGTGTCTGTCTGTGGAATGTATGTATCCACTCTAATTCAAAAATTAAAGGACCCAATTTCATAAAGTTTGGTAGGTAAGGCACTTGTGTACGACCCTGGTGCTAATTAGAGCTTGGTACGATTCGGGATAAAAGAACCCGCCTTTTTTTTCGAAATGGCCTGCAAAACTTTCATGTATCCATTCTAGCTAAAAAAGTGACTGGCCAAATTTTACAAAATTTCAACTAAAAAACTAACTGACCAAATGTCACAAAATTTGGTACATAAGTCACCTGTGGGATATACTGGTGCTGATTAGATTTTAGTACGATTCGGAAAAGAAGAACCCGCCTTTGTTTGCAAAATGGTCCGCAAAAATCTTTAAAATCTAAAATAAAAGACTATATGTGCTCAAATGTATCCATTAAATGCTTGCTTTATACTTAATTTTTGAGGAGGAAAATAATAAGGCAAATCCTATTTCTCTAGAACTAACCGTCCTCAAGATATTTTAGTTTTTCACATTTTTACATAGTCGCCTTTGAAAAAAAAATGTCTAATTACCAAATAAAAAGAAAAATTAAATTAAATGTGCCAATTCAGTGTCATTTTGTACCATTAAACTCAATTTAATGAATTATTAAAGAAATAAAGATAAAATGAATGTGAGTGTGCAGGGAAAGTCATGTGCTGCCCACATCCGATTTTTTGTACACATATTACCTGTGCAATTAGATAGGTGATAAAATGATGCAAGAAAATAGATTCGGCAGATAAAACTTGAGTCAATGATATTAATCTCATAAAAGTGTCATTTTATGAATAAACACGGGGTTTCAATAGGGCAACGTCTCTATTTTATGTTTTGACCTTTTTGATCGATTCATGAAATAAAGTTTAGTTTGTTTGTTATTAGGATTTAACTAGCCAAAAGTCGGGCTCTGAAAAAACTCGCGCGTGTGAAAGATTTCAAATCAAAACTCATTTTAACACATCATTACGAAATTAAAAGTATCAAAAATGAATGTCGATATTTGAGAATCCTGATGCGAAAGAGCCTTTACGTTTTTAGAATTTGAATATTAAATTAAACACATTAGAACACGGTGAAATCAAATCGCAAAATCGTATTTAATAGACTTTCAATTACAATGCATTCAAATGCACACGTTCAGCTGTTTAAAAGGGGTTGTCTACTGGTTATTTGCCGAAAGCGTGGTCAGCATACGAAGTTTTAAAATAGGCGTTGAGCCCTGTTACAGTTCGTTTTTTAATTAGAATTGTGATTCTGCACATCTATGTGCCATTTCACGTAAGCATGCACAAATGTCACCTTCCTACCTATATTGTAGTTTTCGAGTAAAAGAGATAAATATAATTCAGGCAAATGTTGATTTCGCTCGCTATTGTTGGAGAATGGACTTAAATTCATTAAAATGGATTCGTCCATAAATATGAACTTACTTTGCAGTATCGAAGTATCCCATTGATTGAGGCACAGGAATTATGAACATTCATTGAGGCATTAGGAGGTTTCGAATTCCCTACTCCGCCTAAACTATCCGCGTGTTAACGCGAAGTACTGGCACGTTGAATAGGTGGGTCCGAAATGTGGGTGGTAGGGGAAGGAGGGTACGGTCCCTGTGGATGTCACCCCCACTGGGTTCCGGTCTAAATTGGGTGGCACTGTATCGACTGTCCAAATAGATGCTTTACACCTTCCGGTAGGTAGGTCAGACCGTCTGGGTTGAAAGAAAGAAAAGAATCTGATGTAGGCAGCACATGACTTTCGCTTCCCGGCCGTCCAAGCAGTTACTCGAGTCCTTAGGATGAGTCGGACGGTCTGGGTCTTCAACATGACTTTCGCTACAGACTGAAGCTCATTTCCTCTTTATTTAATAATTCATTAAATTGAGTTTAATGGCACAAAATAACACGCATAAGTATTTGAAATGACACCGAATTGGCACTTTTATATCGATTTTCGTTTTCCTTTGGTAAGAAGAATTGTATTCTCAAAATCGTTGTATGTAGCAAATATGTGTAAAAATTAAAATATCTCCGGAACAGCTAGTCCTAGAGTGACGAGGTTGGTCTTGTCCTTTTCATCGTCAAAAATTACATATTAAACACGTATTTAATGGATACATATGACCACACGTAGTCTTTTATTTTAGATTTTGACGATTTTTGCGGACCATTTCGCAAAAAAAGGCAGGTTCTTTTTTTCCGAATCATACCAAAATCTCATCAGCCCCAGACTATTCCACAAAATATTTATCTGCTAAATTGAATAAAAAAAATAAATAAATAAATTAAAAAAAAAAGAAAAAAAATGGATCAATTAGTGTTCCAGCTAGAGTGGACACACACTTTTTTGCGGACCATTTCTAAAACAAAGGGCAGTTTTTTTTCCCCCGAAAAGTACCAAATTCTAATCAGCACCGGGGTAACCCGCAAGGGACTTACCTACCAAATTTTATGAAATTGGACCAATTAGTCTTTCAGTTAGAATGGATACATACATTGAACAGTCTGACAGACACACATACAGATGTCACACATCCAGACATCACGCATAAAAAAAAGTCCGTGTTCTAGAAGTCCCAAAACATGTAAATCCGTCGAAAACTCGATTTGCGATTTTCGACACGATTCCAATATTTCCCTATACATTACCATGAATTGCAGGGAAGTTAAAAAAAAATTGATGTGGGCAGCAGCACATGACTTTCCCTGCAGACTTATATCCATGTTCTTTTTATTTTAATTAAATTTAATTCAATTTTCGTTCTCATTTGGTAACTGGACTTATTTTCAAAGGTGACGTAGAGATAATACGAAAACACTAAAATTTCTCGAGAACGGCCAGTCCTAGTGTAATCGGGTTGGCCTTATTCTTTTCTTCGTTAAAATTTACGTATAAAACAAGCATTTAATGGATATTTTAGTATAGTAGTTTTTTATTATAGATTTTGACGATTTATGCGGGCCATATTGCAAAAACAGGCAGGTTATTTTTTTCCAAATCGTACCAAAATCTAATCAACACCAGGGTAACCTACAAGCGACTTGTCTATACCGAATTTTGTGAATTTCGGTCCATTAGTTTTTGAGCTAGAGTGGATACAAGCAACTTTTACGGGACATTTCGCAAAAAAAGGGGCGGGTTCTTTTATCCCGAATCATACTAAAAACTAATCAGCACCAGAATCACACCCATGTGACTTACCTACTAAATTTTATGAAATTCGGTCCATTAGTTTTTGAGTTAGAGTGGATACATACATTGCACAGACAGATAGACACACAGACAGACAGATAGACAGACACACAGACAGAGTCACGCTAAAAATAGTTTTTTCGTATTCTAGAGGTCTCGAATCCGTCGAAAACTCGAGTTGCGATTTTCGGCATGATTCCAATACTTTTCCTATACATTACTATGTATTGCAGGGAAAGCAATAAAGTCATTATGAGCATGTTGTGTGACCGCAGTGGCTATGCATTGATAAAGGTGCTTAAACTTCATTCAACATTTTAAAATGAATAAAATGCCAGTAGAAATCCTGGAAGTATTAAACGAAATAAATAAAACGTCTTTGTTTGAAACATAAAGTTATTTTTGTTACTTCCCCTGCAATACACGGTAATGTATAAGGAAAGTATTGAAATCATGTCGAAAATCGCAAGTAGAGTTTTCGACGGATGTACACGTTTTGGGACCTCTAGAACACGAAAAGACTATTTTTAGCGTGACGTCTGTGTGTTTGTCTGTCTGTGCAATGTATGTATCCACTCTAGCTCAAAAAACTAATGGAGCCAATTCCATAAAATTTTACAGGTAAGTCACTTGTATATGACTCTAGTGCTGATTAGATTTTGGTACGATTCCGGATAAAAGAACCCACCTTTTTTGTGAAATGGCCCGCAAAAGTTTATTGTCTCCACTCTAACTGAAAAACTGATTGACCGAATTTCACAAAATTTGGTAGATAAGTCACTTGTGGGATACTGCAGTGTGGATTAGATTTTGGTATGATTCGAAAAATAAGAACCTCCTGTTTTTAAGAAATGATCACCAAAATCTAAAACAAAAGACTACGCATGCTTGAATATATCAATTAAATGTTTATTTTATACGTAATTTTTGACGAAAAAAAGAATAAGACCAACCCTCTATTTCTTTAGGACAAACCATTGTCGAGATACTTGAGGTGTTACGCCGCCTTTGGGAAAATGTCCAATTACCAAATAAAAACAGACATTGAATTAAAAATAATCTTAATTTAATGAATTATTGAAGAAATTAAGAGAAAATTAATTTGAGTTTGCAGAGAAAGTCATGTGCTGCCCACATCAGATTTTTACTTTCCCTCCAATACATGGTAATGTATAGGGAAGGTATTGGAATAAAGTCGAAAATCGCAACTCGAGTTTCCGATGGATCTACATGTTTTGAGACCTCTAGAACATGAAAAACCTATTTTGAGCGTGTCGTCTGTGTGTGTGTGTGTCTGTGTAATATCCACTCTAAATCAAAAGCTAATGGACCCAATTTCATAAAATTTTATAGGTAAGTTCCTGGTGTGTGACCCTGGTGCTAATTTGATGTTGGTACGATTCGAGATAAATGAACCTGCATCTTTTTGCGAAATGGCCAGCAAAAATCTCATGTATCCACTCTAGCTAAAAAACTAATTGACCAAATTGTACAAAATTTGGCATATAAGTCACTTGTGGGATACTCTGGTGCTGATTAGATTTTGGTATGATTCGGAAAAAAAGAACCTGCCTTTTTTTACGAAATGGCCAGCAAAAATCACCAAAATCTAAAACAGAAGACTACGTATGCTCAAATGCATCAATTAAATGATTGTTTCATGTGTAATTTTGACGAGGAAAAGAATAAGATCAACCCCATACTCTAGGACTAACCGTTCACGAGCTATTTGAGTTTTTCTCATTTTTGTTACGCAGCCTTGAAAAAATGTACAGTTACCAAATAAAAACAAAATTTGAATTAAAAGTGTAAATACTTTTTTTGTGTGTGCAGTTAAACTGAATTTAATTAATTATTAAAGAAAATAAATAGAAAATGAATTTTAATATGCAGAGAAAGTCATGTGCTGCTCACATCATATTTATAATATTAAAGTATTAATTAGGTGACGTGTTTCCATTCTTTTTAACACTTTACAACATAGATGAAAAGTGTTTATGACTTTGTTCATTCATTCTGTCTGTCTGTCAGGTATTTACACTTTACAACATAGTTGAAAAGTGTTTATGACTTTGTTCATTTTGTTTGTCTGTCCGTCTGTCTGTCTGTCCATTAACACGATAACTGCCGTAAAAATGACTTTATCAAAATTAAATTTTAGTGTGTTGTTCAGACGATCTGTGGGACCTATGGGAATATAAATGAATAATATGACCCGATTAGTTTTGCATTGAACCCGGGTTGAAAAAACGAAATACATTCAACACTATGGGACCTAATTTTTCAAACATTTTTTTAAGCAAATTTAAAATTAACAAATTGCTTCGAAAGTTTTAGGAAATATTCAAATTATCCCATAAAATATATAAAAAGAAATTCAACAAAATATATTCAGTAGTTTTTTAAATAAAAATAAAAACAAGAAAGATCAATCATGCATAAAGCATAGATTATGAAACACTTTCCAACTTCAATGCAATTTCATTTAAACATCTCTAAAAATGCGATACATTCCTCGGTAATATTTTAAAAATTATCACAATACTAAATTAATTTATTATATTTGAAAACTTAAAAGTTCATCGAAAAAAATGAACTTCGTTCAAATGACGTCAATTAAATATAAATCCCCTGGCTCCTCGGTAATGTTTTTAACATAATCATAATACTACAATAATTTATTATATTTGAAAACTTCATCAAAATCAACTGAAATTTATTCAAATGACGCCATCGAAATATAAAACGCCTGGATCTCTCTATAAAAGCAGCATTTCATTCATAAACATTTTCTCATTTATTTCATTAATCACAATACTATAATAATTTATTTTATTTAAAAACTTTATTTTATTTAAAAGACCATGGATGTACAAGTAATTAAACTCTATGCTTAAAACTTCATCGAAAAAAATCGTCCTTTTCTCTGTAAAATCAATGAATTTTTCATTCATATCAGCTATGCACACTCCATGAACTAAATAATTTTGCGTTAAAGAAGTGCAGCAATTCTTATACAACTCATTCTACATATTTTGCTGTTTACATTTTACATAAGTGAAAAATAGGCTTCATTGTAGAAATAATCAAATTTGGATGATCATTTAAACTCAAATATATTGTAATTGCTTTGTTTCAGTATGTAGATGCACAGAATTTAGGCTAAAATAAGGCGGTTTTAGGAGGGATACAACACTCAATATGGCCAACGGCCGTACCGTGCTGAAAACACCGGTTCTCGTTAGATCACCGAAGTCAGGCAGCATCGGGCGCGGTTAGTACTTGGGTGGGTGACCACCTGGGAACACCGCGTGCTGTTGGCACATTTCGGGCGCGGTAACCCGGTGGTTTGCGCGCTGGATTTGCACGCTGCCACAATTGCCGCCATGTTCATGCGGAGTACGATCACGTTAAACATGTGGGTCCGTAAGTCCTTCCGAGAGGTTGGTGGTAGGGGAAGGAGGGTACGGTCCCTGTGGATGTCTCACCCACTGGGTTCCGGTCTAAATTGGGTGGCACTTCCCGGCCGTCCAAACAGTTACCTTACACCTTTCTGGTAAGGTCCAATTTGATACTCAAGTCCTCAGGATGAGTCGGACGGTCTGGGTCTTCTACACCTTTCTGGTAGGTCGGACAGTCTGGGTCTCAACAACAACAACACTCAATATGAATTAAAAAGAACTTTAAAAATCACGATTTTGAGACAAGATGGATACCATATTTAATTTTGAAGTGGGTCACGTGATCTCTTCACATAAGATGTGCAATTATTATTTTAATTTTTATTTAAAAAACTACTGAATATATTTTGCTGAAATTTTTTTTATATATTTTATGGGGTAATTTGAATATTACCTAAAATTTGTGAATTTTAAATCCGCTTAAAAAATGTTTGAAAAATTAGGTCCCATATAGGGTTCAATGCATTTCGTTTTTTCAATCCGGGTTCAATCCAAAACTAATTGGGTGATATTATTCATTTATATTCCTATAGGTCCCACTGACCGTCTGAACAACATACTAAAATTTCGTTTTGATTAAGTCATTTTTACGGCAATTATCGTACTAACGGACAGACAGACAGACAAACAAACAAACAGAATAAACAAAGTCATAAACACTTTTCAACTTTGTTGTAAAGTGTTAATAATAATTGCAACCTTTATATGAAGAGATCACGTGATAATTATATGAAGCGATCATGTGACCCACTTCAAAATAAAATATGGCATCCATCTTCTGTCAAAATCGTGATTTTTAAAGTTCTTTTTAATTCATATTTAGTGTTGTATCCGTCCTAAAACCGCTTTATTTTTGCCTAAATTCCGTGCATCTATACACTGAAACAAATCAATTACAATATATTTGAGTTTAAATGATCATCCAAATTTGATTATTTCTACAACGAAGTCTAATTTTCACTTATGGAGATTGTAAACACAACAAGCTGTAAGATGAGTTGTATAAGAATTCCTGAATTTCTTTAAAGCAAAATTATTTAATACTGGAGTCTGCAATATAGTTGATATGAATGAAACAGTCATTGATTTTGCATAGAGAACAGACGATTTTATAGCAGACTTCTTCGTTGAAGTTTTAAGCACAGAGTTAAATTACTTTTATCTCCATGCTTTTAAGTTTTTAAGTAAAATAAATTATTGTAATATTGTGATGAATGAAAGGAATAGAATAATTGTTTATGAATGAAATTTTTACTGCTGTTTCATAGAGAGCCAGGCAATTTATATTTCAATGACGTCATTTGAATAAAGTTCATTTTTTTCGCTGATGTTTTCAAATATAATAAATTATTGTAGTATTGTGATAATTTTAAAAATATTACCGCTGAATGTATCGCATTTTAGAGATGTTTAAATAAAATTGTAAAGCAGTTGAAAATGTTTCATAATCAATGCTTTATGCATGATTGATCTTTCTTGTTTATTAACACTTTACAACATAGTTGAAAGTGTTTATGACTTTGTTCATTCTGTCTGTCTATCTGTTTGTCCGCTAGCACGATAACTGCCGTAAAAATAACTATATCAAAATGAAATTTTAGTATGTTGTTCAGACGGTCTGTGGAACCTATGGGAATATAAATGCATAATATCACCCAATGAGTTTTGGATTGAACCCGGGTTGAAAAAATGAAATACATTAAACCCTGTGGGACCTAATTTTTCAAACATTTTTTAAGCGAATTTAAAATTTACAAATTGCTTCGAAAGTTTTTGGAAATGTTCAAATTATCCCATTAAATAAATAAATTTTCAGCAAAATATATTCAGTAGTTTTTTAAATAAAAATCTCACGTGGGCAACACTTGACTTTCCTTATATAATGCAATGAATTTACTACTTTTACAGTAAAAAAAATAGGTTTTTCTTATAGTAGATACTTATATTCTTTCCAAGATATTGAATTTTCGACAATTAGTCGTCATTTTCATTGATTTAGCATCATTTTAATCCATTTGGCGAGATTTTCGTTAATTTGACAACATTTCAAAAAGTCCCTAAGTTGGCGACATTCCGCAAAAAATTCGTCGCCAAAATCTCGCCAAGCTTTACTGACGGAGAAATAAGTTATTCTTATAGCAGATAAATGACTATTGGCGTTCAAATACAAAAGTATTACTCGAAGTATCTTTTCTCATGAATGGAACGAACTAGATTCACGAGAATGATGTCACCCAAATTATCGCATGGTATTACATATGAAAAGTGAACATGTTTCTCAATAGGAAATATATATTTTTTTTATTTTATATGAGTTTTTGATAATTTTTTTGAAAAATGTGCAATATCTTGAGAACGGTTCATGTTAGCGTTCTAAAATTTATGTTAATCGTTTTCTTATGAAAATTTACATAAGAAATGTCTATTTGCGTAACTTTATTAGCGGTTTTGATTTTTTAACGATTTTTTCAAAATTTCACTGGAAAATTCAGGGGGTTCTGAATATTCGATTACATTTTAAAACAATAGGCTTCGGGTTTTAAAACAATAGTTTACGGATTGTGATTTTTGTACCAAATTTCGTTCGAATCGGTCCATTCGTTCGTCAGTTATCGTCTCCACAGACTCACTGACACACACACACACAGACATCACTTCAAAAATATTTGATTCGTGATCACAGATACTTGAAACGTGCTCTCCCATCGAAAATTCGAATTCGAATTTTTGACCCCGTCACAATACTTTCCTTATACATTATGTATATAAGGAAAGTAAAAATTTAAATAATAATTACACCCTTTATATGGAGAGATCACGTGACCATTATATGAAAAGATCACGTGACCCACTTCAAAATAAAATATAGCAACCATCTTGTGTCAAAATCGTAATTTTTAAAGTTCTTTTTAATTTATATTTATTGTTGTATCCGTCCTAAAACGGCTGTATTTTTGCTTAATTTCTGTTCATCTACATTCTGAAACAACGCAATTATAATATATTTGAGTTTAAATGATTATTAAACTTTGATTATTTCTACAACGAGGCCTAATTTTCACTTATGGAGAATATAAACACCAAAAGATGTAGAATAAGTTGTATAAAAATTGTTGCATTTCTTTAAAGCAAAATTATTTAGCTCATGGAGTCTGCAATATAGCTGATATGAATGAAACATTAATTCATTTTACATAGAGATGCAGACGATTTTTTCGATGAAGTTTTAAGTATAGAGTTAAATTACTTGTACCTCCATGGTTTTAACTTTTTAAATAAAATAAATTATTGCAGTATATTGTGATGAATGAAAGGAATGGAAAAAATTTATGAATGAAATGCTGCTTTTATATAAAGAGCTAGACAATTTATATTTCGATGACGTCATTTGAATAAAGTTGATATATTTTCCATGAAGTTTTCAAATATAATAAATTATTGTAATGTTATGATAATTTTAAAAATATTACCGAGGAATGTATCGCATTTTAGAGATGTTTAAATAAAATTGCATTGAAGTTGGAAAGTGTTTCATAATCAATGCTTTATGCATGGTTGATCTTTCTTGTTTTAATTTTAGGGTGACGAAAAGGAAAAAAGAAGTTGTTACCCAATATATTGTGGTATGTATAATAAAGATATTACAAATATTTAAAAAAAAAAGTTATTTTTTATGATTTATTGATGTTAGAAATTCTTGGGGGGTGGGGGGTACGCTACTAAATGCTCAAAACTATATACCAGGGGGGAAAAATCAAAAACACTGATACATGGATATATTCCTTTTGGAACTGACAGACCTGTAAGTAATTCCGTTGAATTACTCGGTTTCTGCAAGTAATTTGACAGAATTACTTCCAGGGCCCGAGTGGTATAGTTGGTTGCACCCTAAGCTATGGGGTCACTGTTTGATTCCCAGTTTTGACAAAGTGAGTTTTTGAGGTGAAACCATGAAGTGGGTTGGAAAATTTTCCGTTATGCTTTTCCGAAAAAAATTCCACTTTTTTTTCTCCCTAATTCATTTGAAAATGAAATGTAATACTCTTTCCACTCTGGTTTTTGAAAAGTAGGTAACTTTACAAGAAGTGTTTGATCATTTAGTTTTTAACACTTGACAACATAGTTGAAAAGTGTTTATGACTTTGTTCATTCTGTTTGTCTCTCTGTCTGTCCGTTAGCACGATAACTGCCGTAAAAATGACGTTATCAAAATTAAATTTTAGTATGTTGTTCAGACGGTCTGTAGGACCTATGGGAATATAAATGAAGAATATCACCCAATTAGTTTTGGATTGAACCGGGTTGAAAAAATGAAATACACTAAACCCTATGGACCTCATTTTTCAAACATTTTTAAGCGAATTTAAAATTCACACATTGCTTCGAAAGTTTTAGGAAATATTCAAATAATCCCATAAAAAGTATAAAAAAAAATTGAGCAAAATATATTCGGTGGTTTTTTAAATAAAAATTAAAATAATAATTACACCCCCTATTATATGATAAGATGTGCTATGTATATTCGTTTTCAGTAAATTCAACTAAATTAACTCAACATAAAACAATTTGAAAAACAGTATCTTTGGTCCAAATAACCTCCTCGAGGGGGAAAATAACGTCACAAACCCAAAAATTGTATCTCGGCTATTTTTCACTACAGTGTTTAAAATTATTAAGTTTCGTGATCATTGAACCACGAATAACCCTTTTTATGCATTGGGCTCAATTTTACCCTATACTGCCATGTTAAGAAGTTTTCATTCGATTTTCAAAAAAATTCTATCTAGATTTTTCAATAACAAAGCGGAAATAAAATTGGATGAAATTAATATTTGAAGCAGCTACACAAGAAATGGGCCCCAGACAGACATCACTTTAAAAATAGTTAAAACGCGTTCAGGAGATCGTAAAACAAATTTGACACCCAAATCTCGAAATCGAAAACTTTCGTGAAAACAATACTTTCTTTCTCTATACTGTATTCTATGGTATGGGAAAGTAAAAATGCAAATTTCGATGTGTTTAAAAAAATAAATAAATAGGAAGGAATTGTCCTACGAATGGGGTTCAAACATCGCTGGAAAGAGTGTTTGTTTATCTTTAGGAAGGTGGAAACTCTGCAATAATATTTTGAGTCACTAAGAAACGGGCTCGTGTGAATATCGTTCAAAATCGCGCTGAAAGATAAAATAGGTAAAAACTAATTCGAATTTATTGTTGTTCCTGAATGATCACCCAGGTGCACTTTTCCATGTCATGAAGTATCTGTGTACACAATTTCATGACCGTACAACGTTTAGATTTTCCGCTACAGACTGCACGCACAGACACACACTTCTTTTATTCTGCAAGATTGAAATAAAATGATACCTTTACCCTCAAAATTCGCAAAAATCTACTTAACAAAATGTTCATCTAAAATAAAAGAATCCTTGAATATGCCTTCCAAACACTAAATTTAAGCTTGTAATCGGCAAGACAAAGTATTTCGCCTGAATTCCAAAATATTCTCAGTTCCAGATTTTTTGCTATTAAAGCCTGATATAAAGTTCCGTGGAATTCCCTTAATATGTGTGGCAGTTATCGTGTATACAATAAAACGACCACAGAACAGACAGACATCACTCAAAAAATAGTCAAAACGTGTTGAGGAGATCTTAAAAAACATATTGGCATCAAAACATCGAAATCGAAAATTTCATTGAAAACAACACTTTTTCTATATATTCAATGGTATGAGAAAGTAGAATTAATGACAATTAAATTCTTAATATAGCAACGTCATTCTTAACTAACAGGTTTTTTTTCTTCATATTTATTTTCTTTAAAAAGGTGAAGAAAGAAAAATTATTAACAAATATTCGAGCAACGTATTTTAGAATAAAACGGTTTTAAATAAGTGTGGCGTCCAACTCGACTGTTTCATACCTTCATACCAGAATCCATTTTTAAGTAGCTTGCGATTTTTTTTTTTTTTTTTACAAATTTTACACACACACACAAAAAAAAAAATATCGTTGTTCCAAATGATCACAATGATAGCATACTACCCTTCATTTTAAAGGGTTTGAAACATCGTTTGATTCATACTGAGTTTGATAATGCACCTCCCGGAAGTAACCCCCCCCCCCCCCCCCCTCCCTCGAGGGGCTGCTGAGGTCAGGAACACAAAATTGGATCGCGGCTCTTTACAATTATTGAAAGTAATTGGTATAAGATTTATCTTCATGCTATAAGATTTGTCGTCACTGAGCCATAAATGACCCTTTTTATATGTGGTTATGTCAAATAGTGTCCTATGCTGCCGTGTTAAGAAAATATAAATAAAAGTTTCCGCTCGAATTAAAGAAAAAAAATTATAAAATCGAAAATAAAGCTTCATGAAAATCCATTAATATTTATGGCAGCTATCTTGGACACAAGAAATAGACCACAGATAGGGAGACAAACATGACTCCAAAAATAGTCTAAACATGCTCAGGAGGTCCTAAAACATATATTGGCATCAAAATCTCGAAATCGAAAATTTTCGCGAAAACAATACTTTCTCAACACTACGTATGAGAAAGTAAAAATGATGGTTTTTAAATAAAATGATTTATACTTTCTTATATTATTGAATAGAGTATAGAAAAAATATTGTTTTCACGAAACTTTTTGGTTTGGAGATTTTAAAGCAAATATGTGTTTTAGGACATCCTCAACACGTTTTGACCATTTATAGAGTTAAATCCGTCAGTCTATGTGTGGTCGATTTCTGGTGTACGTAATAGATGCGACAACTATCAATGCATTTTCATAAAGCTTTATATCTATCTGTCTTTGTTAAACTAAAGTCCAGAACTAGATAGAATTTTTTTAAATTCGAGCGAAAACTTCGAAATTTTATATTTTCTTAACATGGGAGCATAGGACAAAATTTGACATAATTATGCATAAATGGAATAATTTACGGCTCAATGATCGCGAAACTTAAGAGTTTTAATCATTGCAGTGAAATATAGTCGCAATATAATTTTGTGTCCTTAACGTCATTAGCCCCCCCCCCCCCCCCCGAGGGGTACACTGTCAAACTTGGTATCAATGGAAAGATTTTTTCAAGTCTTTTAAAATAAAGGGCAACATGTTATAATTGGGATCATTTGGACTAACGAGACAGATTTTTTAAATTATTTCTTGACAAAAAAAAAAATCACAAGCTATTTAAAACCAGATTCTAGTATGAGAAAGTCGAGTTGAGCCACACTCCAGTGTTAATTATACAAATGGAAGCTATTTATTTCAATTCGATACTTAAACAGAAAGAAATATTATTCTATTCCAAAGAATTATCAACTTATAACAATTCCACTTCCTGCTCAAATTGCATAATAATTTCATCAATATAAAAGTATATGTATTTTATATACCTTATGTGGATTAAAAAACTGCATTATATAGAATCAGAAAAAGTGTTTAAAAAGTTGAATCAGAACAATGTTTAAAAAATTGTTTACAGCAAAGTATCTCGAATGCCATACCTCAATAAATATTAATTTCATCTAATACAGTATAAAAATTCTTAAAGTTTAGAACGAAACATTTTTGCGCAATTAAATCCTAAACACTGAAATTGGGTCTAAGAAATGATTAAAAAAAAAAAATACGAATAATTTATTTTCAAGGTTTGAATTTTTAGTAATGAAAATAAAAATATATTTTTTTTAATCTTTAATTTGTACAGCAATGACTATAATAAAAAAATTATACAAATAACGGTCATTTTTCAATATACACATTTTCAATCACGTTTACCTTTCCGAAAGAAAAATGGAATCGAATAAATTTCAAAACCATGAAAATCCAAAACAAATTTAAAAAATTTTAACGACAAGAATTAAAAAAAAAGTTTTTAAGTAAAAAAACTATACAACACACAAACTATACAACAACACAGAAAATTCAATATAACTGAAAATTATACATAATAGAATAATGGAATAAAGTTTTAATATTGGAATAAAGTTGTAATGCAATTGTTAAATATTCTAAACAATTTTATTTAACCACAAGTTCTTAGTAAAAACACACCTCTTTCACAAGAATATAAATCTTAGTCGTTTTCTTTAAAACTGCACTTCAGAAGTAAAAGAACTGTCAATTTTCCTACACTACCCAATTCCGTATGATTTTTTCCTGAATTGTTTTGACACAAAGATTCCTTTTACACAAATTCTAAATTTTAAATTAAAATTTGTAAGAAATTTAAAATGAAATAAAATAAATATATGAAATCATACCATTAGAATTATATTTTATATTGCTTACCTAAGACTGGAAATACATCCATTTTATCCAATTAGAATTTTACGGAACGTTCGACCTCCTACTTTGGCGGCTAACAAACGAAATGAGAGAAAATAGTGAAAATCGTCAAAAGATCATTTCTTATTTTATTGAGCAGACGATCCTTTTCCAGTAAGTATCTACGAATTTATTGCACTTGTAAAAAACCGTTTTGCGCATTCGAACAAGTTTATTATTTTTTTAAACGAGTTTAGAGCTGTATTTAATTTTAAATAATATTAAGAAAATATATAGAATCATTTTGTAACGAAATTCTGGAATATTTGAATAGTGGAGACATGCATTCGAAATACATAATACCTATTTTTAAATTGAGGCGTTTTATTTATAAAAGCAAATGTGCGAAACTATAAAATAATTTTAAAACAAAATCAATTTTTAACACTTACATTCAAAATACAATTCATTCTCCATATGTAAATTTATATCTATAAATGTCAATGGGGTGTGATTGTGTTTGTATGGAAACGTATTACATATCTGAAGTTTCAAATTTTAAACCCATATAGGTATAAGATCCTAACCAATTTGGGAATCAAAATATCTTTTACTCGAAAATATTTTCTGAATTGTTTGTGTTATTTTCTTCCCAATCTTACCTTTCACTATTTACAGAGCATTTACTACGCTAATGCAAAAAATAAAAAAATCTGATGTGGGCAGCACATGACATTCTATATAATGCAATGAATTTACTAGTTTTACAGTAAAAAAATAATGTATGAGATTCACGGCGCTGTGTTTTTAGCGTTGAATTACATTGGGCGATTTTCTGGAAGACAATATGTAAAACTATTTCAAAATACTCAATTAACTTATACTTCGCGCAACTCTAAATAAACAATCATCAATATTGATAGCATCCTCAATAAGCGATATAATCCATATATTAAAATACCTTAATACTTACGTCATCAATTAAGCGTAATTTTCATTAATTTAACGTCATTTTTGCAATTTTAACGATATTTTTTGTCAATCTCGGGCGAAATATCGCCAAGTTGAAATTACTTTGCTAAATTATTCACTAAATTTGCCAAATACGTCACCAAGTGTTACAGACAGAGAGAAGAGTATTTCTTAAATACTAGAAGGTATGCCCGTCATATGACGGAAATCAGAATTTGCGAAACATTACTTCCCATTTGGCGTCATTTTTATCAATTTGGCAACATTTTTGTCATTTTAGCAACATTTAAAATAGTCACCAAGTTGATGACGTCCCGCTAAATTTTTCGACAAATGTTACGGACGGAGAAATGTGTTATTCTTATAGTCTGCGCTTATGTTCTTTCCAAGATATTGAACTTTTATCATTTAGTCGTCATTTTCACTGATTTAGCGTCATTTTTATTAATTTGGCGACATATTAGTTAATTTGGCAACATTTAAAAAAGTCGCTAAGTTGGCGACATTCTGTCAAAATCTCGCCAAGCGTTATGGACGGAGAGATAAGTTATGTTTGTAGCACATAAATGACTATTAGCGTCCAAATACAAAAGTATTACCTAAAGTATCTTTTCATATGAATGGAAGTAGCTAGATCCATGAGAATGATGTGACCAAATTTATAGCTTGATATTACTTATGTAAAGTGAACATATTTCACAATAGGTAATATTTACTTTCTATTTTATATGATTTTTTGATAATTTTTTTGAAAAATGCATATCTCGAGAACGGATCATGCTAGCGTTCTAAAATTTCTGTCAATCGTTTTCTAATGAAACATTACATAAGAAATGACTATTTGCGTAACTTTATTCGCGGTACTAATTTTTTGACGATTTTTTCAAAATTTCACTCGAAAATTAAGGGGGGGGTTCTGAACATTCGATTGAGAATAAAAAAGAATAGGCTTCCAGTATTCATGGATTGTAATTTTTGTACCAAATTTTGTTCGAATCGGTCCATTTGTTCGGTAATTATCGTCTCCACAGACTCACTGACACACACACACAGACATCATCTCAAAAACGCCTGATTCGTGTTCAGGGATGCTTGAAACGTGCTCTTCCGTCGAAGAGTCGAATTCGAATTTTCGATCCCGTCACAATACTTTCCTTATACATTATATGTATATAAAGAAAGTAAAAAGTTGTTCAAAAATTTTAAATGCACGATATCCTTCAGAACTCTTGAATCTAAAGTTGTCGTTGAGCCGATCCACTTCAAGTGATTCAACATACGAAACTATCGTTGATCGGCGTGTAAACAAGCAAGGTGGTTTAATGTGTTTGCAGGGAGATGTAACGGCAGCTGAGTTTAGAATGGGTTATTGTCGGTGAGAATCAAGGTTCAAATATAAACTGGTTATTCTTTCTGTTTTAATTCGATTGCATGGCTTTCCTGATGAGTGTGCAATTCCGAATTGACCATCATTTTTTATGTTGTAAGCATACAGTCTAATAGCATGGTCTTGTCGCCATTTATTAATTTCAACCTATTGTTCTCCTTGTCTTGGTCTTTTATTACTTTCCTTATATACATAATGTATAAGGAAAGTATTGTGACGGGGTCGAACATTCGAATTCGAGTTTTCGACGGGAGAGCACGTTTCAAGCATCCCTGATCACGAATCAAACATTTTTGAAGTGATGTCTGTATGTGTGTGTATGTGAAAGTATGTGTGTGTGTGTGTCAGTGGGTCTGTGGAGATGATAACTGACGAACAAATGGACCGATTCGAACGTAATTTGGTACAAAAATCACAATCCGTAAACACTGGAAGCCTATTGTTTTTAAACGTAATCGAATGTTCAGAACCCGCCTAAATTTTCGAGTGAATTTTTGAAAAAATCGTCAAAAAATCAAAACCGCTAATAAAGTTACGCAAATAGACATTTCTTATGTAATTTTTCATTAGAAAACGATTAACATAAAATTTAGAACGCTAACATGAACCGTTCTCAAGATATTTAACATTTTTCAAAAAAATTATCAAAAAGTCATATAAAATAAAAAATATATATTTCCTATTGAGAAACATGTTCACTTTTCATCAGTAATACCATGCGATAAATTGGGTGACATCATTCTCGTGGATCTAGCTCGTTCCATTCATGAGAAAATATACTTCGAGTAATACTTTTGTATTTGAACGCCAATATTTATCTGTTATAAGAATAACTCATTTCTCCGTCAGTAAAGCTTGGCGACGAATTTGGCAGAATGTCACCAACTTGGCGACTTCTTGAAATGTTGCCAAATTAACGAAAATCTCGCCAAATGGATTAAAATGACGCTAAATCAATGAAAATGACGAATCGTGGAAAGAATATAAGTATCTACTATAAGAAAAACCTATTTTTTTACTGTAAAAGTAGTAAATTCATTGCATTATATAAGGAAAGTCATGTGTTGCCCCATCAGATTTTCTTGAGTTAATTGTCATTGCTTTCTCTCTTTTTTACCATGTTTGCTCTTTCATATTATATATATATATAATTATATATTTATTAATGAGTTTTGTATACGTTTATACTCATCTTCTTTTCGATTGTATTTTATCATTCCATTAATTATTCCCCCTTTTTACCATTACAGCGATGTTATCTACTATTTTTATCCTATTAGTCTTGGTCTATAATTACTTAGGTTAACACTTACTTGTAACGGATGTGCTAGAGATGAGTTTTTTGTACTTGCAGTAATTCATGTATAGTTTTCACTTTTAAATACCAATTATATATATATATATATATATATATATATATATATTATAATCTGAAAATTCAAATTTTCGTTTAGTAGCAAATGACCTGGTGGGCGATTTTTAATGCACATATATAAGTACATATGAACATTAAAAACCGCCATGAGAGATGAGAATTTGTGAAGGAAGAAACGCACAGTTAGTAAATTTCAGCCAGCTTTACGTTTAAAACAGAATAAGGAGGGGGGGGGGGGGTAGTTGTTTTATTTAACCGCCAAACGGCCATATTTAATCGACCTGTGACGAATCTTTATTTTCAGCTCTAACTCCAGGCTATTTCTTTTCAAGGTTAGGGACTTGATTATTCAATCGTTCACCTATTCTGCAGCCGAAGTGTGAACCATTTTGCAGTGAGAACACGTAGCTCCGGTGCACCCAAGGTGGCGAATCACACTGCATCCTTGAATCACTCAATTTTGATCAGAACCCAGTGGGGGTGGCAATTACAGGGATCTTACCCTCTTTCCCCTCGCCTGTTGCCACTTCTTGGATGGACTTCGGACTTGCATATTTGTCGTGCCCATACTCCCGAGTAGGCATGGCAATCGTTTTGGGAGGTGTCGATTATCGAAGACGGGTCTTCCGTGTGCGATAGGGGTCTGCACGGGCCTAATTAAAAAAAAAAAATGTACCCGACTCGGGCCGAAAATATTAGGATTTGATCCGATAATTTTTCAAAATAATTCACCCGAGACCGACTTGTCCCGAAGCCCAATTTTTTTTTAATAATACATTGAAGCCTGCCTAAAGCTAACACACTGTTGCCTCGTATCATGATTCAAAGTTGTTATTGAAGGAATTAAACATAAAATATATTACTTATTTCGTAATCTATCGAAAGATCTTCAAATTTTAAAAATTTGTACAAATCAAGTGAGTTTTCATTCATCATTTGGGTGGAATAAACAGAGATGAAATAAGAAAACATCACAGAGATTATGCTTTAAAAAATGCACTCCATTTAAGTTATCAGTGAACAAACAAGGCAATACCCCTCTTGTTGGAGCTCAACAGCAATCTGGACTGCAGTGGTAGCAAAATAAACATGTCGTATCTGCTTACATCAGATTTTTTTCTATTTCATCGAACTAAAAATATCCGGAGTATTTGTATATAAGATATGTTCCAAGCTAGGAAATGCGTATACAAAATTCGCCCTGTCCTTTGTAAGCTCAGAGCAGATGTTTTTTGATCATTTTGCAGCCAACCTGAGATGCGAGGCATTCTTTTACAGAGGGCGGAAATGTCGAAACAAAATAAACTATTTCTCGAATAAGCAAGTGTTCGATACTGTGGACAGACAGACAAAGTAAAATAAAGCATGGGCACGAACGTCAATAAACAACCTGCGTAGTAGAATGCGCAGAAACGTGAGGGCAAAAGGGCATTATTTTTACCATAGCGTGTTATGGTAAATAAATGGACGATGATGTCAAATAAAAATTGAAACTGAACCCATTAAACATCGAAATTTATTTTTGTGATGAAAATAAGTTATTTAGAATACTTAACAATATTTAAAGATTTCATTTGTTAAAAGTACACTTTAAGTGAATGTATACTACTCATTTTTACCGTAGTCGCTTGCTAGCGTTCTATGTATACATTTATTATCAATTCTGCAACGTATATGCGAGAGAGAAAGGAGAGATACTTAACGATTTTTCATAAAGAAAAAACCCAGTGTATATATTTTTATGAAAGTGAATATTTTATTTTCCAGTTACTTAAAAATATCCATCCAAGTAGATAAATTTAGCTATATCCTACTAACCCCTTTATCTCTATAGAGATAAAGGGGATTATAATTTTAGTTCTTTTGATGGAAACTTTTCCGATTGAGCAAAGTTACGACTTTAGAAAGCAATTAATTTCGCCTTTCACAAATCTCAAAAATATGAAACGATATATAAGAATGTTTATTACTTTATTTCCAAAGGTTATAGTTTTCCGAAGGTTATATTTTAAGCATTCATAAATAAATATTTGAATCAATAAAACATCTCTAAAGTCTAAGTTCAGAGAAAATAAGCATTTAAGTACAGCCAAATAGATATATTACAAGATCAGGTGGCTTGTGAAATTTTCAAAAAATGGGAATTTGGGAATCAAAATGTTAGATAAAAAATTAATAAACCTTTCTATGAAAATCAAAATGTATTTCTTAATCTATAGTATTGACACTACACCCCTTCCATAATCGTATGTAAACATCAATATACAATCACAACAGATGGATATCAAATAATATAGTATAAAAAATCCGATTATGAATGATCTTAACAACAGTGTTTGTATTATATAAAAGCATCCATGAACAGGTTTCGTATTTATTACGCACTCCATGAAATAACTGATATTTACAATGACAATAAAAAAAAACTTATGCGCAGAATTTGCGAACCAACAAATTCAGTTCTGCCATGTAATCATCTTCCGTTTCTTCAACATTTAGATCAGGCTACCCGAGGCTGCAACGGCCAAGTTCATAGTGAACCCATCTGTAGAGCATTACCAAGGATTACGCATTCATATTTGTTTTTGTGTGTGTGAGTAAGTAACAACAACTTAACTCATAAATTTCAAAACATTCATGTTCTAATCATGTGAATTATTATATTTATTTCTAGATGTTTTTTGTTTATTTTACATAATATATGAATACAAAATTTTTTATAGCGATACGTGTATTCTTCATTGAGGTACTTTGTCCACATCACATATATAGAAAGGGAGAGTTTGAGGATGGAACAAAAGTATTAGAAATATGCGCAAAAGGTTTTAACACATACTTTGTCAAAAATCAAAAAAACAACATACTATTTGTAATATTATAGTATGAAGTAAAAATGTAGAAAGTATTTTTAATTAAAATGAAAATTATAGATAAGATCTGAGTATACTTCTCTAAAATTAATGGTATTGTAGCAACGGGTGGTTAAGTGTGTCATAACCCTTCACATTGAGAGAGTAATTACATTGGTTCATTAGCACAAACTTAATTAATCTCTAACATTTAAAGTTGGAAGTGAAAATAGTGTCAAAATTATAGTACTTAAAACACTTTGATCAAAAGAAAAGCTGAAAATACAGATTACATACAAAAATATTTCATTAGATAAAATTTCCATTCAAAAACTTGCGTGTGTACCTATCTTTAGCAAAAGTTATATACAGCCCCCAATTATCTGTTGAAAACTTTAATGATATCTTTAGTAATTTTGATCGCATGGCACTGGAACTTTTTTGTTTGACTAATTGGGTTATGGAAGAAAATATTTTTTAAAATTGAATTTTTTTTCCCAAGGGGACTCATATAAAAAGTTACATTTTGTACTTTTTCTACTAAAAGATGTCGCATGATCAAAATTTGCATATGATAGTCTACCATAATTAAAGTATTTCTTATTTAAAAAAAATATGTTGCCCAAGAGAAAACTTTTTGTTTTTTCAAACTTTATTAGTAAAGAAATCTGAAGTAAATGTTTTACAGTGTGTAATATCTCTAGAATGGTGCATGGCAGAATTTATAAAATGATTTGTTGTCTTTTGATGATATTATAAACTGACAAGCCGATTTCTTGAATTTCTACAAATTTTTCCTTTAGGACATATCTTAAACTACTTTCATAAGGGATCGACTCTTCTGACACATGAGAAAATTAGAGATTTCATTAGATAAATTTCCAATTGAAAACCTACATGCATACCTATCATTAACAAAAGTTTTATGCAGTCTACAATTATCCATTGAAAACTTTAATGATATCTTGGGTAATTTTCATCATATAACAATGGAACTTCTTTGTTTTGACTAATTGGGCTAAATATTTTTAATTGAAAACATTTTTTTAGGGTCCTGTATAAAGAGTTGCATTTTGTTCCTTTTTATGAAAAGATTGATCAAAATTTGCACATGACAGTCCACCTTAATGAAAGCATTTCTTAAATTGGAATTATAATCATCCAAGAGATATTTAATCATACAATCATTTTTGTGAAACATACTGTTCAAGGTTCTCGCTAAATTTGTACCATAATTTTAATGATTTTTTTTTAAAGACCTGTAACACCTTTATCTACTGCATGCTTTCACAAAGTAACTAGCCAAAATTGCTAACTACCTTACAAACATTGGTATTTCCTTATTATAGTGGTCCCCACAATTATGCCAAGGTCGCAGTTATGATTTTGCCAAGGTCTGTAGCGTGAAATTGTAATAGAGAAATAAAAATAAACAACATAACAATAAATAATATAATACTTGATATAACTCGTTCTTGAAATAATGATATGGCTTCCATCTCATTATTTGGTAAATTAAAGATTGTTAACAACATATTAGAAAAAAAAAAGCAATTTTAAAAAACCAATACGAAATCGGGAACGTTAATGAAAAAGCAATATGACGATAATATATACACGTGCTGTTTCTTTAGGACTTCAAACATTTGGCGAGATTTTAAAACATATCTTGGCAGTACATCTCGGTCGATTGGCGATTCATCCTCAGGGAACGCTATAATAAGGAAGTACCCAAACATTAATTACTGCATAAAATATGACTATCACTGAAGAACCTTTTGAATCTGAGACTTATTAACAAATTCTGTTATAGTCACCAACTGTCTGACAATTATAGAAAGAAATAATGAAATGTTTTCTGCAAGTAAATAAAAGCATTTCCTTATATTTTCCAATCTAACCTCTAAAACTTTCTGGACACCAGAAAATTAAAGAAAGTTGCTGCCGAATAGACTTCAGCCCACAATCTACAAGTTGTATAAAGATATGAAACAAAGATATATTTAGGCATGGATTATTTTTAAAATAGGAAATAGTTCCTAAAAATCAGACTGTTGGATGAAACTATTAAGCAGTAGAGTCTAGTAAAAGTACTCTTTGGGAAAAACCTGATATTTTCAAGAGTCCTTCATTTATAAAATGAAGGCATCCTTAAATATTGTGGGAATCTGTAGTAAAACAAATCTTTGGAACACAAAATAAAGACAAAACACAAACTGACTTTAAAAGGCATTTTAAGTAAAGGATATATTTTGTACTTTATAAAACATTTTCATAAAATTTACAAATTCTTGGAACAATGGACATTTTTTTAAAAATTCAATGATAACTTCGCTGTCATACATTCCTATTAATTATTTTGCATCTATTTATAAATTACAATAAGGCACAAAATTTATTAAGGACTTGAAAACGTTTCAAAAGCCAAGCAAAATTGTAAGACATCGGAATACAGAAAACTCATTTTTACACCAATGCAATTCTTGAAATGTCAGTGACAAGAATTTAATGTACTATTAATTTAATTCCTATATATTCGGTAAAACAAACAAAAAAATAAGTACATAAATTAAAAATAAAAATTATAAATACTAAAAATTTTGCTCCAATTATAACAAAAAAATACCAAAGAAAAAATGTTTTTCTAAAAAAGCAGTTTAAACAGTTTATGAATCAAAATGGGCTTTCTTTGTCAAGAAGCTTGTTTGCTTCTTAATGGCTTTCTTTATCCACCGTATTTGTTTCTAATTTTCTTTGATTTTGTTATTGCTTTATATATGTTATCCTGTTGCTGTTCTTTTAATTTGTTTCAAATCTCAAAGTTGTTTCAAATTTTAATTTGTTTCAAAGATTTTAAGAGTTTGTTTTTTATAACTTGTTTTAACAACACTTATTTCCTATATGATGTATGTAGAGTTTTTAAATTATTTATTTAATTTGCTTTAACTGGTGTACCTATTATTTTTTTTTATCAGGACTACAATAACTAATTTAGTTTCCAAAACCATTTATTTCGGCTATATTTTGTTATATGCTTTTTAATAATTTAGTATTTCATTCAGATATTTTTACTGCCATTTGAGGAAATATTTTGTATTCTCAAGTGTTTTTTTCACTTTGTTTCATTACATAGTGCTTTTATTTAAATCTTCTAATTTCTCAATTAGCAGCATCCTTCCTGTGTGATGTTGCTCTTTCAGCATTTTCTTCCATTTGTTATGTTACTGCTCCAGTTTACTTTTGGAAGGATTTTTGTTGCTCTATGATCATTTTTTATATGATAATTATTGATTATTTTTTATGGAATAAAACCAATTTGATCAAGGCCTATAGTTTAAAGTTGTTTCTGAACCACTAATAACATCCATACACACTTACGGCTTTCACTTAATACCTAGATTCAAAACCACCATATGTAGATCTAAAATCCTCAGCAGTTTGTCTGAGAAAGCTATTCTGACCACCTGACCAAGCCAAAGTGAGGCCGAGGGCCTAGTGTTAATTTGGGGCCCCCATACACATACCAAACACATGCAAAACATCAACACATAACAAATTTACAGCTGGGTTTAGGATCACAGCTCCAAAGGCCCTTTTGTACATGTAGAAAACGTCCAAACTTTTTACTTCAAAGTAATATATTAAGACTTTAAAGGATGTATAATATTTAAAACATATTTTAAATTTTAAATAAAAACTAATATTACCAGTTTTAAATTAAAAAATGATTTCAGCTTAAATTTTTAATTACATACAAAATCTAGGGCCCAGAGCTGCGGTCCCAGAGGCCCATGCATTAATCAGGTCCTAATCCTGACTAGTGATGGGCATAGCAATACATAACATTACAATACATCAATGTGATACACTTACATATGACATTCACTGTGCATCGATGGAATAGCTTTTTATACATAACCAACAATGTTGCTTAATTTCTGATTTTCTTTTGTAAGTGATGTTTTACTTTGGAAAAATTATTAGTGATGATTTTGTTAGCAAAAAAGATAATTTGTCTTATAAGTTTTCTTGAGAAACCTTTAGTCTACTTTAAAAAGGCTCAAAAATGGTGGAAGTTC
Source organism: Amaurobius ferox (assembly GCA_951213105.1). Taxonomy (NCBI): domain Eukaryota; kingdom Metazoa; phylum Arthropoda; class Arachnida; order Araneae; family Amaurobiidae; genus Amaurobius; species Amaurobius ferox. The sequence continues at coordinate 135,467,446 of OX578147.1, forward strand.
TGAAAATAATTGCTCTCTCAAAAATTCATTTAGAAAAGCTCAATTAAATACTGATATTTTTTACTCTTAAGTTAATTGAGTAATTTTATGAACTTCTGTGAATAAGTTAAATGTTAATATTATACAATTTATAGATCATTGTATTGGGAATTTTGTTTATTCAAATCATGTCCAATTATGTTTGATCCGATTAACAGGGTTGTATAGTATTTATACCCATTTCATTAATCTATACACGTTGCTGAAATTTTTACGATCTCTGATTATGCTATAACTATACTATACAAGATGTGTCTATAAAAGTCTGTATCAAAGGATAGGAAACCCCTATAGTGCTAGATGATGTGACAATGTTTTTTTTTCAGTGGGGGGGGGGGGGGTCACCCCTTTTTATGGGGGGAAGGGGGAAGACTATCTTACTCTCATTTAGAGACAGAGGTAAAAGAAAGTCTTAAAGTTGTACAGCATTGCCAAATTAGTACAAAAATATGTTTGTCAGAGACAGAAAAAGCTGCAAATAATTGTCCAAAAATGACATTTTAAAAAGTATGCGATTCTTTAAACAACAAAATCGTCTGGCAACGACAGTTGTATAACAAATGATTTAATAAATTTAGTTTGAATGCTAACTATTGTATTTGATAAACAATGTGTCAGTATGCATCATTGTAATCGAAGTCAGAAAAATAAACTAATTTGAGTTTGAAAGAACATTCCATCAGCAGTATTGTATCGTTATGCTTTTTATTTGTTACTGGCTTATTTTTATTTCGATTTTATGAGCCATGTCTACTATGTTTACTAATGAAAAATATTGCAATATTGTCCTTCTTTTTAGAAAATGTAACCAGAATGCCAGTGCAACCATAGCATACGCATAGCATTTTCTAAAGGAAAGCATTCTAATCATCTGACTATGTTAATGTCTTATTTGGGAGATTTAGAGTGTATTCCTTAATTTTCAGCTTTTTCTGTAGGAAAAACACATTTTTCTACTAATTTGGCAACACTCTACAACTTTAGTTGATTTTTATTTTACTTCTAAAAAAGAGCAAGATAGCCTCTTCCTCTCCCACCCCCCACCCCCCACCCCCCAAAAAAAAGTTTTATATCCCGGAAAGTTGTCTTGTGTAGTACCATAGGGGTTTTCTATAAAGTTTCATTAAAAAAGAAAATATAACTATTTGTTCTTGAGAAAGTTCTGATATGAACTTTTCTAGGCAACCTGTATACATATAATTTTCATATTGTTTGTTAAAATAAGTTATAAATTAATTTCTAATTTTAGCTTATTTCCCTTGTGCAATTGTAAAATGCAAAATGACGTAAATTCTATTATATCAGAATATTGATGATATTGACACAATGCAGTATCAATATGAAGAGCGATCACTGAACAATACATATGGATGCATTGCATAAGCTTGTCCATCACTAATACTGACAAAGGAAGCTCATTTTGCATAAAAAACTGGTTGATACCATTAAATTCTTATTGTAGGCTACTTTTTTCAGTAAATATTTTTTACCAGATAACAAAAAGTAAAAGTATGCATTTGCTTGTATTAATATAAAACTAAAACGTTGAAAAAATAAAATTAGGTTAATAGAAAATTACGATTTGATCATTACATTAAAATATTTTTTACATAGAAAAATATTCTTTTCAAGATTCATCGCGAGTTATACCTTTGAACTGCATTTTAATATTGAACACCATCCAATAAATTTTAACAAGACTGCAAATTTGATATACAGTAAACTTTGCCAACAATTTTTAAACATACAAAAATTTAACATTTCATCAGCAAATGTTTCAACACATACAGCAAATATTATTATACAAAAAGGATAACTAGGACATACATCTCAAAGTAAGGCTAGGCTGTTGTCAATAACCTTGGATTAACATTCAAAAACCAATTTCACAAATTACTGATACAATAAGAATGACTGACAATAATACACTTGGCACAAAAAAAATGCAATATTCACATTACGAATAAATATATATACAAGAATTAACAAAGAACACAATAGTATACAAGTTAACTGACTACACAATTTTGGCAATGCATAAGACACTTTGCAACAAATATTTAAAACTTAATGCATTAAAGTGGGCTTACTTGTTGAGTTTATATGAAAACTCTAATATATACAGGAAATCCATAATGAGAATTTTTTTTAAATTCAACCATGAATAACAAAAGATTAATTTTATCATTGCCTTCTTATGCTATAAATATAGTTTTGAGTATAGTATTCCTTCTAACTTGTGATTGATGGGGGGAAATAAACATGTTTTAAAGCCTCCTGAACACATTTTGATTACTTTTGCAAAAAATACCACGTGTGGACACAATAATTTAAAACTGAATGCATATATCAATGACATTTTGTGCAAACAAATTATGTAAAATAGTACAACCAGGTACAATATGTTACAATTCGCATGAAAAGAATAAAAATTATTCAAAATTTAAGATTTGATGTCATACTTGCTCTGTGTGAACAGGAAACATTCTGATAACAGTGCAAGTCAACAGAAAAACAATACAAAATATCAAAGACGAGAACTTTCAGTAAACAACATTAATAAATGAATATTTGAAATATATAATATGAACAACTTAATTACAATCAAGTAAACCCAGCTTTAAATTTTTATCATAAAATAGGACTATCACAGATTTCCATCTTTTTCAGAAGAAACAATACAAATTCAACATTTAAAACATTTAGTAAGTTACATAGAAGGCAATGCTTATTTCAATCACGTAAAAGCAAGAAGAGAGAAAAAGTTCAGAAAACTTCTTTCAGTTTTAAAGAAACTCTTTCAGAAAAAACAAAAAGTTAAACTTAAAATAAACTTGCCTCTAAGATATTTTTCCTCTTCTTCTTCTTCTTAAATACACATGTAAAAAAATTATATATTTGATCTGTTCATTATAAAATAATTATTTATGAAGAATTTTCATGAAACATGGGGTTCTGCCTTGTTTGCTCTGCTAACCAACCCATTTTTGAAATGTACATAAAATTTCAAAAGGAACAAGCATATTCTATTTTATCCTATAATGTCAGTCTTCAGCAATATTGACTGAAAACAAACAACATTGAATCGGACCAATCAATACTGAATCGGACCGATCGATATTGAATCGAAACAATCAATATTGAATTGAAACTATCAATATTGAATTGAAATGACCAATAATGAATTGAATTTATGAAATAATTCACGGTCTTTATAACCCAATACTGTCCTCAAACCCCACATTTCTTAACAAGTGGTTTTCAATTAATCTCTAAGTAGGCTGCAAAATAATTTAAAGTTTTAATCAAAGCTAAATCAAAACTAATTCACATGAGACAATCAAGAATATTATTTAGATGCAGGTGAGCTCAGATTTTTAAAAATTCCCTTGTACATGAGTAAATACTTCAGGTTTACTTATTAACACTAAACAGTATTTATAATCACAATATGCAGCCCCCTACAACCATGAATATTCTCGTATAAGATACAGTAATTTCAAGATGTCATATTATACCAGGGCAGGGCAGATTCTGGACAATTGCCCTAATTTTTCTATAGTACATAAATATAAGAAAAATAACAATTTTCTTTCAGAAAAATTAAGACATTGCATTCAAAAACAGTTTTCCTATTTTGGCTATCAGAGAAGGAGTTAAAATTATGTAAGTAAATGAGTTAATTCCAGAGAATTACAACGCCAATTTTTTTATAAACTGCACATTCAGTTAGAAAAATACAAGTATTTAGCCCACGTATTCTAATAGAATTTCATGGGAAATGTAATAAACACAGAGATTGACACAATATGCAGAGCAATATAAGAGCAACATTCAGTTGAACAATAATGGAATGTATACATTAAAATCCAAAACAGTTTTAATGCAGAACCATACAATATTACATTTACTGTCTTTTAAAATTAATTAGGTACTTCTAGTTCATAAGGAAAACTTATTTCACATCATTATTTAGACACATTTTATGGTTTAAATTTCCTTTCAATGCAAAAGTCCATAATATGTTCAGTTACGCTAACAGCTGCAATTCTTCACTAAAAAATGAAATTCCCTCTTTTGCCAGGATTTCCAGACAATTTTCAAACATTTACAAATGAAAAATTTAAAATTATGGTTAAAGTTAAAATAATTTTAAGAATATAGCTGAGTGTTTCAAAATGCAAAGCTTCTGAAACTGAATTTATTATGTCTTAAAGCATTTGAGAAATAAAAACTCAAATATTTATTAAAATTGTTTAATTTTCTACATATTAAATTTCTTTAAAGATAATGTTAGTCAAGTTGCTGGTTGAATCAAAATAAAGACAATGATAAAGCCAAAATGCATACAAGTACAGTTTTTAATATTTGCCATAAGTACATGTATACTTTAAAGCAAACCTTGTATTGGTTATCCCTTGATGCATGTAATGCATTTTATATAGGAATCAACATGCTATTTTCAACTTGCATTGCTAGTTCTATGCGGGGCCTGATTACCGAAAAGGCAAGGTAAGCACATGCTTCCAGTTAAAAGATTCAAAGGGGCCCCCAAATTGCATCCCTGATTTACACTTATATTTAAAAATAAGTTATTTGTCAAATAGTTAGATTTATACTTTTCTTTAATGTAAGATATTTATCAAATAGTTAAGTTAAATAGTATATTGGCTGTGCAGGCAAACAAAGAAATATTTTGGTTGTTTGAGCCCTAATTTGTATTGTCTATATATATATTTTACATTTAAATATTAACATGGACCACACATGTTTAAATAATAAAATATACTATAGTTTAGAAATTTTGGTACAGGCAACCAGTTTAAAAAAGTCAGTTTGTTGATGAGAACTGTTAGTTGACCAGAGCGATGTGGTGGTAAGTGCATGGGGAATTTCTTGGGTCATGCTCACAAAATCAAAATAGGGCTCCCAAATTTGGTTGTGCTTTCCCTAAATTAATTGGTTAATCACGCCCTGAGTTTATGACCTGAATACAAAGTAACTTTAAAATTAGGAATGCACTGCCATTGCAGATAACGGCATTTATGGACCCATTACATAGTTATTATAAGCTCATCAACTTGGAGAGGCAGATAAAGTACAGCGCTGATTATCTGAACAGTTAAATTATCCAAACAACTCCCATTTTTTTTTCCCATACACAGAGACAAATTGGTTCAGTTTATGACTGAGCAACTACAAATTTCCAAAGGAATTTTCTATGTTATAGAGGGTGCTGTGATTGCAACTTTTGTAGGAAATGTTTGGGACAAAAAAAAAAAGAGGAAGATAAGGTCAAAAAAACCAGAATGCTGAGACTGGTGCATATGCCTCAGACGAAGTTCAAGATTGGCTGAGCAACGATACAGATGATCTTTTATTTCAAGTTTTATTATTATTAGTCCTTCAAGACCAGCACTCAACAGAGGAATATAAAGAAGTTGAAGATCAATCTGATAAGAATGATGGTGGACCCTCTCATAAGAGCTTATAATTTGATAGAAGTTGCAATGAAATAAGGAGTGTCATGAAGAGGCCAATCCTATTAAACTTTTGCATCTTAAAAGAATTTGAGATATAGACACACAAAGATATATCACTCCTAAAACAAAAATGGTGTAAAAAATGTAATAAAATTAAAAGCAAAAAAAAAAAGTTACAAAAAAATAAAAATAAAATACAAAAATAATATATATATATATATATAACAAAAAAGATAAAAATCATAAAACAAAATCTTTTAAACATGCCAGCACTTTTGAATAACAGTAGTAGTTAGCGCTGCCAGTCCTAAACTCCAATAAAGTGCGAAGAAAAGTAAAATATAAATGTACACCCATTTAAACTACTAAAAAAAAATTTGTCTAATTTTTTTAACTTTTAATTATCCAAACAACTTTAGGTCTCAACTGGTTCAGATAATTAGCATTTTGCTGTAATTGCAATGGCAGAAAAAACTAAAAAAAACCTTGTTATATGCCACAATGTAGCAATTATGTAACACCACATTGTGAATAAAATCTGCTTTCCTCTTTTAAGTTCACAAAATATTGGCATACAGCAAGTTTTCTTGCTGCCAACTACAGATATTGGATATTTCATGGTGATGATTGCATAAGCATGAAACTGGTCCATGGATGTTATCTGTAATGAGAATGTATTCCAAAATTTTGGGAACGTCCCTACAGGTGACATACTATGACTATTACTGTGTATTTATCTATTTTCCAAACTAATTTATCTGAATTTTTTAGATTATTTTATCTTGTTAGAGTGAAAATTCCCCTTGCTCTTTCAAAGTGAGTTTGCTGGAAATGGTAATTTTTAATTTAATGATATAATTTTAGGACTTTTACAGATAATTTTAAATGAAATTGACTTCCCAGGTTAAGAATTACTGAAAATTTCCCCAACAATTTTGGCCCTTTGGCATTTGTTTATCCTTTCCAGAGAGTTCCCGATTTGTGAGGTTTACCAAGCAGGGCAGGATGATAACAATGAATTTTAGATCAAAGTACAATCAACCAGTTTGTGTTGAAAAAGCACTAAATTGTTAAGTGACATTTTTATTTTTCCGTATTGACCTAGAAGTACATATTAAAATTTACATCACAAACAATACACTTACAAAAATATACATATATTTTCTAAATGTTCGTTGAACAAGCTATACTTTAAATGCATAAAAATTTCAAAAAGTTAACATTACAATTTTTATCTAATATCACTGGTCTCAATGTTTAAATATTCTAATTTCATATGACATATCTTAAAAGTAATTCATTATTTCATTAAAATAGAATTCTAATTTAATATCTCTATTTACAAGCAATAAAATATTCAATAGTAAATAGAATATTTCATAATATTAACAGTATCATATATATATATAGTCATATCTAATTTCATTTAAAATTTAAATGTATAATAAATATTATTTATTAAGCTTTTTAAAATACGATGTATAATGATAGAAGTCAAGAACATATTTTACATAATTTACGAATAGACGTTAAACTTTGAATATGATTTTAAAACAGTACAGAAAGACAGTGCATATGAACACATATTTTGGCATACAAATTTTTTAAACTTTCCAAAATTATTTTATTCATGTTTAGTATATCTTATTGCTCCCAAGCAACAGTTTACCGTAAGAACATAAAATAAATAAGATAAAATAAAGAGTAAATAAATATTTACAAAATAAAATCCTCTCAGTCGATGTTCTTCAGTATAAATACCGAATTATATTTTAAGGAGAATAGGCTAATACTGAGTGTCATGACAGTCCAAGTTTATGTTAAGGAATGAACAAATGAGTTTTATCAAAATGATATAAAACTTGAGAAAACAGCTGTATTGCTTTTAAAAAGACAAAAAAAAAACATTTAGACATGACATTTAATAGTGCTTTTTAAAGAATTTTCTAAAATTTCTTGATAAATCCTGTTACCTTCTTATAATGTCTAGTATTATCAGAAAGTAAGCACAATTCAACTGAAATTAAAATGCATCTTTAACAAAGAATTTTAAAATGCTGACAGTTATTACGAATGAAATGCTTTACTTATAATCAGATGGGCTAGCTGAAGCCATATTGGGTTATTCAGATTATAGTAAATCTGGGAAGCATTCAAAACCAATATTATCTATAATATATAAAATTGAAAGTTTTTTTGTTTGTCGCTTATACAAATTCTGGAAGGGATTCAAATTTTGGTATAGATATTCTTAACATCCCTGTGGGTAATCCTGTCCATGTTTCAAGCTCAGGGGTTGTGGAGTTAATAATGGTTAAAAAAAATTCCATAGAGAGAAATGGCATCATGCAGTCTATATTTTTTTTTTTTTTCAAAATTTTATTAAGAAAATAATATGTTTTAATTGTGGAATTAAATTAAATGTGTTTATGTGGCAGGCGTTTTTATTCAATGTATCTATCTTCAATAATAAGGAAATATGATATAAAAATAAAAAAACAATACTATATATTTGATGTTGCTACATTATCTACATTGTAGGGTGTTTTGGAATTTTTTATAATTTGGGAATTTACAATTTACTTTTTTATTTTCCATGGCTCAATATTCTCAATTTGGTAGTATTTAAATAATATTTATTTATTTTATTATTTATTCGTTAGACTTTTTTAAATTTTCTAAATTAATTTTCTTAATTTCTTAATTAAAATTGTTCATTTAAATTAATATTACTTTTGATCTGCGAATTTATAAAAAAACAAAACATGTTTATTTCATGCCTCATTTTCCAGTTTTGGTTAAAATTTTCTGGTTTGTGCATCTTAAAATTGTTCTAGATTATATTAATGATGCATTTTAATGCCTTCAGCACTAAATTCAACCTGGTAATGATTTTTTAAACCACATTTTTATAAAATCACTATCATGTTATTTTAAAGCCATTTTTACCAAGTTTGGTGGAGTTTTGGCAATTAGATATTGCTGTCAAAAGCTTTACATAGGAATTATTATCCTTTCATACATTGAAAAATCATACAATATATATATATATATATATATAACATGATTCAAAATAACTGTTGAATTTCAAAAAATCAGTAATTACTGATCTGAAAATTTACTACTCCTTCTAACACATATCACGGCTGCCAAATGAGTAATATTTTTAAAAATAATTTGAATTTTCAGAATACTGATTTATGTTTAAGCAAGGAAAATGTATGAGGATTTTAAATTTAATACCAAAAGAAGAGGGTGATTTTATAGCTTTATATATTTTTTATATTATTGTAAAGTACAAATATTTTGAAATAAAAGGGGTAATTATATCCAAATTTTTATGAAAAGAAAATAAGGCCAAAAAATAAATAAAAACAAAATAAAACTGTCTAAAATTTATAGATTTTTTTTAATTTGTGTAAGAGTATAGAGATTTTTCAGCAAACAAGATTTTTTAAAAATTAACTCAAATTGTCATCTGAATAATCTGTAAAAATAAGCACTTTCTTAGCAACAGCATACAACGTTGATAATTCCTGATTTCTATTGTAATGTTTTTTTCTCCTGGTGATTGATACTTTTAATCAATTGTGTATGATGTGACTAATTTAATTTTTCAGATTAAACTGATGTAATTTCAAGATTTTTTACTGAAGAATAGAAGAGAATTTTTACTGGAGAACTTTTACAAAAAGTAATTTAAAAACAATACATTTTTATAATTGCCAGCAAAATCAGGAGAATATGCCAAAATAAGGAATCTCCTGAGAAGATCAGTAGAGCAGGCATATATTAGTAAAACAAAACATTGTAAAACTACTTTTATCGCTTGGACTGACACGCAGCAAAATGGAATCCATTCCTAACACAGTATGATCAAATGCACTTAAAATTCAAGTTAGTAAAATGTTACAGAAATAATACTGTTAAAAATCCAAAAACATAAATGCAGTTTTGGAAATGATTGATTAAAGATATACTAAACAACAAGGCGCTTTCTGGCTCTCCTCCGCTTGGCAAGTTCTGATGCTTCTACAGGCAAAAGCTTGGGGCAGTGTGGTGAAATTTTCATTGCCCGGAATGTAGTATTAACAGCACCCTACATTAAAAGTATTAGTCATTATTAGAGCCCAGAAGTATAAGTACTAAAAATTAAAAAATAGGCAGATAAAAAGGCATTAAATATACTTAAAAAAAGTAATTTAAAAAAGCAATTAAAAATGAAAAATAGGCAGCAAAAGTCTGATATACATACTAAATCTACAAAAATATAGTTCCAATAATAACTATTACCATAGAAAATGTTACAAAATATAATCAGTAGGTAGTGTGCACTCTAGATTAAAATCGGAAGGGCGCAGCGCCCTGCCCTTTTTAATTTTGAAGAATTGCGCCCTGCCCCTTTTTATCAGTCTTACAAAACGCTCTGCCCTTTTTAAAGCGTTTTTCCATATTAAAAATATTTTTCAGGTATTATGGGGTAAGAATTAAAAAAACAAAAAGATCACGAATTTTTTTTTCTCTGTATTTATTTTCTATTTTTTTTTACATTTAGATTGTAAAGAATAAAGTAACCTTTCATTTTTGTTTCTTCCACCTCCTCCTCCTCCACCTTGCTACAACCCTTCCTAGCTAGGAAGTTTCCCTTCTTGCTGATCTAAAAATAGATCTTCCCTCACTACAATGACGTCATCTTTTATCTCCCTACAAATCTTGCCTTCCCTTGTTGCTATGAGCTTTCTGTGGTTACTTTGTAAAGCACGTGGTGACTGATTTATTTATCTTGGCCTTTCTTACTACTTGGGTCTTGGAAAGATTGTTTACAAAGTATTATTTTTGATCTTGATCCTATGTTGCAACATTAAAAATGCCGAGAAAGAAAAGAAGAATGAAGATTTTAAATAAAGAAAAGGAAGAAATTAGTAAAAAGTGCAGAAAATTAAACCAGATGTTTGAAAACCATTCGAAATTAAAAGTAAGTTTTTTAAATAATGAAGTCATGGGGTGCCCACAGGAAAAGAAAGCTGTTGCTTTCTCCCATCTTAGATTCCAAAAATCGTAAAAATTAATGAATATGGTGAAATATATATTTCTTAACCATTTACCACTCTTTAAATTCCATCCTGCATGCATCCTTGACTATTTAAATAATTACATTTTTTCTGTTTTACATAAGTTATCTTGTCACAGGGCTGTGCGGAGGGGGGTTCTAAAATTTCATAATAAAAAGAAGGTTGACTATACACATGTAATATGTTTATTTTGAAAACTGACTTCGCAAATTTTCATGCCTGAATTTTCACAACTATGGAAATTGTGCTGCTCGAGTTTGTTATATATGACACCGGGGAAAAGAATCTTTGGACTGAGTTTTATTTTTCATACTGATGGAGCCACCTCTGAAGAGAGGTGAACACTGACCTGCCAATGGAGAGAGGAAACAAAACCATTTTGAAAGAGAGGGAGTTCGATTTTAGAATCCGTCATTTCTCATACTGATGGTGCCATCTCTGCAGAGTGGTGAACTCTGATCTGCCAATGGAGGGAGGAAACAAAACCATTTTGAAAGAGAGGGAGTTTGATTTCAGAATCCAAAGGAGCTAATCGCACATCCATTTGCAGCTCATGAACCAAATTCGGGCAAGAGCCGATACAAAAAAATGTATATCCATTTTAATCTTCAAAATTGTAAATAATGTAAATATTTATTTTATACATTAAAGTTTTACTTTAAAATTTTATCTGCTGTTTCTTAAGTACCCCTAGGCACTACAACGCAACTATGTTACACCACCAAGAACTTTTACTATGTTTTTAATATGACAAATATTTTGATAATTTAATTCTATATTCATCAGTGTTAGAATTTAGCAACTGGACCAGTAAAATTGGAATTTCACAGGTCCATTGGAGCAGTGAAAGTTTTTTTGGGAGAAATACCATTTCCCCCTTAACACAAGGGAAAACTGAAAGAAAGACAAATGACGATTCCACAACTAATCATTCACAGATAAGAAAATTTTGGTGAAAATCCACATATTCGTGCAAAGCCATGGATTTCACTAAACAGATGTAGAAAACTATTTCAGTATTTTTTTTTTTAATTAAGTATTTATGATCATTAAATATCATTTGTTGCAAGTAAAGACAAGGAATGGTTTTCTAAATGCTTTATTTTATCCCATGATATCCGAACAATTCCTTATTTATTATAAAATAACATTGTATTGAAGGTTACATTTTTATAATTCAAATTAAAAAAAATCTAATAACCTTGATAGAAAATATTACAATATATGTGGTGACACAAATCCATTTGACTTTTATACATTTTTGAACTTTCAAACTTGTAATTTCCTTATATAATAATTTGTTTTCTGATTTGCATAATGTATAAATCGTGCCTGTCGTCACTGGCAAATCATTTGTTTCGTGACATCAGGCACATGAAAGTATTTAACCAAGGGCTTTGATCTACATGCACGATGATCTACATGCGGAAAAAATCTACATGCGCGACTAGCTAGTTGGCAAATACGCCTTGTCGTGTATCATGTTATTTCGTAGCCAGAGGCTCAATTTATTTTGGATGAGTACGTGTATGGTTTTAATCGTTTTGTGCTTTGCACATAAAATGTTAAGTTTCTTACAATGTGTCTGGTCTTTTATTAAAGCACACTTCTGACAGCAGTGAAGTTTAGTTAAGCAATCTTCTGAAACAGACAAGAGTGTCTAATTCAATATTGTGGCAAGGCAACTAGTTATAGTGAAGTCACGCCTGCCACATATACATCAAATTTATGACATTTTTTTGTTATTTGTTACTACATTATTGCTGTTTTACCACATAATAGATTCATGGGTCGCACAGTCAAGTTGATTTAGGGTCATGTAAAAAAAAAAAAAAAAAAAGTTCACAACCCTTGTGTTAGAGCAATAAAATCAAGATACACTAAATGTTAAACTTACCTTAACAGACTGGATATCTTCAAAATTCAGCCTTGCATCTGATAAGCAATTCCTAGCTTGAATAAACAAGTGATTAAGAACATGAGAAGCAGTATACCTCTTCTTTGGATTTATGTGTAGCATCTTATTGACTAAATCCTACAGAGAAAAAAAATCTTACTTTTGCATAGAATTTAATGTATTAGTGCAGTAGAAATAAGTGAAAAAACACATTGAGGTGGAACTAACTGCAACAAAAATGATTCTTGCTGTAAATGATAGGTGACACGCTCCTAATCAACATACTAAAAATATACATCCATACTATTGCGCAAAATGTGTATTTTTGCCACCATTTTGAAATAACATGAAAAATTTTAAAAAATCACAAATAATCAAGTGTGGTATCAAATTACAGGAAATTTCATGCTGAAAAAGAATATGATAGTTAAAAAAAAAAAAAAAAGAAAATAAGAAAAAGGTGGCCAAAAAACTGGAAGCTTTTGCAGTGTTGAAAAACATTTTTTTACTAATCTAAGCGGCTTAAAAATCCTAGATAGCTTTAACTTCACTCACAATTTTTAAAAAAATGTTAAATAAAAAAAATAATTAAAATTATCATTATTTAAAGTAAAATTTTCACATTAAACAAAATCTAAAATTTGAAAAAGTTATATAATAAAAGGGGGTTTTATAATATAAAATATTTATTTCATCAAAATCAAATCTCATCTTCATCTAAATCAAAACTGTCTCCTGTGTTTGTACAGTCCTTTCCACAACAGTTTTTACAAACTACTGAATATGGAAGTCCATATCGGCAACATGTACATTTCATGATGTTACATGGTTCTTCAACTGTAGTTTGGCAGGCATATTTAATCATATTTAAGAGTTTGTCTGGTGCTGAGCTCAAGTTTGTTAATATCAGCTGAAATTCTCCATCAACCAACTGCCAACCCCATAGTGTAGGATCAGGTTTTGGCATATTAAGATTTTTCCAAATAAAACACTGCAAATGCACTCTAAGTAGATGGTATTTCGCTGCATTTTGTGTTGGAGGCAAACGAGCTATATCAAATTCTTTTTTAGCTGAAGCTATTTTCCTAATGTATTGTTCATAGCGAAGCACATTTAGGTTGCTTGTGTCGATGTTACCTCCATATAGTGATACAATAACTTTACAGCCAATTTCGACAAAATCTTTCTTAGTAACATCTTCAGATGATCCAAAATGGGAAGCCCATTCACATAAGATTTTGGATTTTGATATTCTTGAAAGCAGATGATTTACTTTTGCCAAATAACGCACTGGTGGTGTCACACCCTGTTAATGTGTGAACGAAAAGTAAAGTTTTGCAAGCCTCCTCTCCAATAGATCTTTGGATGACTTGGATGTCATGAATGTTATCAGTTTGTGTGGCAGACTGCATTAAAATGTTCTAAGAAGAATGATATAGTAGTAGGATTAAAATATCAGTATCATCAGCTACTACCACGACATGTTTTTCCTTGGCTGTGTTTAAAGCTTCTTTGACAATTAGTGTGTCTGCATCACCTTCTGTATGAATGACGAAATGACCTCTTCCTTGAAAATAACTCTCCAGTATATTGATAAAGCATTTTTTTGTGGAGTTAGAATGAAATTTATTTTTCTTGATGACCACAGGCGAATTTTCATCAAAGACTACTACAACAGACGAAAACTTCATCCGCAATCTGTGCACCATATCTTTTATATTTGGTTTTTCATACCCATCAAAAACTATTGTCACTTTCCCATATCTTCTGTTGACATACGATTCGTGTTGCCTTATGACATCACCAAATTTTGCAGAAGCGGATCATGGTAACTGGTGAATTAATGCACCACCATTAAGAACGTAGGAAGTACTTTTCTGGGAATGAGACCGTTGTTGACATCGTATGTCAACAGAAGGTATGGAAAAGTGACAATAGTTTTTGATGGGTATGAAAACCCAAATATAAAAGATATGGAGCACAGATTGCGCATGAAGCAATCATCTGTTGTAGTAGTCTTTGATGAAAATTCGCCTGTGATCATAAAAAAAAAACAAATTTCTTTCTAACTCTACAAACAAACAATGCTTTATCAATGAATTACAAACTCACAAGAAACTCATTTTGAAATTCCCTAATATTTTCCTGATTTTTCACTGAAACAAACGTTCCCACTTGAAGGATGTTTATCGAGTTCATGTTGCCTGTTGATGAAAACTTTGTCTGTAGCCTCTTGCTCAGAAGTATATTTAAAGGAGATGACTGATGGGTCTTGTGATGCAAGATGAAAAATGTGACATCATGGAATGAACAAGCATTGTTCATTCAGCTAAAAGAAAACTATAAAGTTGGTAAATGAAAAACAAATCACAGAAATTCGCAGTTTTGCCAGACTTGCTGTGGAATTCCCTGCGGAATTCCCTGATTTTTTCCTGATATTTCCAGAAGCAAAAAATTCCCTAATAATTCCAGGTTTCTCTGGTTTTCCGCGTCTGTGATCACCCTGAGTAAGGTATGAGTGGAGCTTCCTTGTCATCAACTCAAATATGTTTCTGTTGTTGATGCCTTTTCTCACTGACCATTTTAACCAATTTGTGCAAAATTTGGAACATTTGTAAAATTCACCAAATTACAGGTCATGACAAACCCGAATTTTAAAATTCGATCTGTACACTGAGATAATTGAAGACAAAAATCACCATGTCTATGAGGAAATTATGCTTGAAATTTTTGCACGCTATATTTCAAAACACACCATTGTTGCTATTTAATACTTTGATGCATGAAATATAATTTGCAGTTAATTAAAATGATTTTAAATACCCAATTATTAAAACCATTGAGTGTAGTATGGTTATATTTCATAATTTATTATGAAACAATTAAATTTCAATATTTTTAAATGTTATATAAACATCAAGGAACAAGCCTCTTGGTTAAGATGCTATATATAGCAATGCTTATTATTCAAAGATAACCAATTACTAAAACCATTGAGTGTAGTATGGTTATATTTTAGGATTTATGATGAAACAATAAAGTTTAAATATTTTTAAAATGTTATATTTGTCTTGTTGTTGAGACCCAGACCGTCCAATCTACCAGAAAGGTATAAGGTAACCATTTAGACGGCCGGGAGGCATATTTGTCTTGTCGAAAGCCCAGACCACCCGACTCGTCCGAAGACTTAGAGCAGGCATATTTGTCTTGTGGAAATGTTCATTGATTGTAATTATACATTTGTTAAAATTAGTATTCCTTTTGTTTTCTCTCAATGTAATTCATTAATATTATAATTCCATATAAGAAAAGCCTTTCTCTATGTCTCTGTCTATTTGTAAAGCTTTGCAATGAATTAACTCTTTGGAGAATGTCACCAATATTATGATAATTCAATATCATGAAAACTTAAATTGACGTGAAACATTGAAATAACAAACGAATTTTTTCTCTTACCCTGTTGTCAAATATTAAACAATCAATAAAATGTTAATCTTTTTATAATTTTTTTGTGTACGCTTTGCAGCTGCATTTCAGTTTAGGAGTCTGTTGACTCAGCCTAGTATTATATTAAAATGACAAGCATTTTAAAATGGATACATGCTTATAATTAACATAATAGCAGCCTTCAAATGGAAGTTTTCATTTGCATTTGGAGTACAATATGAAAAATCTGATGTGGGCAGCATATGACTTGTTCTACATAATGCAATGATTTTACTTTTTCACAATGAAATAATGGTATACAGGATACACAGCACAATGTTTTTGGCATTGAAATTAATACCATGCAAATTGAAATATAGCTGGTTTGGCAACTAATTAGTCCAAACAGAATGACTAATTTATGCTCATGTGCAAAATTCTCATCAAAATGCAATTGACATTTAATTAGTATCCTGTAAATAAATGATTATTGGCAAATTCTTGGATGACAAAATACAAAACTATTGCATAAAGTACGCATGGAAAGAACTAGATCCACTAGAATGATTTTAACAGATTTGTGACATAATGTTGCACATGGAAAGTAAACATTTTATAATACTGTTTTAATTTAATTAGTTTAACCACTACCACTCATTTTAAATTCTCGCCGTTGTCAAGATTTAAGATGAACAGTCGTGGCATAGCCGTGTGTGGGCCCATGCAACACTTTATTTCATTTTTGTTATAGCGCAAGTATATTATTAAAACATTCTGTGGTTTTGGGGGATTTGCTGCGAGTTCTGGTGTAGTTTTTATCAGAGATTTGCATCTTAAATTCCAAGCAATGCCCAAGTACATTTTCCAGTATTAACAATAAAGAAAAATTAAGACATACTGAGTACGAATATATCCTTAAATACAAATACATAAAGTGAAGCAAAAAAAAACCATAAATAAGGACTATAACCATATGGCATGGTTAAAGTAAGATGAGGATACATTCGAAAGAAATTTCTTATGTGGATGATAACATGAATTAAAATGTCTTGAGATGGCTCTAGTAAATATGAACATTGAGTCAGCTATGGAGTTTAATAGCTTGTCAAAGAGCCAAAGGGGTTTTGCTATATATTTACAAGATATAATTACATAATATTGTTATAACTTAGTTAATAAAATAAAATTTCATCATTCAATGACTTTATAGAATTAAAAAAATCAAATAAGTCTAAAATAAAATAATGACCTTTCTTCTAGCTCTCTGACCAAGGAATATAAAACATGTTTAAGACCTTTGGGTCCAAACAATTGCATACATTTCATCTTACTTAAAGGGAAGATGTCTGTTTGTATCTGTATGCAATCTGTAGCGGGAAATCTTGTCATACGACCATGAAATTTGGTGCACAAATTCTTCAGGACATGAATAGGTGCACCATGATGCTATTTTGTTTTAATTTTGAATTAGTTTTTTAGTCATTTTTATATTTTACACTGATTTCGGTTTATACTTAACACAAATCAATTCTTTAGTAATATTATCACAGAGTTTCCATCTTGACACCATCAGAATGATCAAAATATTCTCTTTCAAACAAACTTTGAAGAGTTCATATGACGAATAGATAAATTTTAATGAATTTTTTAAAAAAGATATACTTTTTGTGCATTTTAAACCTGATTTTTATATTATGATATATATAATTGACGTACCATCCAATGTTCATTTTTGCTTCAGCACCTGCTTAAAATATCACAGACCACTCAAAAAAAAAAAAATCCTTAAACCCACCTATTGATTAATTATAAATTTTTTATTAGAAGCATAGTTTAGATTTTTTGGATGAACCTAGTAATTCCTCACTGCTGCTCGGCTCCTCTCTTCTGGGGTTGTTCTAACTACTGACAGGGCCTGATTAACGCACAGGCCTCTAGGGTTGTGGCCCTGGGCCCCCAAATTTTAAGGGGCCCCTAAATTTTGTATGTGATAAAAAATTTTAAGAAGAAATAATTCTTTAATTTACATATGGTAATATTAGATTTTTAAATTACAAAATATGTTGTAATTTTAAATATTATATATACTTTAAAGTCATATTTTACTTTGAAATAGAATGTTTGCGAGTTTTTTACATGTACAAAATTCGGGGTTGTGATCTTGAGCCCCCAAATTTGTTAAGTGTTGATGTTTTGCATGTGTTTGGGGGCCCCGAATTAACACCAGGCTCTGGGCCCCACTTTGGCTTGATCAGGCCCTAACTACTGAGGGCACCTCACGCATGGGGAAATTCCTCCCATTACATACAATTTTCACAGTTATATGAATAAAATTTATTTATTTGTTATTTTTTTAGATTAGTAAATTCAATTTATTTTTGCTATAACTCCCAGCAACACCGGGTATATTTTCTAACAAGTCAATAATATCTTCATTTATGAAATATAAAATAGATAAAACTACTGGAGTGTCATCATACCTTTGCCACACCTGATACATAAACCCAATTTCCAGAGTTCATGTGAAGTTTTCCCGTTTCAAGTTGCATTAATATTTTTTCAATGTTGTCTTTTGGTCCAGTTGCAAAAGGAGTGTACCTATGGAAAGAACCATTATTTTTTTGCATTAGGTATATTCCCATTTAATAAAAATTACATTTTTGATGTTCATAGAATAAATTGACATACATTCAGGTTTAAGAAAAATCCATGCATTTAACAATTTAAAAATATTCAGGTTATAGTAAATACAATCTACAATTCTTCTATACAGAAATATTTTTGATAAACTGGCATAGCTATAAAAAAATAAATAAATAGCTTTTTTAAAAATATTTTTTGCTTGTTCAATACTAACAAAAATACTTTTAACACTTTACAACATAATTGAAAAGTGTTTATGACTTAGTTCATTCTGTCTGTTTGTCCTTTCGCATGATAACTGCCGTAAAAGTGACTTTATTAAAATGAAATTTTAGTATGTTATTGAGACGGTCTATGGGACATATGGGAATGTAAATGAATAATATCACCCAATTACTTTTGGATTGAACCCAGACTGAAAAAGTGGAATGCATTGAGTCCTATGGGACCTCATATTTCAAACATTTTTTAAGAGAAGTTAAAATTTACAAATTGCTTCAAAATTTTAGAAAATATTCAAATTATCCCATAAAATATATAAAAAAAGAATTCAGAAAAAACATGTTCAGTATTTTTTTAAATAAAAATTAAAATAATAATGACACCAATATAATATGACGAGATCAAGTGACCCACTTCAAAATAAAATATGGAATCCATCTTTTTCCTAGAGTAAAAATCGTGACTTTTAAAGTTATTTTAAATTTATATTTAGTGTTGCATCCTAAACCGCTAAAAAAACACTTTATTTTTGCATATTTTCTGTGTATCTATATTCTGCGCCAATGCAATTAAAATATTTTTGGGTTTAAATGACCATCAAACTTTAATTATTACTTCAACAAAGCCTAATTTTAATGGATGCAGAATGTAAACAAGTGATTGTAAGATTAGTTGCATAAGAATTGCTGATTTTTTTTCATGCAAAAAGTATTTAACTCTGAAGTCTGGCATAAAAGTGTGTGAATGAAATATTAACTGCTTTTACATATAGAGCCAGACGATTTATATTTCAATGATGTCATTTGAATAAAGTTCATTTTTTTCAATGAAGTTTTGAGTTTTCAAGTAAAATAAATTATTGTAGTTCTGTGATAATTTAAAAAATATCACCGCTGAATGTATCGCATTTTAGAGATGTGATACATTCAGAAGATTGTATTTGAGTTGGAAAGTGTTTCATAATCAATGTTTTATGGAACATTATCCAACATTAATTAATTATTGTGGTACATTATTCAACTTAGTATTCAATGAATAATTTTTTAAGCCCCTTAAAATGTAGGGTAACATTCTATAATTGTGATCATTTAAAACAATGCAGATTTTCAAATTTTTTCTTATAAAATTTGCATTATGTATATATATACAGGGTGTCCCAAAAACATTGATTTCAACTTTTATTCCTTAAATATTGGTACTAGACATATAATAAATTACAAAGTTGCATAAGAAAAGGTACAGAGTTTCATGAAATGAATTAAAATTTTCAATGGAATTAAATTTAAAATAATACAAAATATAAATTTTTATACAGCCCCCGTACAAAAACATTTCCAATGAGTAAAATGTGCCCCATTCACTAATAAGGTGATGTACAAAATTTCAGCATTTTATCATAAAAAGTCCCAGAGATATGAAAAGACAAAAATATCGACTTAAACCTCTTTTCGATGCATTGACATGGGTTCTCAGAGGGAATAAATCATATCAGTAGATCGCGTTTTAGGGGTCATTCACAAATTACGAAAGAAAACAATGATTACATAAATAAATAATAATTTTGCTATTTATTCGTACAAAAGTATCTACATTGTGTAAAAATAATAAATTTACACAAAGCTTGTTCAAAATGTTTTCCATCCATGCCAAAGATCCATTAAAGATAAGAGGCAGATTTTATTTGCCTATGATGTATTTCTGCATTGCGTCATTTCCACTCTTGCTGTAAGCATTTACATTTTAATTTGTGATTAATCCCTCGCCAACTTTGTTTAAACAATCTTTGGGACTTTTTATGATAAAATGTTGAAATTTTGTACATCACCTTATTTGTGTATGGGGGCACATTTTACTCATTGGAAATGTTTTTGTACAGGGGCCGTATAAAAATTTAAATTTTGTATTTCTTCAAATTTAATCCCCTGAAAATTTTTATCGATTTTATAAAATGCCTTTTTAAGCAACTTTATAATTTATTAAATAAATATGTCTAAGATCAATATTTAAGGAATAAAAGCCGAGGTCAATGTTTTTGGGACACCCTGTGTATATATATATATATATATATATATATATATATATATATATATATATATATATATATATATATATATATATATATATATATATATTAGAAATATTATACTCAATCAGCTTTTTAGAATTAATAGATTATCTGATAGAAAATTTCATGCTATGCATATCAATAATCTCAAAATTACTAGTAATTTATATAAATATCCCTCTTATTTAGTAAATAGTATGGTTAAAAAATTTAAAATAGCTGGATGTTTATAATTCTTTTCATAGTATCTTCTAATTCTATTCATAGTATCTTATATTAGCCAGACATCTCCATTCTCTTGCATTTTTTTTTTTTTTTTACATTCACTTCCCACTTCAGCATTACTAATATTTGCCCCTCTTTTTAGTAGCTATTTTTGTATATTAATACTTTTTCTTAACATTTCGCTTCACTGTTTTTCAATTCTTATGAATGGCAACAGTGTAAATGGTTTTTTTATTTTTACTTTACGAATGGCAACACTGGTCTCTTCTATCAGTGTTCCCTGTATTGACTAGATTGTACATACGCTGTGCTTTTTCCAGGTATTCATTTTTTCTTTTTTATTCCTTCTTTATGTATGTCGTCCAAGTAGAAATAGTTTATAGATATAATCTATCTATTTCTTCAGAAACATACATTTTTGTGTTTGCTTCTACAAAAAACTTGGACATGATTAGATTTCTGTAGAGGTTAACAATTCATGATTTAGGCTTAGAGCCTCGTCCACGTGTAAGGCGTTTGTGCTTTATTTCGTTTGTTATACTTATTTCGATTCCATACCTTTGTATTATATATTTTTCATTGACTTGTTGATTCGATATTTATTTTAATTATTTTTTTTTCCATTTGCTTGAGGATTAGTTAATTTTTACTTTTGTTTTGTAAGACAGTTATATAGTTAATTTTAGTTTAAGTTTTTCCTTTTTTGTTTCCATACCTTTTAATTTGGTTGATTTTCTGTAACTTGATAGCTTGTGTTTTGTATTTTTTATCCATTTGATTGATGATTTGCTGTATTATATTTTATTCTGTGGGTGTTATAAAAAGTTAGGTTTATCGTGTTACATCTTCTTACTTTTCGTTCATTGGATTTTCAAACTTCTATTATATATATATATATATATATATATATATATATATATATATATATATATATATAAACACCACAAGCTGCTTAAAAATGGATTTTGGTATAAGAAAGTCAAGTTGAGTCACACTCCAGTTAATTAATTTTAGCAAAGTATTTCGCTAACCATTGTTATGAGAGTGTCACTAAAGAGTTTAAAAAAAATACCCATGTTCATCAGAACCAACATCAATCGCAATAAATATATGCAACATTGCAGCACACAGCAAGTTCGTTCACTGATTCTTTCTGATAATGAGCTCTGTGAAGAGCAAAACTGATACTAGTAACTGTGATACTAGTAATTGTATTAGGAACATAAAAGTTATTGAAAATATACATTGCATAGAGTGGTACAACTGCATCTGCAACATCATGAGCATGACTTTCTTACCCTGTAAGCATTGTACATAGTAAAACACCCAAACTCCAAATATCACAAGCCTCATCATAGCCTTGCTTCCTGAGAACTTCTGGAGCAGCAAAGTTTGCTGTATAACAAGGGGTCATGAGAAGTCCATTCTCTGCTTTCATTTGCTTGGCAAAACCAAAATCACAGATTCGAAGAGACTGAGGATTCCCAGATGTATCAGCATACATTATATTCGATGGTTTCAAATCACGATGAACTATCTGGAAATAGGTTATACATTTAAATGCTGTAGTACATAAGAAAACTTGGGCAACGTATTCAAGAACAAATAAAATAAAAATACAGCATACAACTGTTCCGATGCTGGATCCCCCTTAATCAGTGCTAGAGAACCAACCAACAAATCTGAAGTCAAAATAATGAAACAGGCACAAACAGAAGAAACGGAGGAGTACCCAAATAGTGGATTGAATGTCCACCTGAGAGAACCAATCAGAAGGTAAAATAAAGAACAGCTTCAGCAATTTGAAAGAAGAACTGACACACAAGGTTAAAGTGCATCAAAACACATCAGAAATGTCCCAACAAGACCGTTGAATAACACTAGTCCCAAACTTTCAATCCAGAACTTGGGTATATATACCCATCAGTTTCTTCTATTTTTGTCCATTTCATCTTTGACTTCAGGTTTGTTGGTTCTCTAGCACTGATGAAGGGAATCTAGCATATCCTTGAAACAGCAGTAAAATATGTTCAGTAGGTTTTTAAATAAAAATTAAAATAATAATAACACCCATATAATATGAAGAGATCACACGATCCACTTCAAAATAAAATAGGGCATCCATCTTTTTTTCCCAGAGAAAAATAGTGATTTTTAAAGTTCTTTTAAATTTATATTTAGTGTTGCATCCATTCTAAAACCGCTTTATTTTTGCATATTTTCTGTGAATCTATATTTTGCACTAACGCAATTATAATATTTTTGAGTTTAAATGATTATCAGACTTTGGTCATTTCTACAACAAAGCCTAATTTTAATGGATGCAGAATGTAAACAAATGATTGTAAGATGAGCTGTATAAGAATTGCTGATTTTTTTTCAAGTAAAATTATTTAACTCTGGAGTCTGGAATAAAAGTGTATGAATGCAATATTCACTGCTTTTACATAGAGAGCCTGATGATTTATATTTTGATGATGTCATTTGAATAAAGTTAATTTTTTTCGATGAAGTTTAAAGTTTTCAAATATAATAAATTATTATAGTTCTGTGATAATTGAAAAAATATCAGTGCTGAATGTATCGCATTTTATAGATGTTTAAATAAAATTGCATTGAAGTTGGAAAGTGTTTCATAATCAATGCTTTATGCATGATTGATCTTTCATGTTTTATTTGTGTTTAAATACATTGCTCAAGTTATTTTATCCTTTACACAGATTGTTTTTTACTTATTGATACAGTACATAGTTTACAATCACATTTAATGGGACAAAATAAAATCATAAAAAAGATTGATTTTTCGCTTAGTGCCTAAAAAAAAAAATTAGCCGATTACAAAAATATATAATTTATGTACCTTTCACCTCCTGAGAAGTAAAAAGTTCAAAAATATAAATAACAAGTACCATTATTAAATTAAAGACAATCAATCATAGGTTTAATAAAACAATTTTCCTCAACGTACATAAGTTTACAAAGCCAAAGCGCTTTCGGGCATCACAATGGCCTTAATCAGTGGCGAAATGAAAAATGCAGTGCCAACAAATGCTTACATATAGGCTAAATCAGCAGGCAAAATTTACATATTATCCATTTACGTTTTTAGAATAATTACATTATATTATTTCATAAACAAAGTATTTAAAATTTAAATAATTATTAAATACAAATACAATAAGGAAGAAGGTTCATGACCAAAAGGTATGTCATTGAAGCCCAAATTACATCAAAAGTTAAAGTTACAGTTACAGAAAACTATGTAAAGGTTTGCCACGCATGAAGTTGAGAATGAGTTGCCAAGTCTGAACAAAATCAAAATTACAAATAGAATCACAGATTTTGCAGGAGCTCGAGAATGAGATTTTGCCTTTCTTAACTCTTAAACCTAATCTTTGGTGCTGTTATGTTGATAATGTGTTTATTATTTGGGATCATAATTTAAATTGGCCTATATGTAAGTATTTGTTAGCAAGGTATTTTTCATGTCACTGATGAAGGGTATGGTGATGCCCAAAAGCACTTTGGCTTTGCAAACATATGTACGTTGAGAAAGGTGGTTTTATTAAAATTGACGTGTATCTATTCTAATTATATAAAAAAAAATAATTAACAAGTACCACATCTATCCTAAAAGCAGTTAGTTCAAAGAGCATTTTCTCAAAATGTGTTTTCTTGTTTTGGTACACTATGTAAATTCCATAGCATCTACATTCATGAAATGTTGCAAAAGCATAAAACATTTATGATTGTGCATTTAGTGATTCTATTCTATTTAAATTGCTTGTTATTCTTAAAAAGTGTATGCAAGTTTAGAAATCAATAATAGGCAGTTTTTTCTAAACTCTTATACATTTAAAAAAAAAAAAAATACGAAGCAATTTAAGTAGAAAAGTTTAGGTGCACTAGATGCACAATCATAAATTTTATGCTCCTGTAAAATTTCATGACAGTAGATGCTATGGAATTTACATAAAGCGTACGCAAGGGAAATAAACACATTATAAGCAAATGTTCCTTGAACAGCTTTTAGAATGGACATGGTTATTTACATCTTGAAGCTAAATTTTTCTATTTCTATGAGATAAAAGGTACATAAAAAAAAGTATATATATTTGTAATCAGTAGAACTTATTTGTCACTGAAAAATAGTGAAATTCACAGGCAATTACGCAAAAGATCTGAAAATTAGTAAAAAAAAATACTATATAAAATAGCAAATTTAATTAAATTTTTCAAAGCAATTATAAAAGCAAAGAGTATTAAATTACTCAAGATACACTTGTATTTTATATTCATCTTAAAATCACATATCTTGAAAGTATGATTTTTGAAGATTTAATGTCCTTTACAGAATTTACAGTTACTATATAAAAGGTTCTCATTTTGGTAAAAAGCATTATGAGTAACTAAATTATCATTCTATATGCTTGTTGAGTTTGTAAAACTTAATATATATTAACTCTACTAACCACCATGGGCATTTAAATTTAAAATCAAACCTTATCAAACATCTAGTATGTCTTATTAACCCATTATAAAATTTCAAAGATATTTATTGAAATCCTGTAGCTATAAGAATCATTGCTGAACCCAAAGTCTTCAGATTAAAAATGCCACTGTTGGTAACAATAAATTTGCATACAAAAAATTTATAGAATTTTAAATATTAAATTTATAAGTCAATATTTGATGATAATAGACATTGTTTTTATACATAAATTGCACATAATTTACAAAATGGCTTAAAATGTGCAAGTTTTAGAGAAAAAAAATGGCAGAAATTGCCTAAAAATTTGTATCACAGCAAAATCATTATCCTAATCATAAGACTGAGAATTTTTTTAAGCTACATAATATAGAGAGTTTTCTGTATGAAACAAAAGTAGTCATTTTACCATACCATACTTTAAATATTATACTATACATTATATACTATACCATACATTTTACCATACCATACTTTAAATGAATATGAAAAAATGCACTAAATTTCTGCTTACTCCATTTTCATGCAAATAATTTACTGTGCTCACAAGAACTTCTAAAATGGTGCTAGCCTCTCTTTCATAGAAAGATTCCTTCTTTACAATCCTATCCAGAAGCTCTCCACCATGCAGCAATTCCATGATTAAATAAAAACATTCGTCATCTTCAAACACCTAGATGTAACACATATGGTTTTAAATAAACTAGTGTTTTTACGATTACATACAGGGCTATTTTAAGCCACACATAGACCTATAACAAAAAGGATACTTGTGTATTATACAGACCTTCATGCTATTTATAAGCAATACAAATGCTTATTTGACAATTTCAATGCACAGCAGTTTCAGAATGTGACATTGCTGTTAAAATTAAGTTATTGTATTTTTTTTTCTTTCATTGTTCAAAGAAACCGGTATCTGGTGCAATTGCTTTACAAATGCTTGTTTGCCAATTTCAATGCATAGCAGTTTCAGAATGTGACATCGCTGTTAAAATTCAGTTATTACATTTTTTTTTTTTTTTTTTTTTTTTTCATTGCTCAAAGAAACTAGTAACTGGTGCAATTGCTTGCTCATATACAATATTTGAATAATTTAAATTTTTCTCAAAATTCGAATTATTTAAAAGGAAAGAAATATTTTAAAATTTTAATTACATTTTAAAAATAAACAAGAGTTACGTAGAATAAATTATGATTTGAAAGGCATTTTACTTTTCAATAAGTTAATTTAAAAATGTTTTATTTCTCTTAATAAGTACACAAAAGTTCTTAAAAATTTATATTCTAATATATTCAGATATTTATTATTTTAATGAATTTAAATCTATATTTCCATCATTTGTGTTTTGTTACTGTTTACATTACATTTAGTTACTGTTTTTTGACAACCGAATACTTTCATATCAGAAGTAAAAGCACACTAAATTAGAAGCTACTTTTAAATTGTGCCAACAGAGATCAGTATAATAATCAAGTGCCAGATAAAACTAGGATTCCTCCTTCATTTGTAGAATTATTTCTAGAGATTCCCAATAATTTCAAAGTTCTAGAGTTTGCCCAATCAACTTTAATTATCAAATTTACAAATGCAAAACAAATTGTTGATTTGCGAAAATACTGGATTCATATCACCATCAACAGAATATGGACAAATACAAAATAATCAGATAATACAAAAGTGCAATTTTATATGAAAAAAGTGTGATCTGTACTAACATTTACAACATAATACAAGATGCAAAAACAGGGTGGTCACAAGAAATTAATTCTGAAATTCTATGATATTTTCCCTAATAATTCCCTGAAACACTCCCCTCGAAAGATGTTTATCGAGGCCACATTGCTTGTTAAAGAAAACCCTCCCTCCAGCCACTTGTTCAGAAGTATATTTAAAGGAGATGAGTGATGGGTCTTGTAATGCAAAATGAGAAATGTGACATCATGGAATGAAAAAGCATTCATTATCCATTCAGCTAAAAGAAACTATAAAGTCAGGAGGGGAAAAAAAATTTACAGTTTTCCCTGACTTTCAAAGGAATTCCTTAACTTTCCCCCGATATTTCCAGAAATATAAAATTCCCTGATAATTCCAGGTCTTCCTGGTTTTCCAGGTCTGTGGTCACCCTGAAAAATGTAGTTTTGAGTATTCATTTGAGGCTGTATTCATGAATAAGAACAGAATGACATGTAGTGAAGAATAAGTTCATTATTACTCATATTTAATTGGTGAATGTTATTTTAGATGTGCGTCCAAGGCCTATTCTATAAGGACGCTAAAAAAGTGGCTGCTTTGGCATGACATTAATGCCAGTTGAATAAGTCAATATGCAGTACATGATTTAATCTATACAAGTGCTTTAGATACAGGGTGAGTACACTTTCCTGTAAAAAAAATTCAAACACTTTTCAAGGACTTTCAAGTACCATGTAATTTTATTTCAAGGATGTCAATCAACTCCTCATTATGAAGTTGTATGCGTTTCTGGGAGGAAAAATAAATAGCAAACTAATGTTATTGTTTATTGTTGAAGCCGTTAAGGAAATAAAAAAAAAAGTTTAGGAAATTTTCGAGAACAATGGAACGCCAGGGAAATTTCCAAGAAAAGCAAAACTTCTTGGGAAAAACACAATGTCTAGGATCTGTGGAACATTTTCATCTCTGCCTTCTTTCAAGGGCTTAACCAAGAAAATTGGAATTTCAAGTACTTTCAAGGCCTTGAAAATGATTACTTAAAATTCAATTACTTTCCCGATTTTCAAGCACTCATATGCACCCTGTAGATAGAATTGGTTGTGTATTTGGTACTTTCAATGCAACTAGTGGGGTTAGCATAGTTGATGTTGGCAGCACGAGTCAAACTATACACAGTATTTTCTGAACACTTCTAACGAGGCACTTACTGGGGACAAAACAGGTGTGCCACTGAGCAGACCTGCCCTAAAAATACAGTGCATATCTTGACTAGCGTTTTCACAGCATTTTAAAGATTGTGCTTTTTATGTCTAGTGTAGATGACAAGTAGGCATCAGCGGCTATGTATGTGAATGAATGAATGAATGATATGAAGGTGGGTGGCTCCAGAAGAGCCTAGCACATCGACCAGAGGTCTATTGTACTACCCCAAAAAGTGAAGGTCTCTAAGAGAAGAGACCAGTAGCCGATGCAAACATAAGCAGGCACTTGACAGGAATGTCGTTCAGCTCCCAGGGTTCAATCACATGACGACCAATGTGTTCGAATCTGTGAGCAGAGTAGGCCTCACATTCACACAGAATGTGAGCTGCAGTTTCTTCGCTGTAATTGCAGCCTCTGCAAAGCGAATCCTTGGAGACACCCATAATATTAAGATGTCTCTTGAGAGTGCAGTGCCCAGTAAGGAGCCCAACAGCTCTCCTGAGCTATGTATGTGACATTTGAAGCATCCATATAGAATAGGATTAATGAAAAACTTGATAGTGTTTTAACTGCTGAAACACCTAGAATGCCCAATCTGTTGCAGCTAAGTAACTTGAGGTCTGAATCAAGTTACACTTAAGTGCTTCTGCTTAATTGAAAGTTTATTGACTTTGCCAGCAGATAGGAGGGATAGAAATGAGTTAAACAGACATTGAAATAATATGTTATACTATACAAGTCTTTTACAATATATTGCATTAACTTTTTTTTTAAATGTAACATTTCTATTAAAATACAAATCTATGCCTCTTCATGTAGTTTTGCAATATTAAGGGAAGGCATTCGAATATTTAAGGGCCGAAAATGGCCATACTGTCAGACTATACCAAGACAACATTAAAAAACAAAACAAACAGAGTTGCTGCTGCCGTATTTACATTACAAACAAGAAAACCAGGAATATCTAATACACTCAAGTTAATTGCAGCAAGCCATTCTAATGTTGGATTACTTTTTAGCTATTTAATAATTTTAGGAGTTTTGTTTTTAATCTAAATGTGTTCAGGGGTCTTATTTACATAGTATTCTCTTTTTAGTTATCCATTTTCCAATTCTTTAGGTTTTTGATATTCTTTGTTTAAATAGGTTCTATTCCATAGTTTTGTGTTAAAAACGGCGAAAGTTCGTTCTTTTGGGGTTTCAGCAATTTAAATTTATTTAAATTGGCTAATTTGTGGTTCCATTAATTGCCCTTTTTATTCCCTTTAATTTGATTCTAAATTTATTGTTCTTGGTTAAGAATTCGCTGATTTGTTGCGATTTTTCAGTTTTATTCTATTTTCAGTTTTTTTAAATATTTCAAAATGGTTCATATTTAAATTATTGCCGAATTTGTATATTCCAAATAGTTTCACTTCATTTATTTTTAATTTTCGTCTGCTTTAAAATTCCTGTTCTCTTCTTTAAAATTTTGAGTTTTTGATTGGTTGACCGTAATATTAAAATCGTCTGTCATTAATTATATTATCGTTCATCGATAATTTTGTTTACAATCTGTGGCAGCGATGTTTCGCAGTATATAAGTAAAATCGAGCTCTTTTTCACTCCTCTCTGCCATTTGGATTAGAACTCAAGATGTGATAAATTAAGTGGTAATTACGCTTCGGCATTTGTATGTGTTCCATTGCATTGGAACGAAATTTTTTTATTTTTGCCTCAGCTCTGTTGATAAACGTGTGAATATCTGCACTATCTTACTTTCAACCATATTCTGAATGATGTTATTTATTCACGTCACGAGAAGTCTTCATCATTTAAATTGATTAATAGTGTGACTGGACAATGTTTTGTCTTCGAATATTTCTAACGAGAGGTCTGTGAAGGAAGGCGTTTAGTCTACGAATTGCTCACCTACTCTGTAGATTTGAAAAGCCCGATGACGCCAATTAAGCAATCGTTCCTCTTGATCAGTGTGCTTTCTTTAAATGATTTTTCGAGACCGCATTTCCATGTGTGATTAATGGACTATATGCTCGGCACTTAGTACAGATGAGTAAAGAAGTGTCCACTGTTTCCGATGAAGAGATCATTAATTGTTGGTTGTGCTGATCAAATTTTATGACGTTGAGGAGCGTGCTGATTACGAGCGATCTTTCTTGATGAACTGGAGTGGATGGCTTTCCTCGTGTTCTATGCAATTGGACTTTTCCTTTTCCATCTTTGGGTTTCATCTGCTAGGATCTGATGTATCCAGAGTGTTCCATGATGGTTCTACATCCGGGTGATATCTTTAAATTCTAATTTTAATTGTTTCTGTCAGTTTTAGACTATTTTAAAGTTTAATTTGAATTGGCTTGAATATGACCCCTGGTCCTATATATTTTAGGTCACCTGAATCTGAGGTTTTCATTAATTTTTTGTTCTAAATTTCCTTTTTGGCTAATAATTGCATAATTTTAACATTGTTAACTTTAAATTTAATATTCTAACGTTTGTACTATCACTTTACGACTGGTCTCTGTTTAAATTCAATTCATTTATTTATTTAAGATGTTTAATTTGATTTGCTTAGTTAATGAGATGTAAATTTTAAAAGTTCTTTAAAAGTGAAGTTTAAATTTTAATAAATGTTAGATTTTTGAAAACTTAAAACTCTGTGTTCTTTCTTTTTACTTTAATGTATTTTTATTTTTAGGAAAGTGCCATTTTTTTTTAAATTTTAATATTTTACAGGATTAGCATATTTTTATGCACTTGGAGAAAAAATGGTCTCATGGCCTATTTTCAGTACTTTTTAGGTTTTCAGATGATCTTCAGATTCAAGAAACTTTTATAATGATTTCAGGAACTTTGCAGAATGTTTTAAAATAATTTAGAATGTTTAGAATATCATTATCTTAAAAATCTTAACGACACTAATAGTAACTGCAACAATCTTTTCATGCTCAGTGTCAATATCTAATCATCTATAAGCGAGCTATTAAATTTACCACATTTTCATTAATGTACCCAAGGCAAATATTTTGCCAAATCTCTAAATTGCTTTCCTTAGTTTCACAGAGTCCTTACACTTTTCTTTACTTTCAACTTCACTGCTTTATTTTATACCTAAACTTTTGTTTTTATGATATAATTATACCACTAAAAATATAAAATTTATTGATATTTGAACTGCAGTTAAGAGTTCAATCTGATATAAATAAAGCAAAAGCAAAAATTTCCATGTCAAATAAAGATCTACAACAAAGATCTACCTGGGCGCGGTAGCCCATTGGTTAGCGCGCTGGAGTTGCACTCGGTAGGCCCGGGTTCGATTCCAGCCACTGCCAAAACTGCCGCCGTGTTCATGCGGAGTACGATCACGTTAAACATGTGGGTCCGAAAGTCCTTCCGAGAGGTTGGTGGTAGGGGAAGGAGGGTACGGTCCCTGTGGATGCCTCCCCCACTGGGTTCCGGTCTAAATTGGGTGGCACGTCCCGACCGTCCAAACAGTTACCTTACACCTTTCTGGTAGGTCGGACGGTCTGGGTTTCAACAACAACAACAACAAAGATCTACCGGGCACGGTAGCCCATTGGTTAGCGCGCTGGAGTTGCACTCGGTAGGCCCGGGTTCGATTCCAGCCACTGCCAAAACTGCCGCCGTGTTCACGCGGAGTACGATCACGTTAAACATGTGGGTCCGTAAGTCCTTCCGAGAGGTTGGTGGTAGGGGAAGGAGGGTACGGTCCCTGTGGATGCCTCCCCCACTGGGTTCCGGTCTAAATTGGGTGGCACTTCCCGGCCGTCCAAACAGTTACCTTACACCTTTCTGGTAGGTCGGATGGTCTGGGTAACAACAACAACAACAAAGATCTACCGCCGGCCGTCCAAATGGTTGCTCGAGTCCTTAGGATGAGTCGGACGGCCTGGGTCTTCAACAAAGATCTACCGATGCATTTCAAAAAATTATTATTGATAACGTATAAGAAGTCATTTGGCATTTTAGAAAATAGTTTCCAAATTAAAATGTGTTTTTCTTCTTCCAATTCTTCAATTCATGTGTTTTTGTCGAATGTTATTAAACTGTGTGTTAGTCGATAGTTCAATGTAATATAGTTTGGGAGCAAGTGCCTGTTTTAGTGTTAAGAATAGTTGCAATTGGTTTAATAGAAGTATTGAAAGTAACTTGGAATTGCCTTGAAATCTAGGGAGATGGTCTGACTCCATTTCAGGAACATAAAACATAATTCAATATTAATCAGGTCTACCAGATGTCAAAAGAACTTGTTAAAATTTGGAAAAACTTTCCTAGAAATGTCTTTTATGTAATCTCAAAAATGATTACATAAAGTAAAAAAATAATATTTTGCAAGTAACAGCACAAGACAATTGATAAAATATATCAACCAGTTTAAAAGGCAAAAAAAAAAGACTTCAATAGGATAATTGAGACAGAGCAGTCACTAGAGTAAAGGTAGGAAAATTTTTGTGAAAATAAAAAGCTGGAGAGACTGGTGTAAAAAAAAATAATAAGTGAAAAAACCAAGGTGGTATGAAACAAAGTGAAATGAACAGCAGAAAATTGCAAAAATCATTCAAAATACTAAATAGACTTAAATTTAAGGATTTCAATTTATTGACACCTAACAAGTCATTTTATCAACTGCCTTATATTGTTAGAAATAAAGTATTTTTATTTTTGGAGTTTTTAAGGCAGCAGTTTCAGTGAATTTCTTTATATATAATTCACAGAATCTTCTAAAAATTTCTTATAAACCTTGAATAATATTTTGTAATAAAGTTGTTTTAATGGATGGATTAATCCTATTAAAACAACTTTATTTCCAATATCAACAATAAAATATATGTTGTTGCTAGTTACACATGCAAGCATCAGCTGAAAACCTGGTCTACTAGTTTTCACTTAGGGTAAGAACAAGAATGCATATGTGGAATGGTTGGTGTCATTCTCAGCAAATAGCTAAGGTTTAAATATACATCTTTCACAGAATCAACAGGGAAAATTTAGCCAATTTTATCATAAAACAACCACTAAATCAAATTTCAAAATCAAAATTTTGGTTTTGAGGACATCACAGAAAAGAATCGTAAAAAGTTTGAACTCAACAAAGGCTTTATATATATACACTCTTACAGAAGTTTTTTAACTTTTCACTGAAAAAAAAATGAAACTTTCTTTAAGACTGAGCCGATTTAAAATTTACCAGAAATTTCAGGGTTTCCCATAAACCTTATCAACACAGATGCAAATGATAAATTTTAATAAATAAATATGTGAAATGGAAACAGAAAGAGAATAAACACTTACATCATATACAGAAAGAGAATGAACACTTACATCATATACAGAGAAAGAGAATGAACACTTACATCATATAAGGTAACAATATTTGGATGTTTTCCATGCCTGTATAAGATTTCTATTTCTTCTGTGCAGTCCCTGGTACTTTTCTTAATTATCTGAAATGTAATTTTAAAATATATAAAATATCAATAGATTGAAAAATATCTGGAATGACAGGTTCTAAACTATCTCATATATTCATGTTCCATATTGAACAGGTTCACTTATGTCATAATCAGGGGGCGTTCCGATATTGATATATCGGTATCTTTCTGATACCACTAATAATCCAATATTTGAAAACTTATAAACCGATACCTTTTAATTGTTTCTTTTTTGTATCACAAAATTAAGAAAATTGATTTTCTTTAACTTTCTTTCCTTTTGCAACCGAACAAAGTTCAGAAAGATGATAAAATATAAAAAAATAGTAAAACATTGCTAGCCAAATGGGAAGGCAGAGGGGTCTGGGCTAGAAAAGTTTGCCAGATTGTAAGCATATGCAGGAAAGAGAACTACAAAGTCAAAGATCATTTGGTGCAGTGGATGTTATTTATAGTTTATAAATAACAATGGTCTATAAATAACATTATTTTCTCTCTTCAGTTATTTATTTATCTTTAGAATGGTATAGAGATCCTTACCTCTTGGAAACCCGCAAAAACTATAGCATACAAAAATATAAAATTTGGTACATTTATGGAGAAATGGTAGAGGAACATACTGAAATACACAGTTTTTCAATTTAAGCTTTAGTTTAAGAAATACTTAATGTCAAAGTCAGAATATTTGAGTTGCGAATTCGCATCCTGGACAGACTAACACTATCAAGACCACGAATTTTTGCAGGCATGTATGTACAAAGTTGAATTTTCACAAGACAGAACCCTTTTTAAATTTCGATGTAGTTTATGAGTTATTCTATTTTTTTTGCATTTCTGAAGTGCATACTTTCTTCTGTATAGACACGTCATTAGCGTTTCTATGTCTCATACCGCAAAACCTGTAGCATACAAAAATATGAAATTTGGTACATTTGTACAGAAATGGCACGGGAACATGACAAAGTAAACTATTTTTCAATTTAAGCTTTAGTTTGGCTCGCGAACAGATCGCGAAGTCAAATTGAAAACAAGAATCATAATCTTACCTTTACAGCAAATTCCTTTCTAGATCCTCTATGATAACATCTCTTACACACAGAGTACGAACCAACTCCGAGAACTGTCGAAAGCTCATATTCTTTTGTAAAAGAATTCTTGTATAAACTTCTACGAGAAACCTAGAAAATACAACATTCTTGTAGCTTTGAAGAAAGTTGGAAGTAAAAGATTCTTGATAATGCAATACTTTTGATAAACTTACAATTAAAATACTCCACAATTTCAGAACCCAGCTATAGGAGTGCCTTCTCAAAGTTAGAATTGTGTTTCCAATGCAGATAACAGCATGCATGGACCATGGTTTTGTCATTCTCAATGGAGGTTTGTAAAATTATAGCACATAGCAAGTTTTCCTACCAGGGTGAATACACTTTCCCTTAAAAAAATTTCAAGGACTTTCAAGTACCATGTAATTCTTTTTCAAGGACATTGATCAATCCCTCATTATGAAGTTGTATGTATTTCTGAGAGGAAAAATAAATAGCAAACTAATATTATTGTTTATTGTTAAAGTAGTTAGGAAATTTTTGGAAAAAACGATGCTGTTTAAAAATTTTTGGGAACAGCGGAACCATTAGAAATTTCTAGGGAAAGCGGAACTTCTTGGAAAAACCATAATGCCATGTATCAGCAGAACATTTTCAAACCTGCCCTTTTCAAGCACTTTCAAGGGCTTAACCAAGAAAATGGGAATTTTCAAGTACTTTCAAGGCCTTGAAAATAGCCATTTAAAATTCAAGTACTTTCCTAATTTTCAAGCATCCATATGCACCCTATCCTACTGTCATTGCAGGTATTGACTCGACTGTTCTATGCTAACAAGCACATAAGTGCAAAACCAAATGACAGATGCTATTATATGCAATGGGAATACAAGCCTAAAACATTCTAATATGAATTATTTTCAAATAGTAGCACTGTACATAAGATGCACTTTAGTTTCATATCCTTGACAAGTGGTGTTTTCTAGGGGGGAAAAGGTAGGTTTGGTCCATTTACAGCCGAACACAGTCTAAGAAGGCAATGCTGTATCAATCAAGGAAAGGGGTATAACAAAAGGGAATGATGTAAACAAACTCTTAATTTTACTTCAATTATAATGTAATTCACTTTAGCTCTTTTACTAGAGGTTGTGAGGAGGTAGGTTCAGCATACAAAATTAATTAAAATTAATTTTCAAACTTAAGGCATCAGAAAAGAAAATTTTTTTCACAAGCAAGTGCATAAGAATATTGGGATATGCTGTTAAAATTTTATCAGGTTGCCTATTCAAATACTGACTTGGATACTCATACTTTCTGTGAAGGAAACCATTTCATGCATTAAGTTCCAAAACAAAATCAAAGTAACATTCAAATATGTTTAAATTTTTCAAGAAATTATGATGTTACATTATAAATATCTTACATCACTTGTGATTCCATTAGTTACAATAGGATCTTCATCTACAAAGTTGGATGCTACGTAGCTGAAACCTCTAAAAAGCTCATGAGCTGTAGCACTAGGTGGTATTCCTGGAGAATCTATACAGAAACATTTTATTAGTTTACATACACTTCTGGTGGCATAACACATTTAAATTACAACATATCTCCTTCCCCACCAAACAGGGTTTTACAATACCTTACTATAAGAGAATGTTTAAATTGAACTTCAAGGAATAATGTAAAAATATTCAAATTATCCCAAACTCAAAATATTTAACTTTACATTACTACAGAGAAACCTGGCAAAGTGAACATCTTGATATACTATGGAAGACACTCGATGGTAGTAAGTTTCTTGATGCCACGGCAGATATCGGCTATTCTATGCTGACGAGTGCATAAGAGCAAAGTTAGTTGGTATCTGTGGATGATCTTTATAGGCAGGTTTTGTGTATTATGATCTTGATATACTAACAGTCTGAAAAAAGTTTTTTTCTCAAAACTTTTGTTTTTCAGGTGTTTATCATAATATTTAAAGGAAAGTAAATAAAATTATTATTGTGCTCTAGTATAGTGAACCCTTTCATATAGTGAGCCATTTTCTCAGTCTTACAAGTGGTTACTTTAATGAGGTTCCCACAGTTCCCCCAAAATGAAAATCAAGCTCTATTCAAGGACTTTCAAGACCTAAATTTTATTTTTCAAGAGCAGGGGAAAAAATTCTTAATCATATATTTAGTTGGCATTCAAGATCGCACCAGAGAATGATTGACAACTATTGTGTAATTCTACTTGGACAATTGGAGCATGAGGTAAAAGCTCTGCAACAAAACTAAAAGTTTGAAATGAGGTAATAAAAATCATGAACTTTCAAGAACCTATTAATCCAATTACGTTCAAGGGCCATTAAAAGTCAAAATAAAATGAAAACACTTTTCAAGGACTTTAAGGACTGTGGAAATCCTGTTTAAACAGATTTCACTGTATATGGTACTAGTCATTTCATCGATGAACTTCAGAAAATGTCTAGTGGATGGCTGTCTGTGTGACACAGAGCCCTGAATAGGCCAAGACCTGGCCCAAGGTACCAGAGTTCTTGAAGAAATAGCCTTTGATATGTTTGATAGGCAAGGGTCCCAATTCCAAGCTTGCCATTCATAGTAAATCGTTAAAGTGCACTCTTATAACAGAGCTACAAATGCTATTGTATTTTGCATGGAATTTATTTCTTCACAATAGGAGTGTCCTCTATCAATCGATGTAGAACTACAAACAATAAGAAAGTAATGTTCTATCCTACAAACAGTAAAATTATACAAAATGTTCTATCCTACAAACAGTAAAATTCACTATACTTTGGCTCAAATATATTAAAAAACAATTTCCCCAAATCGACAGAAATTATCAAAGAAATTGAGCTTTAACAATTTGATATTACTTTCATTAATGTAGTGTTAATTTTGGCTATTTGGTGACATTTTCATCAATATGGCATCATTTAAAAAAGTCACTAAGTTGGCACTACTTCGACAAATTTTTCATTAAGTATTACAGACAGACAGAAAAAAAGAAAAGGTGGAGAGAAGAGCTATTTGTATACAGGATGTCCCAAAAACATTGACCTCGGCTTTTATTCCTTAAATATTGATCTTAGATATATATATAATAAATTATAAAGTTGCGTAAAAAAAGGTACAGCATTTTATGAAATCGATAAAAATTTTCAGGGGATTAAATTTGAAGAAATACTAAATTTAAATTTTTATACGGCCCCCTATAAAAACATTTCCAATTTGTAAAATGTGCCCCATACACTAATAAGGTGATGCACAAAATTTCAACATTTTATCATAAAAAGTCTCAGAGATATGTTTAAACAAAGTTGATGAGGGATTAATCACAAATTAAAATGTAAATGTTTACAGCAAGAGTGCAAATGATGCAATGCAGAAATGCATATAGGCAAATAATATCTGTCTCTTATCTTTAATGGATCTTTGGAATGGATGGAAAACATTTTGAACAAGTTTGTAAGCTTTGTGTAAAGTTATTATTTCTACACAGTGTAGATACTTTTGTACCAATACATTTCCCCTCTGAAAACCCATGTTGATGCATCAAAAAGTGGTTTAAGTCAGTATTTTTGTCTTTTCATATCTCTGGGACTCTTTAGGATAAAATTCTGAAATTTTGTACATTACCTTATTAGTGTATGGGGTACATTTTACTCATTGGAAATGTTTTTGTATGGGGGGTTGTACAAAAATTTCAATTTTGTATTTCTTAAAATTTAATTCCCTTGAAAATTTTAACGATTTCATAAAATTCTGTACCTTTTTTTACACAACTTCGTAATTTATTATATATGTCTAAGATTAATATTTAAGGAATAAAAGCAGACATCAATGTTTTTGGGACACCATGTACCCGTGACCAGTATACCTGTTCTTCATATGGAATATACAATATAAAGAAACTTAAGGTTTACAATTTGAGGTAAATTTAGCAAATATGCTGGACACCATGATTTAAAATATGTACAAATTCCTAAATAGCATTGTTATGCAAAACATTCTGTGAAAATATTTAATTTAATGCTTCCAAAAAGAAGTATAGGAACTCTATTCTCGCTATACAAAAGTATCTTCACAGGCAGATTTGAATAATAAAATGTCTTGGTCCCATTTGTAAACAAATTTACAAAAAATATGAAACTTGAACAACATATACCAAAATAAAAGTGCTAAAAAGGTTTTAGAATCAATACCCATACCATTTTTATCCTGTTTCAACAACTGGCCAAATATGATATGAGTTTGAAAAATATCAACCAAATAGTTCAAAGAGTCAAAATAATTTCTTGACGTAAGAAATTGAAAATATCAAAAATTCCCATAATTTTTAAACCAGAAGGCCATAATTAATACAATCCAGCCAAAAATGTAATACCATTCATTTATAAACTTTTATATCTATTTCTGTATAATTAAAATTGGGGGAAAAAAATTAGTCTGCTATAAACACACTTGATTTAAATGTATTGCTAAGCAACATATAATTTTCTTCATATAAATTTGCGAAATAAATATAGTCTGCATAATGTTATTTCTATGGGAGGTTCATTTTTCAGTAACATCTAGACAAGCGTTCTTTGACTTTTTTATACCTACAGCCTGGCGAAAATAGGAAAAATATTTCGTGGACCGGCTCATGGTTGACATAAATAAAAACTAATGTAGATAGTATTTAATTTATTAAATCAAATGTTATAAAATTACAATTTTGTAGTGTCCCGCAACAATGTAACGCCCAAATCCTGTAGTGGCTACATGATTAGGGTGAAAATTTTCGCAGACCGGCAGGAAATTTCTACGGATCGGCATCAGTCCATGGACCATCGGTTGAAGAACTCTGATCTAGAGAACCTCTGGTCCTAGAAACTTGAAATATGGACTCACTTTTATGTCGAGCTATTTCAAGACTACCCACAAAATTTCATGAAATTCTGAGGTTCTCTTGTAATGATGAGACAAACACACCCATACATATTTTATTTATATAGATATACTTACCAACATCAGGTAGCTCTTTTGGACATTTACTGAAATGAAAAGGAGCAGCTGGTATGAAAGGAGGTTTGAACTCTTTACTCAGGAGTTTTTCAAAATCAATTGTAACAAAAAATGGTTGGTCTCTCACTTCTGGTCCCGAAGCTAAGAAAATGAAACAAGAACATAAATAAATTGTGTCATACTTTAATCCTTACATTTTAACATTCAGTTAAAAACATTCAAAGGCTTTTAAGGATCTACAACTACACTGGTGTTTTTACATGCATAAAAACACAGATTTCTCAACTACTGCTCAATATAACTG
Source organism: Amaurobius ferox (assembly GCA_951213105.1). NCBI lineage: Eukaryota > Metazoa > Arthropoda > Arachnida > Araneae > Amaurobiidae > Amaurobius > Amaurobius ferox. The sequence goes on from OX578147.1 coordinate 135,507,718, forward strand.
AATTTTATTTGGGGTGATGCATAGCATCATAACACAAATACAAGTTAAAAAATCAAATATGAGTTTATACAATACAAAACTAATTATGAAACAATTTCCTACTTTTATATATGCCTGCCCAGCCTCTAAACCAGTGTTTCTCAACCTTTGTGAAACCGCAGCCTGGTAAATTAATTTTTTATAAGCTGAGAATTCGGTTCCATCAACATCAAATTGACTCGTAAATGCCTTCCTAATTTATTTTAAGTTCATACATTAAACTAACATAAGTATTAATAATTAATCATAGCATAATCATAAAACATATTAGTACATTTATATATATGGTGTGGTTGATAAATATCAAATCACATTTAAATAAGTTATCAATCACTGGACTCATGAAATCGTGTAGCATATTATCATTTCCTCAGACTAACATCATTAAAATAATTTGTGAAATTTTCATTGGCATTTCCCATTTTATTACCAAAAATTCAGAATATTATTTAGTATAAAATTAATTATTGTATTATTAAACTGATTTTACTAATGTTGGTTTGAAAAATATGGTATTGAGATAGAAAAATATTTACCCATTGTAATTCATAGAAATCAGCTAAGCAATATTCTTCATATTAAAATTGAAATGCGGATTAGTCACTGACATTTGCTATACAGATGTTATTTAGGTGTTCTGGTTCTGAGCTTTTCAACACATTCACGAATATTATTCTCCTTAGAATATTTCTACTATAAAATATTTATTCAGAAAAAATACTTAGAAAACTAAAATGACAAATTCCAAGAGAATCTCTTGCAGCCTAGTATAATTAATGCCCGAACCTGGAGGTTGAGAGACACCACTCTAAAAGACAGACAGCTCGCTACCTCAAAGATTCTTTCCAAATAATACATGTCATAACCTATATCATAAAAAATTGTTTTGAGTTGATAAATACCGAAATTAAATCCTAAATTGCAGAAGTTCACAGAAAAACATATTTTGTGCACAATGCTTGAACCGCTTATTTTTATATATGTAAAGATAAGACAGCTTTTGTGAAGCCCTGGAAATTTTTTTTTCAGTGAAACTGAGGAAGGTGATGATGATGATAATTTTCTACTCTTAAAACTATTGAAAAATCTTTCAGTAAGCAAAAAAGCTGAAATAAAAAATTTGAGAAATTATACGCAACAGACACACCATTTTAAAATATTTGAGAATTTTGCATAACTAAAAAAAAAATACTACATTGGAAAAATGATTTAATTCTATTATCTTTAGAAAATGCAAATTTGGCAATTGCGTATAAGAACAGGGTTGTTTAAATACATGGGCAAATTTAATTGTAATGCATTCCTTCATATTAATTCTAAACTATGCTTTTGTTATCTATAATAACTCATGACTTTTATTTTTACTCATTGACTTTTATTTTGTCAGTTTTGTTGAAATTAAATCATTACAACAATAGTCAGGATTTATAAACTTAATTTCACAAAAAACAAATTTTTTACAATTTGCAAGACACAATTTTTTTATTCTTAAAGTGCAGTATATTTGTAAACATATTTATAAAATTATCATGTATTGTTAAAATGTGCATTGTTTAGTGTCTACACAAAAATACAATTTGGTGGCAGTATCTTATACATGTTTTAAAGAAAATGTTTATTTTGCTCAATATCTTTTAATAAAAATGTGGCAGAAAAGTCTTTCAATATTTTGATGAGTTTACTTAAAAAAAAAATTAAAATATACTTCCACTGGGACAGATGCCAACCTCTGAAAGGGGTAATCAGTAGAAAAATCAGAAGTTTTCAGTAAAACCGCTTCAACATATATATTTTAAAATCTTAGAATAAATTCAAAATGTAGTTTTGCTAACTTAACTGAGTTAATTAAAACTGAATGGCACATTTTATGTGAAAATAATTAAGAAATTAACCATTATAATTAACCAAAATATGAAAATAAGCAAGTATAGTCAAGTTAATGTGCAACAATAGGAATATGGAGATTGATGGAAAAGGATAATTGCATAATCTCGGAAATGCCCACGAAAAAAAAAACTAAATTTCAGGATCGTACTATTTAAGTGAAAATAATTAAAAAATTAACCAAATCAACCAAAATATGAAAATAAGCTTGTTCAGTCAAGTTAATGTGCAACTCCAGGGAAATGAAAATCGATAGAAAAGGATAATTGCGTACTTTCGGAAACACCTGCGAAAAAAAACTGAATTTCACGATCGTACTATTTATGTGAAAATAATTTCAAAAATTTGCCTTTATAATCAACAAAAATATGAAAATAAGCTGGATTAGTCAAGTTAATGTGCAACAATAGGGAGATCGATGGAAAAGGATAATTGCATACTCTCAGCAACAGCCGCAAACAAAAAAAAGAAAGATCAATTATGCATAAAGCATTGATTATGAAACACTTTCCAATTCCAATGCAATTTTTTTAAACATCTCTAAAATACGATACATTCCTCTGTAATATTTTTAAAATTATCACAATACTACATTAATTTATTATATTTGAAAACGTTATCGAAAAAAATGAACTTCATTCAAATGACGGCATTGAAATATAAATTGTCTGGTTTAAACATCTCTAAAATCTGATACATTCCTCGGTAATATTTTTTAAATTATCATAATGCTACAATAATTTATTATATTTCAAAACTTCATCGAAAATAAATGAACTTTATTCAAATGACGTCATCGAAATATAAATAACATGGCTCTCTATATAAAAGCAGCATTTAATTCATAAACTTTTTTCCATTCCTTTCATTCATCACAATACGACAATAATTTATTTTATTTAAAAACTTAAAACCATGGAGGTACAAGTAATTTAACTTTATGCTTAAAACTTCATCGAAAAATTCATCTGATTTTCTGTTGAAAACCCAGACCACACGACCAGCCCGAAAGCTTATGATAGCTAATTGTGTGGCCGGGTCTGGCCCGAAGGCTTATGGTAGCTAATTGTCTGATTTTCTGTGTAAAATCAATGAATGTTTCATTCATATCAGCAATATTGCAGACTCCATCAGCTAAATAATTTTGCGTTCAAGAAATGCAGCAATTCTTATACAACTCATTCTACATCTTTTGGTGTTTACTTTCTCCATGAGTGAAAATTAGGCTTCATTGTACAAACAATTAGTTTGATGATCATTTAATCTCAAATATATTGTAATTGCATTGTTTCACAGAATTTAAGCAAAAATAAAGCAGTTTTAGGATGGATACAACACTAAATATGAATTAAAAAGAACTATAAAAATCATAATTTTGACACAAGATAGATGTCATATTTTATTTTGAAGTGGATCATGTGATCTCTTCATATAAAGGTCATGTGATCTCTTCATATAAAGGGTGTAATTATTATTTCAATTTTTATTTAAAAAACTACTGAATATATTTTGCTGAATTTTTTTTTATATATTTTATGGGATAATTTGAATATTTCCTAAAACTTTCGAAGCAATTTGTAAATTTTAAATTAGCTTAAAAAATGTTTGAAAAATTAGGTCCCATAGGGTTCAATGTATTTCATTTTTTCAACCAGGGTTCAATCCAAAACTAATTGGGTGATATTATTCATTTATATTCCCATAGGTCCCACAGACCGTCTGAACAACACACTAAAATTTCATTTTAATTAAGTCATTTTTACGGCAGTTATCATGCTGTCAGACAGACACTGTTCAACTATGATGTAAAGTGTTAAAAACTGAATTTCACGTTCGTACTATTTATATGAAATTAATTAAAAGATTAACTTTTATAATCAACAAAAATATGAAAATATGCCAGTTTAGTAAAGTTAATGTGCAATAATAGAGAGATGGAGATCGATGGAAAAGGATAATAGCGTTCACCCAGCAATGGCTGCAAAAATAAAAAATTCATGATCGTCCTATTTATATGAAAATAATTAAAAAGGTAACCTTTATAATCAACCAAAATATATAAATAAGATAGTTTAGTAAAGTTAGTGTGCAATAATAAGGGGATGGAGATGGTTGGGAAAAAGGCAATTGCGTACTTTCAGCAAAGCCCGAAAAGAAAGACTGAATTGCACAATCTTATAATTTAAGCGAAATATAATTTGTTTAATAAAACATTTCTTTATTTTTATTCGCACTATAAAAATAAATTAGGTCTATTGTTTTGATATGAAATCATTAGAAGAAAAAAATGGATGCAAATTGATAATTTTGGACTCTCAGCAAAGCAGGGAATATAAATTGAATGGTGGGATGCATGGATTTCATGGAGTTCAATGACAACATATATATTAATGACATATATGATGACATACATCATGGTGATTACGGAGACAAAAATTTACGACTTGTTTTTGATTCCCCTTCTGTGGGGGATTTTATGCCTCCACTTCCGGGTGAGAAAGATGAGCTCTGTCTGCCATTAGTTTTTTGAACGCTGCGTACTGACAGTACCAGAATAAATAGAGATTGTTACACGAGAACATCCACGTTTTCCTGTGACAAGCTACATTTATTCTTTTACTCCCAGCATGCAGCATCTAAAAAACTAATGGCAGACAATGCTTATCAGTCATAGGCTGAAGCTCAATTAAGATAATAGCTCTGGTTAAAACCTCTAGACTATTTTCTTCGAAAAGCGGAACTTTGTTTGAGGAGAAAAATGTATTTAAAAACAAGAAAGATCAATCACGCATTAAGCATTGATTATGAAACACTTTCCAACTTCAATGCAATTTTATATAAACATCTCTAAAATGCGATACATTCCCTGGTAATATTTTTAAAATTATCACAATACAACATTAATTTATTATATTTGAAAACTTAAAACATCATCGAAAAAAATGAACTTCATTGAAATGACGGCATTGAAATATAAATTGCCTGGTTTAAACATCTCTAAAATGCGATACATTCCTCGGTAATATTTTTTAAATTATCATAATACTACAATAATTTATTATATTTGAAAACTTCATCGAAAACAAATGAACTTTATTCAAATGACGTCATCGAAATATAAATTGCCTCTATATAAAAGCAGCATTTCATTCATAAACATTTTTCCAATTCTTTCATTCATCCCAATACTATAATAATTTATTTTATTTAAAAACTTAAAACCATGGAGGTACAAGTAATTTAACTCTATGCTTAAAACTTCATCGAAAAAATCGTCTGAGTTCTCTGCGTAAAATCAATGAATGTTTCATTCATATCAGCTATATTGCAAACTCCATGAACTAAATAATTTTGTGTTAAAGAAATGCAGCAATTCTTATACAACTCATTCTACATCTTTTGGTGTTTACATTCTCCATGAGTGAAAATTAGGCTTCGTTGTAGAAACAATTAAAGTTTGATGATCATTTAAACTCAAATATATTGTAATTGCGTTATTTCAGTATGTAGATGCACAGAATTTAAGCAAAAATAAAGCAGTTTTAGGATGGATACAACACTAAATATGAATTAAAAAGAATTTTAAAAATCATAATTTTGAGACAAGATGGATGCCATATTTTATTTTGAAGTGGGTCACGTGATCTCTTCATATAATGGTCACGTGATCTCTTCATATAAAGGGTGTAATTATATTTTAATTTTTATTTAAAAAACTACTGAATATATTTTGCTGAAATTTTTTTTATATATTTTGTGATAATTTGAATATATTTCCTAAAATTTTCGAAGCAATTTGTGAATTTTAAATTCGCTTAAATGTTTGAAAAATTAGGTCCCATAGGGTTCAATATATTTCATTTTTTCAACTCGGGTTCAATCCAAAACTAATTGAGTGATATTATTCATTTATATTCCCATAGGTCCCACAGACCGTCTGAACAACATACTAAAATTTCATTTTGATAAAGTCATTTTTACGGCAGTTATCGTGCTCGGAAGGACACAGACAACGGACAGTTAACGGACACAGACAGACAGACAGAATGAACAAAATCATAAACACTTTTTAACTATGTTGTAAAGTGTGTTAAAAACTGAATTAAAAAAAAACCAAAAAAAAAACCGGTTTTTTGGTGATAAAAGCAAAAAAAAAAAACTGAAATTTATGGGGAAAAGCGAAGAATCTCATGTCTGGATTATTGACCAATATGATTATAAATATAGCAAGTGAAAAAACTCTAAAGAGTGAAGACGAAGATGATGTGCATTCAGGAGAAAGCTCAAACTTTTACTGAAGGTCTTAATGTGATTGAGACAGCTGGATGAGAATATGTCTAAGTATGTACAATATGCACTCAACAACTATATGCTTATATATTATTACAAATGCATAAATTACTTTTTGGCATGCCATCTCTCAACAAGGAGAAAACAAATTTACAGGCAACTATCATTGTTTGAAGGTAGGGTTGCTTGACCTTAGCAGCATTTTTGTGACCATGGTTACTTTTGGTGAGTCTCTGAAGGCACTAGAACTTTTTAAATTTATCTATTAGTTTTGAAGATATCTTTTCTAGAGATTTCTATGGCGAGTATATACGTGAGTTATTATTGATCTGGACAGCACTGATATAACACACATCAAATTGAATTGTGATATGTCGGTTTTTTGCGAGCATATTCTGCTTTTTGGTGGGTTAGCTGAGCATTTAATTGCTGTTTCATTGTACCTGGCAGTTATTTTATGGTACTCTAAGATAGCTAGAGTATTAGCTATAAATTATTCTTGTTTACGCTCATTGGTTAGTTATTCAGAAATGCAGACTCACTTTTGTATCCTGGGAGTACACTCACGATTTGAGAGGATATGTTATAACAATATGTATTTACTGTAATATTCCTTACAGAATATATTTCCTTAATAACAACAACAAAAGAGCTCCTAGAGGGGTCAGGCATTGTTGAAAGGTCCGCATTAAATTATACAGTGCAGTATATGGTTTTTCTGTGTTAACTAAGTTTGAGTGCACCAGAGTTGTTATAGATTCACATTAGCTCGGACAATTAAGACTCTACTGTACTTGATATTTTTCTAAAATATAACTTTTGAAAGGATTTCAAAATTGAAAGAAAAAGCCTTTACGAACATTTCACAAAACCCTGAACATGTAATAATACCAGTTACTTACCAAGCCTGTTAACTGGGTTCCTTTTGAAAAGAGCTCGAAGTAAACATTGGGCAGAATCACTGAGGTATTCAGGCATAGGTAGCCTAGCTCTAAAATGAAATATTGACATTTCTATAAAAAAATTGAAAGTTTGAGAGTATTAAATAAATTTACAATATACAACCTAAACACTTAAAATTGAACTTAAGGTATTTGAAATTACAATTCCAAAGCATTATAGTATTTCAATTTTGATCTAAATCAGGAGGAAATTTTGATTAAGAAATACTGAAACTATATTTAAAAATTAAAGTCTTAATTGTTGAAATATAAATTTTAATAAAAATTTATATTTATCAGACCTTCTATTCTTATAACAAATTTCTAGAACCATAGTTTTTAATAGTAGAGCTTGTGGCACTTAAGTTTAAAAATTAAATTTCTATTGTATGCACCATTTAATTTACAGTGTCATATAGGGTTCCAAGGAAAGTCCTTTAAGCACTCCAATAGCTTTGTAAGGAAAGGTCTAAGAGTATACACATTAGGGCTATCTATAGTAAAGTGATTATGCCTGATTGAATAAAAGAGACTGCAGCAACCCTAGCTGACAATTTCAAAAAGTTAAGATAATGAACTCGGCAACAAAGCAAGGTAGAAGAAAAAAATGAATTACAAAGTTGCACAGTATTGTCCAATGAGTAAGAATCGATACAAACTGTTACAGAAGGAATTTATTTGACACAATAGAGTTATTAGTGATTGAGTGTCATATTCAAGAAATCTAAAATATACACTTCCATGCACAGGAATAAACATACAGCCTGTTTAAAATATCCATCAGAAGCAATGCACATTTGAATTTAAGAAAGAATACTATTGCATACTTTAACAAGCATTGCAGATGTCAGTGTTATAGGCCCAATGATATGACTTGACAGATATTTATTTCCTTCCATATATGCATTTTGTTTCTGGTGTAGAGTCCTTCTCATTACGCAATGATCTACCACTTGACTTTTTTCATCATCTCGCACTGTTGAGTTTATTATTTTAAAATTTCAAATTCTTTGCTTGGGGTAATGAAATAGTTTTTTTATTTGATCCAGCATGGTTGCTTTACTATAGAACTAAAGTACACACTCATGGATTCCAATCAAACTTATAGGGGTGGTTAAGGATTTTCTAAGAACCCCTGTATATGAGAAATTCTATTTTTATTTATTTATTTTTTACTGTGTATGTGTCACTGCAACAAAATCTGAGCTATCTGGACTGAAAGACTGCATGTTTAGGTATCAGTCTTGATACTCTGGATCTTTTAATTTGAAATATAGACTTGACCAAATAACATTTGCATTTGGTTACACTATGGCAGCAAATTTAAATGATAGTTAGAGCTGTTCATCTGTAATGAGAGATTCAGTTTTTTTAGGATTGTTTTTATTGCAATATTAAAGCCCTTTTAAAATTTGAAAAAAAAAATTAACAATAAATAGTTGTACACAAGATTCAAGCACCAAAAAACATCTGTTTAAATCGGACTTTCACCTATTGAAAATACAAAGCTATGTAATATCATAAAAAGTAGCATTTATGCATTTAGGAATAAGCATTGAATATTTAATTATATATATTTTATGAATTACATTTCAATATCAAAGAACTTATGATGGTAAAAGCATGTCTACAACAGACATTTTCCTGCTTTCATTAAAGCAGCTGCTCTATCTCATGCATTCTCAGGTAACTTCATGCCTCTGAAACCAGTTGGCATCTTTATATTTGTTTTATACTGTTTTACTAATGACATGTTTAATTTACAGCTAAATATTGAAGAATCCCCAGAAGTGAACATGTCACGATTAATTAACAAAAGAGGGTAGTTATATGATCTAGAATGATAAACCTGTAACTTACCAGCAAGCTAAAGCGGAGTGTTATGCAATAAAATTAATTTAATTGTAAAGAACAAATATAAAAAAAAAGCTGTTGGAAATTTTTGGCAGCAACTAGACTAGTCTAATTCCACTACAAACCCCAAGAAGAGATTTCATAGCAAATTTTAGATTGGTAACTGACCATGGCAAATTGCAAGTATATCTACATAATATTAGAAACAATGACAGACCATCCTGCCCACTCTGAATCCAATGCATTTATGAAGGTTGACCATCTGAAAAACTGTGAAAAATTATCTGATATTGTTAAGACTACCATTCCTACCAAATGGGCTCATATATCTACTGGATAAACTTCAGTCTTCTAGCATAGGATTAATAAATAAATATATATATATATATATATATATATATATATATATATATATATATATATATGTATATGTATATGTATATATATATATATATATGTATCATGGTCCCCACAAGGGGGTGGCTAGCACAGCTACACCCAGGGGGCCTGGAACAAATAGATGTGAAAGGGGGCCTGGAGGAGCCGGGTGCCTTTCAGGGTTTTTTTCTAATTGACTAATTGACAGCTGCTAAAAAAAGAGGAGGCACTGGTTTTTGTGACTTTGAGATATTTGACAATAACAACGTAACATGATTATTATTATTTATTTTTATTTTTTTTTTAATCAAAGACGGTCCAATTCATGGCTATGTCCTTAACAGTCACTGTACTTAAAAATATGGAATAACAAAAAAGATCGATCACGATCGCCGTACCACTGCATCGTTTCCATTTTTTCAGGAAGACACACTACTTGTACTCAGAGAGCTGACAAAATTTCCGGGCTCCAATGCAAAATCTTGGAACCCTGTGCAACTCACGGTAGTGGGTCCTTATGCCCCCCCCCTTACTCTCCATACATTATTAATGCTCAATGGTCCATGAATTTTTGGATGTTCGGGTTTTTTTTTCAAGGTCCGCCATAAAGGGACAGGGATAACTGGAACTAATGTCCAAGGGTCCGCAGCCCATACGGGGGCCCTTAAAAGAATTTTGATATATTAAAAAAAATAATAATAGCTTATTAATTTCTATTTTTGTAGTCCAGCCTATAAAACTCTTCCAGTCATAGAATTAAGGCAATATATGATTTATAATATATTAGTAATAAGTTCTGAGAAAAGGGGCCCCAGTGCATGCAGAAGAGCGACAATAGTTAAAACTATTGTTCTGCATGCAATACAACTCTTGTTGTATATACTGATATAAACAGAGAAAAATAAGCTTTTAATTTCATGTTACATTGAAAATGCTTTCAGGAAATAAAGTTATGTTGACTTCCAGTTACATTGTCCATCTGTTGAAGTCTGAAGTTTGGTGGGGGGTGGATGCGGTATCTGGTTTCCGGTATGCGGTATATCTTTGATTTTTGGAGGTTGTTGTTGGAAGCTGGTAACAGTCTCTGCATGATTCAAAGGAGGCAAATGTTTTACAACCTGAAAAACAAAATGCAATTTTTGGGGGAAAACAAACATAAAAGAGGATTCAGTTTTGTCCAGTTCAGTTCACTTTTCGTTCAAAATTCAGTTTAAAGCGAGAGAAATGTGAGCGAATATGTAGCTACTGCCTTGTGTCTACGTCTAACAATTGTTCCAATTTTTTGTTATTGAGGCAATAACAATGGGCATGGGACCAAAACGAATGGGACACGTAAAAAAGTGTATGCTGTCAAGAGGTTCCATTATAAGGAGGTTAAGCACAATGCTTTTCCTATGGGTTCTTTTCGGCTCTTGATATATAGTAATTATCCAGAAAATTTCGTTCTTCGAATATGTTCGTTAGAGGAGGTTTTATTGTATTACATTTGGGAGCAGGGGGTCCATCTTAGAATGTGGGAGCCATGATATATATATATATATATATATATATATATATATATATATATATATATATATATATATATATATATATATATATATATATATATATTAGAAAAAAGTAATAAAAATAATTAATTCAAGTAATCTTAAAATATTAACATCACCATAGAAGCAAAACCACGGTCATAATGCCAATAATAGAAAAGATCAGCACCGGCCCCAAATTCGAAGATTAAAAAGAATTAAATTCATCCTTATATATATATATATATATATATATAAATTTATAGCAGTTTGAACAATATTTTTATATATGAATATGAACATGTTGTTCCACATAGTTGACTTTCTTTGTATTAAACTTGTCTCAGAGTTGCATAGGTTTTATAATAAGATGTTATACAAAAATAATCACTCGAACTTTCACAATACAAAATTATAACCAAAGTTAAAAAATCTTCCTTTAAAGTATACTGCAAAATTTATGCTTGGTATGACAAATGTCTTGAACAATTCAATAATTGAGCTTCTTTTCTGCAATTCTTGAAATATTTTCTATGATTTATTAACTCTATTAACTACAAGGAGTTATTTTTTATACATGTTTCTTGATCTTTTCTGAAACAGCTAGCTTAAGTAAGTTTTTACAGTTACATACTATGCAGGCTCTTGACACTCATTGAACAATACCAATTTTCATTCAATTTCATTAGTTTCAGTAATGTTGTACCCAGACAGACACAACAGCACTGAATCAAAATCATATTTAGTAAACAAATACAAAAATTAAATACAACAGAAATATAAACACAGCTTACTTCATGATTTGTGTCATGGTTTCTTTCTTATTTGATCCATGAAATGGGAGACCTCCAGTAAGCATTTCAAACTAAAAATAGGAGCAAAATTATAATCAGCAATATACAAATTATCTATAAATAAGACTTTTGTTTGTCTGTCTGTTTATTAGTCACATAGGGTAGCAGAAAATTTAAGAAAGCTCCAGCCATGAAATTTAGTGACGCCCAAAAAGGAACACCCTGTTGAGATTTTTTAAAAATTCGAAAGTTTAAAAATTATGAATTTAATATTCAAAATTCATCCTGTCATACAACATATAATTTTGATTGGTAACACCCTCTATTGCATGCTGGAGGATTATACATGTAGATCAAATTGCTGCTAATGTAATAAAACTAAAATTGTTGTTGACTAGTCCTTTGCTGATTAGCGGCAGCTAGACAGCCTCCATGAGTCCCCATACCCTCAAAAAATCGAGGGCCAGCAAAGGATCTATCTCAAAAAGCTCGCTAGAGAGCCGTAGACAAGAGAGAATGTGTTCCGGGGATGCACTCTCCTCCACACCGCACTTAGAGCACATGGGAAACTCCCTAATACCGTGGTTATACAGGCATCCTCGCAAGTGGCCACTAGCAAATCTAGACAATGCCATCTGAACGGCTCTATCACAAGAGAGGCCGATAGATCCATCAGGGCTGCCCCGCCGATACCACCCATGGGGAGGGGGGATCCTCCACTCCTTTGAGTCCCTGATTCTCTTGATGGTGAAAAGTTCATCAAAAGTGAGGGAGGAATCATGACGAAAAGGTTCCATTTCTGAGCCTCTCTTCGCCAAATCAAGTCATTGGCAATCTCATTTCCAGAGATATCAACGTGGGAATAAAACTAAAATAACTTCATTAAGAGCAACAAACAAAATAATAATGTTTACCAGTTTCGAAGGCAAGAAACAGCCTTCTTAGTCACCAGTAGATGTCAAGTTTCTATAAAAACTAATTCGCAAAAGCTTGATTATTTAAAATTTACTTTGTACCAGGCATTGCTCCTAATTTACAGCAGAGATTCATTTATGTAATATCAGCTCCATCATCCACTGAAAAACTTAATGAATGACTTCATTGAATCACTACTTTAAATCTCAAGCAATGTTGGGTACATTTTCTAGTTTAGGCATAAATATTAAGATTTATAAATCAGGTTTCCCACTCTTGAATTAAAAAAAAATAATAATAAAGGTTTTCTCAAGGATTTTTCAAGACACATTCAAACCTAAAGTAACACACAGAATAGCTGGGGGTGGAATATATATATATACAGGGTGACAATTATTGAGCTATATGAAAAAAAAACTTGATAACTTTTGAACCATTAGCGAGATTGTTAAAACTTGGTGGTTGAATGCAGGGTATGTTGGGATTTGTTTTAAGCATGCACACTCTTATTGTTGTTCATTTTTAAGGTGAAAATGTCGAAATACAGCATTTCTGAGCGTATATCGATCGGCAAGGTCTACTATTCGAGCAATAACAGTCCGATTGCGGCTCAAAGGAAATTTGCGACCGAGTACAAGATGAAGACAACCGGTCCAAGTGTTATAACAATAAAAAATTTGATTCAAAAGTTTGAGAGAACTGGTAGTGTTTGTGATGACAGTGTTGGTCATCGAACAAGTGTGAAAATACCTGAAAATATCGAGAAAACATGAAGTGTGTTTCAAAATTTCCCAAGGAAATCGATCAGACGAGCTGCACAACAGGTTGGAATCAACCGGGAGACTTTGCGACAAATTCTTGTTCACAACTTGCAGCTCTTTCCTTATAAACTTCAAACTCATCAGCCATTGAGCCCCATTGCCATTGAACAGCGTTTGTGTTTCGCAAACATTATTGTCGATACGTTTGACAAGCAAGAATTTGATGTGAATATGGTTTGGTTTAGCGACGAAGCCCACTTTCAAATTTGGATGGGTAAATCAATAAGCACAATTTGAGCATTTGGGGGACTGAAAATCCCCATTTCGCGACGAGAAGTCTCTCCACCCCAAACGGGTAACTGTGTGGTGTGCAATGTCAAGTTGCGGAATAATCGGTGCAGCATTCATTGAAGGCACAGTGAATTCTGAACGATATGTCAAAATTTTATAAAATTATTTCATCCCTATTATCCAAAGTAACCCAGATTTCGAAAAGATGTGGTTCATGCAGGATGAAGCACGGATCCATTGGACCAGTAGAGTGTTTGAAGTCCTGAGAGTCCAGAAAAGCACTTTGGAGAGCGTGTTATGGCTTTGTGGTACCCAGAGGCTACTGGAATGGGAATCGCTTGGCCGCCCTATTCTCCTGATCTCAATGCATATGACTCATTTTTGTAGGGCTATATTAAAGACAAAGTTTGCACAAATGACCCCAAAACCACCGCTGAGCTCAAAACTGCCATTCAGGAGGTCATTGAAAGCATTGATGTCTCGACACTTCAGCGAGTTTTGCAGAATTTTGCTATTCATCTGCGCCACATCATAGCCATTGATGGCAAGCATATCGAACATATCATAAACTAAATCCGAATATCTGTAGTTACTTTTAAAATTTGCATAAAATTTTTGAACTCAGTAGTTTTTGAAAATTTTATTTTTTATTTCATATAGCTCAATAATTGTCACCCTGTATATATCAGTCTCACCTTTTGTACCATACATTAATGCTCCTACAAACACTTTGTTCAAAATGTAAAAAAAAAACCAGCTATAACATCAAGTTATGAGGTGAAATTTAAGAATCCAACCTCATTGCATACTTGAAAGCAATATATCCCGTGCCATAGTTTTCTTTGAGAACACGGGATAAAGGAGTGAAATAAATGTGTGCACGTGCTGGTGGTTTTCGATGCAATCTGGACAACAGAATTTTCAAAAAGGCAAATTCAAGGACTTTTAAGAACATCTGGCCATTTTTCTAGTACTTCTCGGGTACCTCTTGAAAAAACACATGATGAAATAAACTTGAAACGAACACAATGAATTAATAGATTTGATAATATGAAAAAAGGCCAATTAGCTTCAAAAGTTTAAAACTTTTAAACTAATTCAAATTAAAAAAAATCTTACTGAGCCATGTTGTCCTAGACCTGAAGTACCTGTCTGTTGCAGATGATACAAACAGACATCTGTAGTGGGCGTGACTCCACTATAACAAGTTGCCTCGCCACAATCTTGAATTAGGCACTCTAGTCAGTTTCAGAAGCCTGCTTAACAAAACCTCACTGCTGTCAGAAGTGTGTTTATAAAAAGGATCAGACACATTTTTCTAGAGCGGATTGCATGGTTGCAGGAAACTTCATATTTTATGTACACAACACTACACTATTAAAACCGTACAATAAACTAATCTAAAGTAAATTAAGCCTCTGGCTACATAATAACATGATATATGACAAGACATATTTGCCAACTAGCTAGTCGCTTGCGTACATCTTTGGAAAAGTAGAGATCGGCGGCAGCAAAGCCCGCAGTTGACCTTCACGTGACTGACGTCACCAAGCAAGCGTTTTGCCAATGACGACAGGCATGACTTATACATTATGAAAATCTGAAAATAAATTAGCATACAATAAAAATAAAGTTCGAAGGTTTTAAATAAAGTTCAGAAAATATGTAACCTTCACACGAATTTGAGTCGCCACACATCTTTTATTATGTAAGATAGATTTTTGTTGGTGTCAGTGTTCTGTCTTTTCTATTCTAACGAAATATGCTGCTCTTTACCTCTAACTGGTTGATACTTTAATCAACTTTTACTAACAAAGTATTTAATTTTTTAGATACAACAGTAATTGAAGAGAAATAGAAACTACTCACCATAAGTACACCAAAAGACCACCAATCTGCAGCAGTTGTGTGACCTTTTCTGTTAATGATTTCCGGGGCCATATATTCTATTGTTCCACAAAAAGAAAAGGCCTTCTCATTGTTTAAAGATTCCTTGCAAAGTCCAAAATCGGTAAGGCAAATATGACCATCTTCTCCTAATAAAATACTGAAATTCAAATTTATTCATTAGGTGCTTTAACTGATTAAATCATATATATATATATATATATAGAGAGAGAGAGAGAGAGAGAAGAATATGGTTTGAAAGTAAAAAATACAGCAATGATAATAAAATTAATGGGCATTTCTAGAAGACCAGCAATGGCAAATATACATTAGAACAAAGTTTCTAATCTATGGCTGAATATCTTGTCAATGTTGTGTACCTTAGCTTGAAAAAATAGTAAATTAGATTTTTTTTTACAATATTTGTTTAGAATACAATCTATTCTACATACATTTTAACAACAAAGTATTTTTCACTATTATTAAATGTTATATACAGCTCAAACTGCTGCTAAAGAATAAAATTAAAATAACTTCGTTATAAGCAGCAGCAATACAATCGACCAGTTTCAAAGACAAAAACATCTTTCTTCTTTAGGACACGCAAGAAGTGCAACTTTCACTCGTCAGAGAAAGATCGGTGACTGATGTAACAGATAAAGTAGCAGAAGCAGGGAAAAGGTGTTGCTAACAGTGAAGAAAGAAAAAGAGGAATGAAAAACTGAGGAGGCAGGAACAAGAGGTGGGAAATGGTAAAATACCCAAGAGGAAAGTGAACGTCCATCAAAGGATTCAAATCACTTGTTCAGTTGTTCATAAAAGCCCATGTAAATAAAAAACCAGAAAAAGGATGAAAATTATCAAAATAAGGAAGTAAATGAAATCGAAAAATTAAACAAAAGATTTACAAGTCAAAGAAAAGAAAGGATAATTATCATTAATAATGTATTTTGACTGAGAAACAATCGAGAAGCTTTAAAAAAAAAGTCCAATTCAAAAATAGAATTAGGAGTCAAAATGATCTTAACTTTGGAAGAATTAAAAACATGATAAGAGTCCCAAGAATGTTCACCATTTGCAGACTTTGAAACTAATTGTTTAGAAACATGACCATGTGTTCCTAATACTAAACGTAAGAGTTATTACTTTGTTAGACCAACATAATCAAGAGCGCATTAGCAAAAAATGTGATAAATATCCCATCGATTCAAGACAGGAATGGGGTCTTTAAGAGAAGGGAAATGAAACCTTGCCTTTAAACCTCTTAACAAATTTCATTAACAAATTTCATTCATTACAAAATTCATTCATTCTTAATGAATTTATCAATATTGACTCAGATCTAGCTACTTCAGAACACTTTGAAGATATCAATATTTTGGAATTGATTGATTTCCAAACTGCCTTTGATAGTGTATGGAGAAAGGGACTATTGAAGAAAATTATGGACATGGGAATTTGTGGGAATATGTTTAAGATGGATCAAGTCCTTTTTGGTCCAGAGATTCATTAGAACCAGGTTTGGAGGTTCAGTCTCTTCATATAAACAGACTCAACAGGGACTCCCTCAGGACTCTGTGTTGAGCCCGATCTTGTTTAACATCATGATTAATGATGTAATACAGAGAATTATGGATGCTGACAGGTAAGTTGAGACCCCCTCTTTGCGGACGATTTGGTCCTATGGTCCTCATGCAGAGACATGCAGCATATCCAACTTTCCTTGAACAAAGCTCTTGAAAATCTTTTATTATGGACTGAAGAAAATGAAATGATTGTAAATATTAACAAGTCCAATTACCAGGTTTTTACCTTGAGTACAAAACCTTCTGATGTTAGTCTGTTTTATGGACCCAATAAATTAATTAAAATGGCAAATGTTTTATACCTGGGGATCACTTTGGATCCCAGGCTAAGTTGGAATAGTCAAGCCAACCGAATGATTGAAATTGGCAACTCCAGAATCATGCTCTTAAAAAAGGCTTGCGGGAGTAAGGTGGGGTGCCTCACTCTGCACCACCTATAAGTCCTACATCAGTCGACTGCAGTCGGATAAGTCCACCTGCAGTCGAATATGGAGCTGAGCTACTGAGAACAGCATCTGAAACTATCCAGAAGATATTGGAGATTGTACAAAATAATATCCTTAGACTTATTACTGATGAGGCTTTTTCCACCCCTATTGAGGCCATGCAAATTCAGGCTGGTCTGGAACCTTTGGTAGATCGGAGACAAAGAGTTGCCTTGAAACTTTCTGAAAAACTTTTGAGAACTGATGGTTTTTGAAAGACATATACACATGTCCAGACTAGGTTAAAAACTCAGAGAACCTTTGAGTATGGCCAATGAATTGTTAGATAAATTTGATATTCCGGATGTTGAAAGGGAGCCTTTGTTTGGTCCTTCCACTTATCACAGACATAACAATAAAGTTGATTTCCGCCTTGACCTTGTTCTTCCAGTGAGTAAGACTCTTTCTATAGATACTAAACTAAGGATGGCTACCCTTGCTACTATTGAAGAGTGATACCCCTTGTGCCGATTATTAATTTTGTTGATTAAAATTAATATTGTCAAAAATGCATTTTACATTAAAATTAATTATTTATTAGTATATTAATTATACACGTAATCTGTTCTAAAACTTACTGCTGTGTACATTGCGTTGGTGGCCGCAAAACCCACCTATTTCTGTGCTTAACGGGATACTAAGTTAACAAACTAAAAATTAAGGTTAATAGTAAAGGAACAAACATTTATTTATCACATACTCAATTTACACTCTTTAGTTTTACAAATTAAATAAATATCACAATAGTGGAATACATCTCAATGGTAGTTCGGGGGGTGTAATGCCAGATGAATTGATATTTGGTTGGAGCACGTGGTGGGATGCATTAATTAGCTTTTCCTTAAAAACACAAATTTAGACACAGAGGTTATCCTCATATAGTTTAATTGTACGGTACCTGATCTTCTTTCATATAACTTGGGTAACACCGATGCTTTGTCACACTTTACACTTGCAATACCAGATGAACATGAGCTCTCCTTCGAATTCCTATATCAGAGACGCACACACAACTCTTAACTCTGCTACCATCGCTTCTTCTTGACTAGTCTAACTCCAACAGCCTGCCTTGACCAATTCTGACTCCCACTTCGAGCAACTCTCACTTATATCCCTTTTTCGGTCGGCGGTCCACGTGCTGAAATGTAGAGCTGAGAGCTAATCCGTAGACATGGCGTCGCCGTCTCGGTTGCCGCCAAACGGCTTAGTGTGGTATGTAAACATGGGCGTGGTATGTAAGATATGGGGCCACCTGTATATTATCACCCATCTGCTTAGCGTGGGGATAATCCGCCCGCATTCCTGGTTCCATTATTTTTTAATCCTTCCAAATATTTATTACTTTACATTTCTGGCATTACATTCTCACCCCCCCCCCCCCCGCGAAAAAAAAGTCCAAAAGTTACTCTCCCACAGTTTCACCCCAGTGGTAAGAAATTAAGTTCACAATGGTTCCTCGCAAACACATAAGTTCATCCATCGTGAGAAAGGCTGAGTTCCACTTTTTAGCCTCGTACAACTCATAGCTTTGATAGTTCTTTGTAGTTTCTTGATAGTTCCCTGTCAAGTTAGTCCATTATTCATAATTGACATAATGTACCATAAATTACATGAGGATTACCAACATTCACATTATTATTAAATTGTAAATTTTGATATATATTATTTGCAATGCATAATTTTCATTTCTCCTTTTACATAATTATTTACATACGACATATCATTACATAACAGCATTCATTACTTTATTATTATTATACATTTTCTTGTTATCATTTCATTTTGTAACATATTGTAGTAGTGCAACTATCAACTTCCGATTCTTGGTTATGGTTGAATTCCATACCACCATATTATTTATAAATTACTTTGTTATTTCACTTTTTTTTTTTTTTTTTTTTTTTGAACTTGACATATATGTAATGTCAGAAATACATAACATACTTTTTGAAATATACTTATATCCACAATTTAAAACATAAAAACATATACATATACACTCAATTATCACTTTCTATTTATGACATTAATTACAAACTTTTTACATATTTTTCATATTCTTTGTTTTATGAAATTACTATTTACAACAATTCGAGGGCGAAAATTATACCCTCTGGCATTATAACAAACCTCATCATCATTTCTATTATTTTCACAGTTTAATTGCTTTTCTTTAGTGACCTTCCCTTCCTTAATTTGACTTTGATCATTATTTCTAATCACTTTCTCATTTTGATTTTTTTCTTTGTCCTGTGTGTGTGTGTGGTTTGATTCGCTTTCGTCACTATCTTTCAAATATTGTTTTCGCTCCGCTGCCATGTATAGTTTATTTATGTGCACTTTATAAGTTTTATTTTCATCACTTTTAAGACATATTATAACATTATTATTTCGGACTAATTTCGTAATTCTAAATGGTCCATCATATCGATCCTCTAATACCCTTGGTTTTAGGAACTTTTTTAGGTACACTGTCGCTCCTATAAATATATCGTTTTTTCTCACTATTTTATATTTCTTTATTTGTTTGTCATTTATCAGCTTTTGTTGTTCCGATGCGTCTTTCACGACTTTATCTATATTTTTTAAATGCTGTGCCACATAATTTTTATAATTATTTACATCACTATACATTATATCTATTTCTTCCTTACTTGGTATGTTTGTTTGTTTAATATTTTCAAATGGCAATGATAAATCTCTAAGATAGAACAGGAATGAAGGCTCAAATCCTGTATTACTGTTAATAGTGTTATTCACATAAAACTTAAACCATTTTAAAGATTCATCCCATTCAAACGTAGTCTTTGACAAACACATTATACATTGTTTCATGTCTCTGTGTATTCTTTCACAACGACCTAAAGAACTTGGGAAATAAACCGAACTGTATCGCCTTTCAATATTTAATGCATTTGTAAAATCTATGTATTCTTTACTTTTAAAAATTTGAGCATTATCGCTTTGAATAATAATTGGAACTCCATAAGTTGTCACGAAGTTTGTTAGCTTATTCACTATTGTTTTAGCAGTAATGTCTCTGACTGCATAGGCCTCAAAGTATCGTGAAAACATGTCTACAATTGTAATTACAAAATTATTTCCTCCATTACTGCGCGGTAGTTTTCCTACGCAATCCAGTTGTAAATATATTCCTGGTTTTAATATTTCTGGCATAGCCTGAAGTCTGGCTGGTGGTATATTTTTGTGTTTTACTAATAAGCATTGATTACAAGACTTACAAAAATTTTCCACGTCTTGGAAAGCCCCTATCCAAAAATATTTTCTTGAAAGTAATTGGTATGTCTTTTTTACTCCGAAATGAGGGAAATGTGCTATCTCTATTATCTTTCCCTTTAGCGAGTGCGGTATTACAATCTTATTCTCATTTATTTTCCTATACGTTTGTCTTTTATTTTCCTTCTTTACCATTAACAGTTTATTTTGGCTATCAATGTAGTATACCTTGTTATTGTGATATCGGTTTCTTCCTTTTTGTAATTCCTCTCTAATTTTACTTAATTTTTCATCTACCATTTGTTGCTCTAATATTTTCTCCACATTTATCTCATCATTTTTAATTAAAGTATTTACATATTTGATTTGGTTATCATTGTCAAATACATATCTCGAGCAATAATCACTTGCGTTATTTTCACCTTTTTGATATTTGAATTTAAAATCATACTGACTTATGTCAATTAGCCACCTCGATATGATATTTGGCATTTTATCTAATTTTATGTGGTACATAAGGGATTTTGCGTCACTCAGCAAGGTGAAACTCCTTCCGAACTGAATTCTCTGAAGTGTTGTAAGGATGCGTGTATAGCTAGCAATTCTAGCTTTATTGCAGGATAACGCTTCTCTGCCGGGTTCACAGGTCTTGAATAAAATTCGATAACATGATCGACTCCATTTACCCTTTGCATCAAAATACTACTAATTCCCTTACCTGAGCCATCCGTAGTTAAGACAAACGGGTTTACTTCATCAGGCTGTCTTACAACTGGTTCTTTAAAAATTGCATTTTTTAATTTTTCAAAAGCTTTTCTACATTCATTATTCCACTCGAACCTAACATTCTTTTTTGTCAAATTTACCAACGGTTCTGCAATTTGTGCATAATTTTTTATCAGACCTCTAAAATAGTTTGTTGTCCCAAGAAAGCTTTTTACTTGTTTAACCGTTTGGGGTTGTTTGAAATTTTGCACTTTTGCACAGTTTTTTATTGATGGGCTTATACCATTCGCATTTACTTTATATCCTAAAAATTCAATTTGCGATTTGCATATCTGTAACTTCGCCGGGTCGAGTGTTAAATTATTTTCTTTCAATCTTTGGAAAACAATTTTGATTTTCTCTAACATTTCGTCGTTATTTTGTGCGCATATGACTAAGTCATCTAAGTAAAAGTATATTTTTAACTCTGATAGATCTCCTAACACTTTGTTCATTAAAAGTTGAAAATATGCTCCTGAGTTTTTAAGACCAAACGGAATTCTTTTAGGATTAAAATTTCCCATAAAAGTTGTGAACGTTAAGGCCTTTCTATCTTGTTTTCTTAGTTCGATCTGAAAAAACGCCGCCTTCAAATCCATAACTGTATAAATTTTACTACCAGCGATATTTTGTAATATATCCTTCACCTTTGGTAAGTTTATTGGCAAAAGTGGTAAATACGCGTTTATGGCCCTATAATCAATAGCAAGTCTATATTTAGGTTCTTCATTTGGTTTACTTGGTTTCTTTACAAGAATAATGGGACTAGCGTACGTGCTTTGTGAACTTTCAATAATGTCATTTTCCAATAATTCCCTAATTTCTTTTTGCGCAATTTCTCGTACTGCTCTCGGAATTGGGTATGGTCGACTCTGAATAGGATAATTGTGCATAAGTTCGATTTTCGGTACTATTGCTGATGTTTTACCTAGGGTAGCATATGACTTTGAAAAAACCTCTGTATTGGTCATCATTAATGCAATAACTTTATTTCTATCTTCCTTATTTAAGTGCTGTACTTGAAAATCGTCTGGAGATATTTCTTTCTTTCTTAATTCCCGAATTTGTTGATAATCTGTTTTATTTAAATTTTGAATATTATTAATTTCCAACGTGGGTTTACTGCTTTTATTTTTTGTATCAACAATTTCGATTTGTTCTGTTATTATACCCACGTTCATATTTTTATTAAGTGTAATTTGGCAATTTTTTTCATTGTATAACAACATTCTAATCTTATTTTTATTTTCTATACTTTGGATCGCTTCATCCGTGATTAATGTTCTTGCCATTTTTATTGGAGAAAATAAAACATCCTGTCCCTCATTTAATTCCTGTGACAAAATCAATTGGACTATTTCTGACTCCCCTGGCTTTAATGTTATTTTTCTTTTCAATTTAGCGAAAATCTGCTTTTCCTCTTTCTTTTTAACATTCTTATTCTTATTACTTTCATTAGAACTTGGTAACCATTTTTCATCATTTACATTATCGCGAGTGCTACAATTTTGCATATTAGAGTTTTTTCTATCGTTATCGCTTTCATTATCCTCGCTTATTCTACCTTCATTCTCATTATTGAATTCATTACAACAATTATTTATTTCCTCATATTCGTCGTCATCATTATCATCGCTTATTCTATCTTCATTCTCATTATTGGATTCATTATAACAACTATTTATTTCCTCATATTCGTCGTCATCAGTATTATAATTTTCATAATTACTATTATATCTATTTTCATCACGAATTCCCTGGCTTTGTGGTTTTTGTTTTGAATTCTGTATTGGGTTTGTATTTTCACTTTTATACAATTTAATCGCAGTATTCCCAAATTGTACTTCGTTATCTTTTGTATTTAAAATTGCTTTATGTGAGGATAAAAAGTCGTAGCCTAAAAGCATTTTATATTGCCCCTGAAAGTTCTGTTTTGTCACGAAAAAATAATTTTTGCATGCCTTTTCCCCAATTCTAAATGAAAATTGAATGCAATTTAAAAATTCTATATTTTCTTTAGTAAACGTCTGAAGTATTACTCTTCTGGTTATGTATTTTATTTTTACATTTCTATTCTGTTTTAGTTTTTGAAATGTTTCCAAATCTATAATACTAACTTGAGCCCCACTATCAATTACACTTATTATTTTTATTCCTTTGCAATCTATTTCTACCATCGGTAATTGTGGGCTAGATACGTTTTCACATTCGCTTGAAAGGATACTTTTGGTATCATATTTTGCTTTATCATTATTTTCATAATATTGTCCTCTCTTCAAATTTGTATAGTTTTGCCAGTCATCTCCATTTTTGTTATTTCTATATGTTTGTGAACCGAATTTATTTATTTCTCTGGAATTTGTACGATTCGTTCCTTGGTCCCAAATTCCAGCTCTTAGTTTAAATTACTATTACTATTGTTTCTCTCATATGTGTTTGATCTTATATTTCTTCCGTTGCGCCCCCTAAAATTTCCTCTTATACTTTGCCTCTCTCTATTTTCTACGTTGGTTTCTAATTGATCGTAATAATTTCCTTGATCATTATTATTTCCTTGATATTCCCTATTATTTCTATTATATCCTCCTCGTTCAAAATTTCTGAGATTTTCGTTTCTGTTTCCTCTGATATAATTTGTTTGCTCCAACCCATATTGCTGATAATTCATTCGTTTGGGATTCCTTGCAAATGCAGTATTACACTCATTGTACCAGCAATCTGAGAAATAATGTCCATTTTTTCCGCACCCTATGCAAAAAACAGCTCGTTCCATGGATTGATTTGGTATATTTTGCAATTTTAATTTATTAATTTCTAAAGTCAAATCTTGAACCTGTGTTGTAAGTAACATTTCTTTCAGTTCGTTATGTGATTCTTCTGGAGTCCTATCATTAAGAATTATTTCAAACAGTTCGGCATCTTTTATGGCATCTTCAAACCGCTGCGGATCTTTTTTCTTCACTTCAATTGCCAAATCAGGGCGTAATGCGCTAATGAATTTTCCCAACATTATTTTATTGGTTATTTTCTCTACCTCTCCATCTGTTGTATCCTTAAGGTTCAAAAATTTACGCGCTGCGTTTTTTATTTTTAGCACAAGCTCGTCCACTGACATATCAGGCGTTTGTTTTATTTTATTGAAAGCGTCCTGTTCTTGCGTTATCGTTATTCTGTTTGAAAATTTATTTATTAGTAATATTTTTATTTTATCAAACTCCTTTTCGTTTTGTAATTCAGGGTTTTGAATTAAAAACTGCATAGCCTTATCTTTTAATCTGGTTTTAATGATAGCCACTTTATGCTCTTCCTTCCAACTTGCTAACTCCGCTAATTCATCAAATTGTTTTATAAAGAAATTTATATCTTCCTCCTTACTCCCACTAAATAATGGCAGGATCTGCATTACTGGAATATCCATATTTTTATTATTTCTATCCAATTTACTATAATTTTTAATTGATATTTATTGAACTTTTCACCACTTTTTTAACTGGTCCCATTCCTATATCCCATTTTTCTAATTATACCTTCGATCTCATTTAGAAGAACCATTTTTTCCATTTCATTGATAAAACTTTACATAATCATACATATAACATAAGGAGAAATGAGAATTGTGCACAATATTTTCACAATCATCTATGTCGCCACCAGTTGTCCAACCTTATCACTATTTATTTTTTATTATTATTATTCCTTTTATTTTTATTAATTTCATAAATCCTTATTTTATTCCCGTTACTGCTAAAGTCACGAGCACCAAATGTGCCGATTATTAATTTTGTTGATTAAAATTAATATTGTCAAAAATGCATTTTACATTAAAATTAATTATTTATTAGTATATTAATTATACACGTAATCTGTTCTAAAACTTACTGCTGTGTACATTGCGTTGGTGGCCGCAAAACCCACCTATTTCTGTGCTTAACGGGATACTAAGTTAACAAACTAAAAATTAAGGTTAATAGTAAAGGAACAAACATTTATTTATCACATACTCAATTTACACTCTTTAGTTTTACAAATTAAATAAATATCACAATAGTGGAATACATCTCAATGGTAGTTCGGGGGGTGTAATGCCAGATGAATTGATATTTGGTTGGAGCACGTGGTGGGATGCATTAATTAGCTTTTCCTTAAAAACACAAATTTAGACACAGAGGTTATCCTCATATAGTTTAATTGTACGGTACCTGATCTTCTTTCATATAACTTGGGTAACACCGATGCTTTGTCACACTTTACACTTGCAATACCAGATGAACATGAGCTCTCCTTCGAATTCCTATATCAGAGACGCACACACAACTCTTAACTCTGCTACCATCGCTTCTTCTTGACTAGTCTAACTCCAACAGCCTGCCTTGACCAATTCTGACTCCCACTTCGAGCAACTCTCACTTATATCCCTTTTTCGGTCGGCGGTCCACGTGCTGAAATGTAGAGCTGAGAGCTAATCCGTAGACATGGCGTCGCCGTCTCGGTTGCCGCCAAACGGCTTAGTGTGGTATGTAAACATGGGCGTGGTATGTAAGATATGGGGCCACCTGTATATTATCACCCATCTGCTTAGCGTGGGGATAATCCGCCCGCATTCCTGGTTCCATTATTTTTTAATCCTTCCAAATATTTATTACTTTACATTTCTGGCATTACACCCCTCATCAAATTAGTTACATATATACACTGATGAATCTGCTATGGATGCCATTAAAAATGCTGGTGCAGGTGTGTATTCTAAATGTTTCAGGCTGAGCAAAGCTATAGGGGAATTCTGTAACAGCTACAATGGTGAGGTGGCAGCTATGTCTTTGGCACTTAACGAAATTGGCAAGGGAAGAGAGTATAATATTGTAATCTTCATTGACTCACAGGCTACCATCAATTCACTCGCTTCAATTACACTTAGCAATATAAAACTGTGTACCGCTGTCAGATGGCTATCAATGCTCTTTTAGAGGAGGGACGTCAAATCGTTCTGCAGTGGATCCCCAGCCACTGCAGTATCTCTGGTAATGACCTGGCAGACAAATTGGCTAAGGCTGGTTCAAACTTGCAGCAACCTTGCCCGACTTTGAACTATCACACTGTTAAAAGGCTTGTTAAACTAAAAATTGGTTCCTATCGACAAAAATTTTACAAGGATTTTGTGAGGGGAAAGACTTTGGTTTCTTTGTTAAGGAAGCCTGTCCTGTTCTCCCTCCATAGAGCTGTGGGAGTGGCTAACTTCCGGCTCAAGACTGGCCACGACTTTCTACAGAAACATTTACATCGTTTTGGCTTGTTGGATTCTCCGACATGCTCACTTTGTGGCCTTGGTGACATGACTGGTGACCACCTCTACACTTGCCCTGGGCTTAGTGACATTGCAGATAGAAATTCTGTGGAGGATGACTTTTCGTTTTGTTCAAGACTTTACTGGGCTGCCCAATAGAGACTGATGATTGAAAAACCAAGGTCCGGCGTAGGATAAAATATATATATATATATATATATTTTGAAATTAACTAGTCAAAGTGCAAGTGATTCACCGTTTGAAGATCATCACTTCCTATATACACAGAATAAAGTGGAACATTCGATGAACAAATTAAGTAGTGTTGAAGATTTTTTTTCTTGCTTCAAATAGAAAAACAATGAAAAATTCCTTGATTATTTTTCATGAGGAAACTTAAATTTTAATGTTTGATATGTAACATGCCTACTTAAAAATAAATGGAAATTATTTAACTTGTAATGTTCCCATTATCCATCTCTATTCTCATTTTCAAAGTTTGCTTGGGTTAATTAGTTTTTTCCATATACCGTGTGGTGATCGTTGCCACAAGGCTAGTTAAGTATGGATATTTTTGCTAAACTACTTTTCGGAGTTGGCAGCATGGGCTGAAAATATTTAACAGCGAGTTTTGTTTTTTTTAAAGGAAATGATATTTGATCTTTGAAATGGACTGGTTGAATGCGAGAGTGTTGATCCAGTCGTGCTCTTTGACTAGCAGTTGGTGTTAGCATCTTTACAGCAGGAATACGATGGACAAATGTCGGGAGGGATTTATGAGTTATAGAACTATTTTAATAAAAGTTTATCCAATGTAGCCTTGCAATGATTTTATGTGAAAGTGATTTCAACTTTGTTCTTCGGAGTTCAACTTAGTTTTGTGTTGCTCAAATGCTGCAGGAGTATCTGATAGTGACAAAACCATCTATGACTGGCTGTAGTAAGTTCATTTTTGCGTGTTGGTATGTGCCTTCTTGGGAAAAGGGGTTCCTATTCTTGATCCGTGTGAGTTAGAACTATCAATTTCATTCCCTCTGATCCAGCCATAATGGAAGTTGTCTATTGATGTAATGTGCAACTTAAATCACTACCAATCTTCTGGACTGAACTTCTAATGCCAGAAAATTGGCCACATGAGGATACACCAGATTCATTGTAAGCTTGATTCTTTTTAACTGTATATATGTTATTCATTCTTTTATGTTTAACTTCATTGTTATGATTTCTTATCCAAACATAATTCAAGTGATGTAATTTATGTACTTGTTAGTGAACCTGCTGATTTAGACAAACAATGTTTAAAATTCCGATTCTCATTCATGTTACTGTCTATGGGAATGACAAACTCAATGGAATTATCTAAATATATATATTTAATTATTTAAATAATACAGTAAACAATCTTTCAATACTGTTTGCAGGCGCTGTTATGTCAAACCTTGGTAAATCAACGGTAAATCAACATTTCTCGGTAAATCAACATCTTTAAATCAACATGTTTTCTGTTCCCCTTGGAGTGCTGAGTTTCACTGTATAATCAATTAAAATCTCAGACAAAAATATTAAAAGACATTTTTCAATTACAAACAAAAATGAAATAGTAATGATAGTTACTAAAACATTAAACTGACTTCTCTGGCTTTAGATCTCTATATATTATTCCTAAGGTATGCAGGTGCTCAATAGCTAATACCAGCTCAGCAAGATAAAATTTGGCATCTTCTTCAGTAAAAATTATCTAATAAAAAAAGAATGAAGAAAGATAGACAAAGCATATTAATAACATTAAGAAGCATCTGAAGTGAATCTGCACTTAACGTTCTCATTACATATTACACTACATTTTTAATTCTACTTGTATGTATATCACAATTGGGTACTTTCTTATTATAGGGGCCCCCGCAATTACGATTACACCAAGTTCACAGTTACAATTCCGCCAAGGTCCGTAGCATGAACATGTAACATACAGCTTCATGTCGTGGCCATTTTTGCATACTCGTTTGTTTGTCAGTTAAAAGACGTTGTTTGTGTAATAATGATATGGCATGCATCTCATTCTTTGGTAAATTAACGATTGTTAATAACATTTTTAAAAAAAAAAGCAATTTTAAAAAACCAATACAAAATTAGGAATGTTAACAAAAAAGCAATATGATGATAATTTAAACATGTGCTGTTTTTTTAAGACTGCAAATGTTTGGTGAAATTTTACAACCTACCTTGGCGATGCATCCTCAAGGGCCGCTATAATAAGGAAGTACCCACAATCATTATCAGAATGAAAAGAATGAATATTTTTCACGCAAAATTATTTAGCTCTGGAGTCTGGGATATAAGTGACATGAATAATTTCATTGATTTTACATAGAGAGGCAGCCGGTTTATAAAATGAAATGGTTTGTCACAGTTACAACAATTTTGAAGAACTAATTTAACATGAGAAACAAATAATGTAGCTTCTATAATAATGTAATATTAAGTGACATAATATTAACTACAAAAGCATCGTTAAAATTTTGCAAATTATACTTTCGATGATATCATTTGAATAAAGTTCATTTTGTGTAATTAGCATTGTCTTTTTCGATGAAGCTTTAAGATTAATTTTGTTGATAATTTTTGAAGCAGCTTAAAATGTAAATAAAATTGAATTTCAGTTGAAAAGTTTTTCACAATCAATGCTTTATGCAAGACTGATCCTTTATGTTACTTTTTAATGTTGAGAATCTTATTTTAGATAACATTTTTAATATATTTACAAAAGGTGAAAACACTTCTCAATATTAAAATTTTATTTAAACTTTTGTATTGCGATCAAAATTCTATATATTTATGTTCTGACAAAGTAATCATATCCAGCGAGTTTTCTGAATCTACTTGATTGATTTACATAATTTTACTTAAAATGTTCACCTGCAGATTAGCTCGAAAATTTTCAAAAATTGAGCATTCATTTAAATTTAAAATAGTGATTTTACTGAATCTATTATCAAAGTGTTCTAGGGATCCCCTTTGGCAATTTTCATAGTTTTTAACACTTTACAACATAGTTGAAAAGTGTTTATGACTTTGGTCATTCTGTTTGTCCATCCATTCACACGATAACTGCCATAAAAATGACTTTATTAAAATGAAATTTTAGTGTGTTGTTGAGACGGTCTGCAAGACATATAGGAATATAAATGAATAATATCACCCAATTAGTTTTGGATTGCACCTGGGCTGAAAAAATGAAATATATTAAACCCTATGGGACCTAATTTTTCAAGCATTTTTTAAGCAAAGTTAAAATTCACAATTTGCTTAGAAAATGTTAGGAAATACTCTAATTATCCCATAAAATATATAAAAAAAATTTCAGCAAAATATGTTTGGTAGCTTTAAAATAAAAATTACACCCACATAATATGAAGAGATCACGTGACCCACTTCAAAATAAAATATGGCATCCACCTTTTTTTCTCAGAGTAAAAATCGTTATTTTTAAAGTTCTTTTAAATTTATATTGAGTGTTGCATCTGTTCTAAACCTGCTTTATTTTTGCGTATTTTCTGTGCATCTATATTCTGCTTCAATGCAATTGCAATATTTTTGAGTTTAAATGATCATCAAACTTTAATTATTTCTACAACGAAGCCTAATTTTAATGAATACAGAATGTAAACAAGTGATTATAAGATGAGTTGTATAAGAATAGCTGAATTTCTTTCATGCAAAATTATTTAACTCTGGAGTCTGGAATAAAAGTGAATGAATGAAATATTCACTACTTTTACATAGCGTGCTAGATGATTTATATTTCAATGATGTCATTTGAATGAAGTTTTAAGTTTTCAAGTAAAATAAATTATTGTAGTTCTGTGGTAATTAAAAAGATATCCCCGCTGAATGTATCGCATTTTAGAGATGCGATACATTCAGAGGATTGTATTTCAGTTGGAAAATGTTTCACAATCAATGCTTTATGCATGATTGATCTTTCTTGCTTTTATTATTAGTCTATAATGTTTGCCTAAATTGAAAGTGTACTCACAAATTTGAATATAACTCATTTATTACATCCTTATCACTACTATGTTCTAAGAATCTACTCTGAAATGGTTTTATTTTTAAATTAAAAAATGTTGACCTGCAGATTAGCTGAAAACTTTTGCCTGAATAAAGATTGCATTCTACTTAAATTATAAGAAATTTTATTAAAAAAAAAATAATAAGCAACCAATATTTCCTCCAATGTGGTTCCATTTCCTATATTCATCACTGGTTCCCTAACCTTAATATATTCAAAAATATACTTAATGTTTTTAAAAGAATAGCTAGAATAAATTCAACTTGTCTACACAGTTGATTTTCAATATTTTTTTCAATATACAAATGTATTGGTCAGGAACTTCTTTATATTTTGACATGCATTTTTTGTCACCAACAAATGTTATTGGTTTGATAACGAATTTTGTTATTGTGTACACTTCATATACAGGATGTTTAAAGAATATTGCACAACTGAATATCTCTCCAACAGCTGGTCACAAACCGATAGTTGCAGTTTAAGATATGCTTCAAATAAGATAGACATTCAGACGATAGTTTTGATCATATGACACATTTTAGTAAAATAAATCTGAGATGGCTCCAGTCCTGATGGAACAAAAATGGTTTTGCATGTATAATATTTTATAAAATAAAACTCCAAAGTTCAATAAGTTTATTCAATTATTTTGATCCATTTGTTTCGTTTACAGGATTTCAAAGCACTATAAGTTACTTGCTAAATGTTTATGGCAAGCTAGCACTTTTAGTTTTCGGCCCAATTTCATCTGGAAACTGACTATACAGAGTGTGCCAAGAAGATTGAAAAGTGCTTTAATTCTTTACCTGTTGAAGATAAGTGGGCAGTGTAAATTGCAAAAATGTTGAAAGTAAAGTAGGAAATAAGACTACGTTAATGAAATAGTCCTCCCATTAATTTTCAAAAAGTTACACTTTTCTAATTTTTATATGACCCCCTTAAGACAAATTTGGTCAATCAGAAAATTTTTATTTTTAATGCAACAAGATCATTAAAAAACTCACATATCTGTATCTTTAAAATCAACTGAATTATGATAAAGGAAAAAATCTGACTTATGCCACTTTTCCGTACCATGTGAAAGACTGTTTCATCAGTGAAAATAGGGATCATAAACAAATTGATGGAAATTGTTTAGATCAAAAATATGTTAATAGTGTTATAATTTTTGTGTGTGTTTTATATGCGTCTCATTTCGACAGTTATTTTTGGGAGGGGGGGGGGAGCAACAAATTCTCAGAAAATTTTTAATTTTCAACTTAATAAGACGATTACTTGAAAACCATAAAAGTTTTTTAAATAAATATAGATTTTGTTACTAAATTTTCTAGTACATATTTTAGTCACTTACTATTTATATCTATCTATTATAGTTTCATAGATAGGATGATGATGGAGCTTGATCCAAAACCTAATTATGTACACTTGTAGGGCTTTCAAAGAGCAACAAATTTTCAGAAAATTTTCAATCTTCAACTTGATAAGACGATTACTTGAAAACCATAAAAGTTTTTTTTAAATAAATATAGATTTTGTTACTACATTTTTTCTAGTACATATTTTAGTCACTTATTATTTATATCTATCTATTATAGTTTCATAGATATCTCGAGTAAAAGTATTAAAAAAAAAAATCACTCGGACAGATACTTTTTCAGTTTTTCGGAAAGAAAAGTTCAAAATATTAAAATATTGTAATTATTTTTATATATTCATAATCTGGATCCTATTTTCGACAAAACAAGAAAAATTATTTACAATTTAATCTATCAGGTGTGGGTATTGGTGTCTAAAGTGTTTTACATTTTTCATAACACTCTGTTCTCTGCATAGAAACCTCAGGCACAGATATTATTCACATCAAAAGCAAAAATTTTAAGATTTTATATGGGCCTCCTACAAAGGAAGTTCCAATTAGCCAATTGTTCCTTGTTCATTTAAAGATGTTTTGAAAAACAAAACTGTTTCTCCAATATACAAAATTGACAGTGAAAAAAAGTGTCAAAGTTATAGGACTTGCACCACTTTGACTCGATCAAAAGAAACAGCAGACACAGATTGTAGGGGGTCGTACAAAAATTAAATTTTGTTAGTTAAAATTGCCATTTGAAAACACACAGTTCCCTATTATCCATCCAAAACATTAACCATATCTCAGTAATTGTCTCAGTGCGAGACAATTACTTATATCTCAGTGCGAGATTAAATGGGCTATGGAAAATAATTTTATAATTGAAAAAATAAATTTAGTGGGGGGCTTGTATAAAAGTTACATTTTACCTTTACATTTTAAAGGTTACACAGAACTTTTCTTTACTAAAAGATGTCACATGATTAAAATTTTCCTACGATGATAGTCTATATTGGAATAGTCTTCAATCAATCATCCCAAAGATATTTAGTCATGCAATCTTTTTAAAACACCCTATATAATGGACATTCCTCTACTCCATCTTAAAATATTTGGCAAGCCACAAAGTCAAGTGGTGGACTGCAAATGACCTGCAGGATGGAGTTTACCCCTGCTCTATGCTACTGTATAAAAAAGTAATACATATCAATTCATTTAAATTCTCTTGAAAGCATTTGAACTGCAATGTTATAAGTAGATATTTGAAAAGTTGCTTACCTCTTTACTTAATCTTGTAAATAAATCACCACATTTCAAATAGTCGAGTATCAAATACAATTTTCCTTCAGTTTGGAAAGCTATAAAAGTTTTACATAAGATTCAGTAATACCACATTAAGATATAAATATGAAGCAGTTTAAAACATTAAAATGTAAAAAATTACCTTTTCTTAAATTCATAATCAAAGTTTAATAAACGTTGCACTGCACTACAATCTACAATAAATTTAATAAACATGATAGTCCCAATACAGTTTGCACACATATTGTACAAAGCTTTGAATAATTTTATATTATCACTTATTACATATGAAATTGAAATAAATATTTTGAACTAGAACGAATCATCTAGTGTTGTCCAAGTCCTAAATAAGTGCCCACTACTTATAATTAAATGAACATGGGTGCTTATTAAGTAGCACTGTTTAAATAATACATTTGAACACAATTTAAAATGGCTTCGATCCAGAAATTTCCCACTCTAGGTTAAAGCAAAAAAAAAAGGAAGGCTTGGCTTAAGCTTCAGGTGAGCTCCACGCGTAGAAATTTGAATCTGTAGAATGTGTGGGAAATAATTTCTTACTTCTTAGATTTACCGCTACAGACAGACATCTTCATTTATCTCTCTATATTAAAAAATGTAGCTGCCACTGCCGCTGTGTGGCAAATTTCTCGTTTCGCGATTCTTTGCTTCATACCGCAAAAACTTATTACATATAAAAATATGAAATTTGGTACACTTGTAAAAAAAGCTTTAGGGAATACGCTGAAATAAACCGTTTTTTGATATATATTGTACTTTAAGAAATATTTAATGTCAAAATCAAAATATTTGAGCTGCGAGTTCGTATCCTGGATAGATTAACAATAACTAGACCATGAATTTTTGGAGGCAGGTACCTACATGGGTGAATTTTTGAAGGACAGAGCACCTTATTTAATTTCGATGTAGTTTTTGAGATATTTTACTTTTTATGCACTTCTGAAGTGAAATTTTTTTTTCGTATCTGTACATCTAGTGACTTCTGTCTCGTACCGCAAGAACTATAGCATACAAAAATATGAAATTTGGTACATTTATAGAGAAATAATAGGGTAACACGATGAAATAAATCGTTTATCGATTTAAACTTTATTTTGGCATAAAATAGCCCAAGAAGCGAGCTCAGGATCAAGGAATTCAGTTTTTGGATTCCCTGACCTAAGAAAAATCCCTGCTTTTACCTCCTGCGGAAAATAGGTAGGAATAGAAAAATATTTTTGAAAGTAGAATTTTTAGGCGAGATAGGTATGAAGAGAGCTCTGCGAGTGCAGTGAGTAGGAGGTGAAGCCTCCCGAATGCGGTTGGCGAAGTATAGCAAGCAAGGGGCAGAGCCCCCTAGTTAAATAGCATATGTTATTCCGATTTTTATTTTATTTTTTCACAGATAGTAAAAGAATGACATTTGCTAATAAAAAGAAATGTCGGAGAACATGTAATAATGAAAGTTTTATGTTGTGATTAAAAACATGTTTAAAAATGATATTTGTGTTTCACCAAGTACCTCATTAAAATAATGTGTCAATGATGAAAATTACATTACTGATAATTCATACGGAAATCACTTTCCATTTTATCTGGTTACTGTTACAGAATATATTTCTGTTCTTGATCTTACTACTCCTAGCATTCTTCATACATTTGAGAAATGAAAAGTTTGGCGATGTAAATGAAATAATACTAATACCTTCTGTAATAAATTGAAATAGATTTAGAAGTAGTAAGTGTAGCTATGCAACAGTGATTTTTATCACAAAACTAATATCAATAACCAAATATTTATTAACTGAAAAAGGGTGATATTCAGTGGTGAAGAATGACAAAACAATTTGGAGACACATAAAACCAGGTACCAAAATTAGTGAATAAAAAGCTTCATGCTGTCTATTTTAACAAGGTTACATATTAAATAAAATAACCAAATTATAATGAAAATAAATTGACATTTTGCAATTTTATCATAGTGAAACCCCAGTTTTAAGTTTCTCTGCCGAACCAATTAAAAAACACATTATCTGAAGGAAAATAAATAAATGTGAAAGTATGTTAACTCGTATACAAAAATCAAGAAAACAAGTAAGGAAATACATCTCTATAGGTACATAGGTACAGTGAGTAAAAAATAACTTTATTATCTGAAAAAGAAAGTATTGAAAATAGTCTTGTTGTAATCAAACTGTCCACCCACTAAAAGGGCTTTCAGAGATTTATAAAACAAGTACATTCTATGGTACTTGGGCACATATAATATCTTGCACCATTGATTTTTCAATTGATTATAAGCTAGTATTATTTAATAAAGTAAATATTATAAAATAACTGATATGACAGGAGAATACTGTCCCAGAATATCTCAGTAGCATGTCCCAAGATACCCCTTACAGTTAATGTACTTACAAGAACAACTATTATCTCTGGTAGGTTTTCAACTGGATATTTTTTCCAATTTCATACATAATGTTTATCTAACTGCAGAATTATCTTAATAGCCTTTATCTTTAGACAAATAATACCTCTAATGTAAACTCATAAAGTTACTTGGTATCATCACATGCAAACAAAAGTGACATATTTCTTCCTATGGTAACCCAGTACCTTCAAATAAATCAGATAAATAATTTCACCTCTCAACCTAAAAGCAATTTGAGTGAATATCAATTTATGTTAAAATAAACAAGGTGCACAAGCCTTGCATAAGTTGTATTATCTGTATACACCACTTTGTTTTGTGTAATCAAATTAAAGATTGCACTTATGATTGCAATGGAGTCTGCCTCCCAGAGCTATTCACTTGTTATTGGACCTGCATAAGTGAGCTATTAGTGATGGAATGAAGGAGGTGAAAATGAACAATACATCAATACCACCTCTTTAATAAGCACTCTTGCAAAGCATTTACTTCTGTACATTTTAACTTTCTTCACAATACATGGTATTAAAAAAGTATTAAAATGAGATTGAAAATTGGAACAAGTTTCCATTAGATTAAAGCATTTTGGGTACTCAAGAATATGAATAGACAATTTTCAGTGTGATGCCTGTGTCCATCTGTTTATGCTATGTACGTACCATCTCTGGCTCAAAAAACTATCTAACAAAATTTCATGAAAATTGGTAATTTAGTCACCTATGCTCCTTACTGTGGAGTTGATTAGATTTTGGCGATATTGTGAAACATATAAATGCCTACTTTTTTTTAATGGTCTTCAAAAGTAGAAAAAAACTAAAATTAAAGACAGTAAAATTCTTAAATATATTAATTAAATACTGACTTTCTTGATGACAAATTGAATTAGGCCAACATTATTACTCTGAATAAACTGGTAAAGATATTTAAGTTTTTGTAATTTTAGAAGTCATTTTAAAATGCACCAGATTGCCAACAGGTTATAAAAATATAAAATCTTTAGTAAGTGCAAATTTAAATAACTTAACACGAGTAATAAGAAACTATGTTTTCAGGCATAACAAATTAAGCAAGCCAACTTCACACTTTAAAATTACAATGTAACCAACCAGCAACCTTTGTTTTAGTTAATCACTAGGTAGAAAAAAAAGTCTAAAAAGATATGCTCCAATTTTCACACCAAAAAGCACACTGCACTCCACTGAGCATAGCATTTTCAAGGTGAGATTTGTAGCTTGAATGTGTATTGTGACCCTCTTGTGCATGCTGTACCAATTTCACATTTTAGCAATCATAGTATGTTCTATTCATGGACTGTTAGAACACTTTAAAGCTTTTGCTTTATTACCAGATGCTGTGTGCTACCTGTGACAAATCAAAGATGTTGATAAAATGTCTCTTGAAAAGAAAATGTATATTTTATATATTAATACATACAGTACTCTCACTAAAATACATTATTTTATAAAGATTTATATATAATCATAAGTATATTAAATTTGAAAACAGACAAATTTTTTAATAAGTTTGTTGGGAAAACACCAAAATTATTTGAAGCAATAATTAAAGTCATGCTCATGTTTTTCCTGTCCTTGCACATTTTAAATATTTCTATGGCAAAAGGCTTTTAAATAATATTTATTTAAACCAGCATTCTTTAAGGTGTGTTCCGTGGAACCCTGGGGTTCCACAACATAAATTCACTGCAGTAACTCAAACAGCACAAATTACAAAAAATTACGAATCCAGCGGCCATCTTGTAACTTATGCTCAATAACACAACCTCATTATTCACATTAACTTAAACATGAAACTTAAAATGAATTATTTTATTCATTATTTATTTAACTTGTGTAAACTAAGCAATTTTACACTTCTTTCAGCTGGAATTAAAGAGTGAAAGGACCATTTGTCATTCCTAACATAAGTAATGCATGCAATTTGTTAATACTTGAAAGGTTTTGAGGAAAACATTAAAAAACAGTTTTAATTAAAAAATCACATAAAATTTTACATCCATAATTTGATCCTAATGAGCCCCAATTTTAATGTAAAAAAAAAATCACTAATTTATACATTTCTTACCAGAAATGTGTAACATCTTTGGGGTACTTTCAAAGAAAATAAATAAACATTTCCCTAGACTGTAATAACTAATCCCTAAACTAATAAAATATGCCTTAATAAAATATTTCAACCTTCAAACAATACAAACCAGATGTTTGAGAAAAAATTATGGACGTAAAATTAAGTTAATGAACTTACCATAATGTAATTTCACAATGAAAGGATGATGAACTTCCACCAATATATCCCTTTCATACTTGGTTCTGATTCTGTCCCTAACTAAATACAGAAAATATGAAGAGATTTTATCTACTAAGATATCACATCATATAACAATTACAGTAATTTCTAGACTCCAGTACACAAGTAATAGAATTTGCATGTTTAAAAGACATGAGTTATCAAATGTGCTATTTATGCTTATGGCATTCATCAGGGCAAAATGAAAAACCAGTATTTCAGTATTTTTAATTTTGGAAACTGAGATACTGGTATTTATGTATTTTCAAAAATTGACACTTCGAGCACAGAGTAAATTGATGGAAATAAGTTTTTATATAATAATTATATAATATTTATGTAACTTATTTTATTATAACAAATTAAAGATCTGAGCAGTTTGAGCTTAGGCTCACCCCCTGAGCTGATCCAGACTAAATTTTATCAAAATATTTCAGGCTCGGTTCAGTCCATGCTGGGTTGAGCCAAAATTTATCAAAAAGAATTTGGGCTAGGCCATGTTTTATAAATTCATGCTGGGTACAAAATAAATGAAACAAAGAACAAAAGAAAGTCAAAATTTGAACATAAAAAGTTAAACTACCATGTTTACATCAAGGGGGGGGGGGGGTCCCCCTCCTTTCATATTATGTAAATGATTGCTCCGGAGCTGTAGGACGAACATAGATGGGTAAATTAGAATTGGATACAAAAATATGATCATTTGAGATAGAAAACTGAAAAATTACTCAAAGAAATTTAGTAGTTTTAAATAAGTTCTATGAAATTAAAATGCATTTCTGTCAATTTCTTTCATATAACAAATATTAAGTGAAAATATTTTTGAACAAGCTATTACAATTTATAATTATATGAAAAAAAAAACACAAAATTTTAGGCTAGACCAGGATTTGAGTGGCTTTGGGCAGGATCTGGTACTTTATTTTGAAAAATACTATGGTTCAGCTAGGTCAAATTTTATGTTTTGGGATCAGATCAGGTAAGAATTGTAAAAATAGCCCTGTGCAGACTTATATAACAAAACTCATGTTGCAACTTTATTTTAAAGAAAAGGTCTTTTTACCTACCTAATTAAGCATGAACGTAAAGAGCAACAATAAAAGAAACAATCTTAATGTACCAAGAAAACATTAAAACAATTTCGACCAATGAAAAACAATTAGACTAAAAGTAAAAAAATTAAATACAGTATGCAAAGTAAAATAATCTAATAAAATAGGTCTATTGCAGAAATTAATGAAAAGATATAGGATAATATATTTTGAAAGAATAAAAATGTTTACCAAATTAATAATTTTTGACAGAAGGAAAAGAATTTCAAATATATTTAGAAGTTGGTTTTAAAATTTTATATCTTGCTTAATTTTTGACAAAACATTTTTAAACTTTATATATTTTTAATTAAGTTTAATTAATTATTGCAACAGGATAAAAATGTTACAAGGATATCTTTTGCTATTTAATTTGGCTTACCCATTTTGGCACTCAATGGCAAAATTAATTGTTTTACGTAAATAAAGCTCATAAACTATATATACCA
Source organism: Amaurobius ferox (assembly GCA_951213105.1). NCBI lineage: Eukaryota > Metazoa > Arthropoda > Arachnida > Araneae > Amaurobiidae > Amaurobius > Amaurobius ferox. The sequence continues at coordinate 135,547,629 of OX578147.1, forward strand.
GATTGTTTTCTTTAAATTTATAGAAAGAGAAAACAGCTATTTTTATTTATTAAACTTCTTTCATTATTTCTTTTGTGGGTCAAGGAAACTTAGTGTTGCAATATGATTTAGAATACTTTAAGAATTTACATATATTTTAAATCATGAACACCACTGGGTATATCTGCATATATTAATTAAAATAATTACCTTTTAAAGTTGCTTTCTTCAATACCTTCATTGCATACAAGGTATTTGCATCAGGGCCAGAAATTTTTCTAACCAAAAATACCTGCACACAAAAAGAAACATTTAGCAATTACTTACAGTATTTCTATATTAAAACAATGAGAATTGTTACAAGATTGTCATTGCTCAAATAAAGTTTCATCGTTAATGATCATTTTCATGATCAATGGTTTAACAATTAAGTTTGTGCAAGTTATCACATATTTAACTAGCTTAATATGATTTTATAAATATTACATTGCAGGGAATCAAGCTTTCCTATTGTTAAAATCATAGATAATTATTAAGATTACATTGCATTTCAGATCACACCATATTTGTACATGTGTTTAAGATCATGAAAACCTTTTTCACAGTTATTCAATTTAATCTTAATCCGTGAAAACTGAAAAATATTAAAATTTGTGAAGAATAAAATACATTAATTAAAGTGCAGTTGCATTTTTTTAGATTGTTCATTTAGAAATAAAAATATCTTGGATCGAGTAAACAATACAATAGTTATCTAGTTTATAAATATTTCATGTTCAAAAATAGTTAGCTGAATGATAGAAAGATTATGATAATCATAAATGTTAAATATTTCAAATTATTTGAACTCCAAATGTTAACTATTTAATAAGGGTAAACAAAACATTTTAAAATTTAAATTATTCAAAATGGTAAAAAGCTATTTCTAAATTTAAATCATGTTAAAGTAGACAAAATGTTTTTACATTTAATCCCTCAATTGCCACATGGCATAATGTTGCATGCTCAGGCACATGGCGTACTCAGTATACCAATGAGTTATCCCTAGTTTTACACAATTATATCCAGTTTTTCTTATTTTCCTTAATTACTCATCTAAAGTTTAGTTGCATACTTTTTAAAGAAAAAACTATTCAATTTTAATGTTAGGTAATAAGCTAAGTATACATAATGTTTACTTTAATCATGTTACATTTTGCCTGAAGAGAGGTTAGGTGAAGTCTCTGTGCATTATGTCATTATTATGTGTTTGTATATACACCTTTATTATGGATACGGGAATTTTAACACCAAATGGTGCACTCAGAATACCACATGAGCACATGAGTTTTGAAGAGTTAAATTAGTTAAAAAATAAATAAGAAAGATCAGTCATGCATAAAGCGTTGATTATGAAACACTTTCCAACTGAAATGCAATTTTATTTAAACATCTCGAAAATGAAATACATTCAGTGGTGATTTTTTTAAATTATCACAAAACTACTATAATTTACTTTACTTAAAAACTTAAAACTTTATCGAAAAAAAAAGAACTTGATTCAAATGATGTCAACGAAATATAAATCGTCTGGCTCTCTATGTAAAAGCTGTGAATATTTCATTCATACACTTTAATTCCAGACTCCAGAGTTAAATAATTTTGATTGAAAAAACTTCAGCAATTCTTATACAACTTATCTTACAATTGCTTGTTTACATTTTGCATCCATTAAAATTAGGCTTCGTTGTAGAAATAATCAAAGTTTGATGATCATTTAAACTAAAAAATATTGTAATTGCGTTGGCGCAGAATATAGATGCACAGCAAATACACAAAAATAAAGTGGTTTTAGGACAGATGCAACATTAAATATAAATTTAAAAGAACTTTTAAAATCACGATTTTTACTCTGGGAAAAAAGATGGATGCCATATTTTAATTTGAAATGGGTCACGTGATATTGTATTACGTACGTATTGTTTACATGATATTGTATATGTGTATGGGTGTAATTATTATTTTAATTTAAAATACTACCAAACATATTTTACTGATTCTTTTTTTTATATATTTTATGGAAGAATTTGAATATTTCCTAAAATAAATACTTCATTATAGTAATAGTATATTGATTAAAAATGTCAACCACTTTCAGAGGCAAACAACCTTTTTTGTCGGGATAAAAAGAAAGTACCAGCAAAGACCTGAATAATCAAATATTTAATTTTTCAATTACATTATGGTATCTATTATTCGGAATGCTTGGGACTTTGGACTGTCTGGATAAAGGGTTTTTCCATCATTTGGAACACTTTTCGAAAATCTACCGGAATGTTCAACAATGTTGTTGTAGAAAATTATAATTCAATTTTTAAGCATGAATATATTACATAAAGCTTTATTTTGTAATGAAAATTATACTTGATTAAATAAAATTCTATATTATTAAAAATATATATGCAATTAAATTAGAATAAGATCTAGTTAAGAAAAAATTATTAAAAAAGGTCAAAACATGAAAGAAATTTATTATTGAGGCTTGATAGAACACAAGTTTACATTACAGATTTTTTTTATTTTTAATAAAATTATAACACTATATTTATAGATGGAGATGGAAATACAGCAAATTTTAATATATCCAGTCAAAATGGCTGTATTTCAAATGCCTAAATCGTTTTCCCACATAAAACAAAATTATTAATGAAATCCTAGTCTATGTAAATAGATTGCAAAAATTAAAAATATCTAGTGAAACGAAATATATAGAGAATCATATACAAATGCTAATTTTCATGATATTACTAGAGAATATTTTTTAAATTGCCAACAAATAAATAAAACACATTAAAACTTAACATACAAATTTATAAATTTTGGGCCAAATGTAAGCCATGGTTGCCAAGTGAGCTATTTTCCATTAAAAACAAGGGAAATTTCTCCTTAAACACTTCAAACACAGAAAATGTACAAATCAGGGTTTCGCCAGGTTACGACACTGTCTGAAGAAATAAAAAAGAGATTAGTGTTAAATTATGTTTTACAACCACTAACTTTTTCTTGGCATTTTGGATAAGGATAACTCAAATTAATTTCAGAAATCAGAATTTTAAAGCGCTTTTTTAAACACTCAATAAAAAGAAAAAAAATATTGGAACAAAATTGCATTGCATAAATGGGGGAGTGATACACCTAAAAATCGGTATAAATTATGCACTGTAGCACGAAGTTTGTCGTAACAAATTTTTGGGAAATAATATTCTTTTGCGATTTTCATTTGGCAAAAAAAAACATTGGACAAATCGCTCAGATCTAATAAGAAAAAAGCACGCTCTCGTAATTTAAGAGGTGCTATATGGAGGTAATCTTGATGGCCTGCTTAGCCAGTTATGCCAAATGTAGAAACTTTTTAAAGCTTATAATATATTATGTCCAAGAGAAACGAGATATTAATTAACGAATTACGCGGATATAAATTTACGTTGTTGCATAGATTAACAACATACATGACTGTACATTTTTGGTGGCCATCGGCAATTTTCCATTGGAAAACATGGAAAAGCAGTAATTCATATTTTGAAGTTGTTTTCTATAGAAACTACAAAGAAATTGGCGGAAAACAACACTTCTGATCATTTAGCAAAATGAAAAAAAAATGCTATTTCTACTAATTTTTGTAGAAATTTAGTTTGTTGGTGCAAAATTTGGCATCATTCTGCCCAATTCCAGTTTTGGGAGCGTTTTGGATATCGGGATGCCAGATAAACAATTCTGTAGTATTGTAATACACTATTTTTGACCTGATGAAAAGGGCTCATAAAGCCTCTTGAAACAATTATAGTTACCTAATTTTCATATGACTGCTTCTATCCAGGAAGTACAAAGAATTTGAATTTCAGATTTGTTTTCTGTCTACACTTTGAAAAAACACTGATGATATAAAGACATATTCTGAATATTTTAGAAGGCATTAATTTATACGTAACATATTAACATACCTTTCCAAATGATCCTTGGCCTAGTATTTCTAACAGAGAAAATTGACTAAGATCAGGTTTTGTATGACCTGCTTTTGTTATATCTGTTAACTCAATCTCGCATAATGCATCACTAGCAGCAGCTTCAGCTTTAGAATCCTAAAAAAATGACATTGTTCATGAGTTTTCAACCTTGAAAAGTAAGAAAATAGGATATGAAGTAGGAAAAAGAACATTTATAATGTATCTACACTCCTAAAATTGATATATGTATATGAAGAATTCTATTCGACCTTATTTTATAACTTAGCTAGTATTAAGAAGTTAATATAACAAATAATTTGTTTAAAGTCCTATTGTGCCCCTGAATGTCCATTTCCTTCCATTATGCCCAGCAATGTCCATTTTCTTCCATTGTGCAGTGCTCACTGAATGTCCATTTCCTTCTACTGTACTCCTCTGGAATGCCTAAATATCCACTTTATTGTACCTTCTAAAGGTCTACTTTATTGTACTCCCTAAATGTCCATTCAAGCATAAGAACAAAAGCAAACCTTTGTGTCATATCAGATATATGAACATAATGGATATGCATTAAAAGTCCATTAAATCATGTTAAGCTCTGTCATCCATTAAAAATCTTAAGACATTCCAAAGAACTGATTCCAAGCAAAAGTTTTGAAAATCCATGCTCTTTTTTTTTAATCTGATAATTGGCAAACGGTTATTCAGCTATATACTTTCAAAAATAGTTAATTGCAAACAAATTATTATAAATTATATTTATATAGTATATATTTTTTACCAAATATCAGGCAAGATGTAATTTCAGTAGTGTTTTATATATATTGCACTGGTAGCACAAAGGCTAGTACTACAGTCTTACTCTGCTACAAGTCATTTTTCCATTTATACGAATGTGACTTTGCCAAATATCATGATGCAGAAATAAGAAAATACTCACATAAACTTCAACATTCCTAAAGGTTACAGCACTTATTTTCTTAAATTAAATTTAAATATGTTTTAGACTTTAATAGTTACTTTATCAATATTTTATTTTGTTATGTGTCCTTAATAAAGCTTAAAATATCACTAATTTTTTAATTCATTATAGGATATTCACTATAATTTTTAAGGCTACTTGAGGAGCAGCTAATATGCTTAGAGCAGCTGACATGGTGGTGGGGAGATCAAAAGTATGCATTATATAGAGGCCTGGACCATATAAACAGGTAATGAGAAAAGTCAATTTATAATACAAACAATTATGCATTCTCTTTCTATTAAAATAAAAGTTGCATATTTATTTATGCAAATTTTTAGTTAATATTATGTTTATAAAACAGAAAATCCTCAAGCTCTAATTATATTTCTAATTTTACATCTATAATCATTAAAATCACTCGAAAACAAATAAATAAAATTAATGCAATTAACAAGTGCTTACTTCAGCATAGCCATTCTGTTCTTCAACAACCATATCTTCAGTTGAAGGACACTATAATAACCAAGCAAATAACTATTTAGTAAACAATAAAAATAATGCAAAGTTTGAAAATGTGTAACTTAGAACACAAATAAAATAGCAGGTACACACATCAGTCCAGACACTTTATTTGGATGCTGCAATATACAAAATTTAAATTCAAGGAAGACACAGTCAAGGAAGTGTGAACTTCCATTTCAAACAATGTAGAAACAAGCATTTGCTTCAGAGTAGAAAGTGAAATAGGCGAGAAAGTAGAAACGCTTGATTGATTTCCAATATTTTTATCACATGTACTAGAAAATCACTTAACTGTAAAAAGAAAATAGAGTCATGGTTGAGTAAGTCATGATTAGCGCATTTTTATGTAAGAGCAACTCTTAATTCCTATATCTAATATGTTCGCAATTAATTATGACAATATTAAATATACATAGTGTAAGCTGTAGGTAGGTTTAGGGTGTTACAATATGAATTTTATCCATATACAAATTCAACATCCTGTAGTAAAATTAGGAAAACATTTAAATAATTTCTCAACAATATCGATGACATGCAGTCCTACACAAAAATTCAAACATAATAAAAATACAAACAAAATGACACTTTCATATTTAAACTATAAAATAACGGATTCATATTTTCAATTATTTTGACAGATTCCGGAAGTTTTCCAGCCATAAGTTTATATAATTAAACAAACCTGACTAGTTTTCAATCCCGCAACTTTAAAAGGATCGAGAAGTTGTGCTAAAGGCATGGCGAAATTAGCAATATTTTAAAATAAAATGCATTCAAATCTAAAATTTAAAGAAATTTTTTTATGCCATTCTGGCTTTAAATACCGATGAAACAACATGACATTATTTCCGCTTTCCGTCACGTCTGTTGCCATTAAAAACTATGCACATGGATATTTCATTTTATGCTTTTAATTGCAGTTCTTTTTCGAAAACTTATCTACCAAAAATGCTAGAAGAAACACTTTTATGTTTAAGAGAAAAATGAAATATATTATTTATGAATTCTCTGATGCATTTTCAGTTAGCTAGATGATGAGCCACACATGTGCATTCGAAATTTGAACGCTTAAAATTCTTTTGGCAATGAGTAGAGGCTTCATACCGCAAACAACTGTATTGTGTTATGATAATTTTTTTCTATTTATGTACTTTATATATTCTTAAATTCAATTTATCTATACTTCTACCAAATTCCTTTAAAATGGTATGTAATTTTGTTAGTTTTGTATGTATATATATATATATATATACATACATACATATATTATATCAAAACCTTTTTATTTTCATCAAATTCAAATTTTACTTTATTGCTCTAAATTTGAAACAGTTTAACCAAAATATTTTAAACTATATATGTGAAAAATAATTATTTAATTATTGCTAATTATAAGATCATTTTGTGTTTTTCTAGGGATTACTTTCATTGCTTCGAAAATTAAAGTCTGCGCCTGATCGTGAACTCAGGATTTTACTTTTAGGATTGGATAACGCTGGTAAAACTACAATACTAAAGAAACTAGCTTCTGAAGATGTCACACATATCACTCCTACACAAGTAATTATTTGTATAATTAGATATATTTTTTACTTTTTATAGCCAATTTTTTTTTTACAACATTCCCTGTGTATGAGGTTTAAGAAACAAATCTTTGTTTACTTGCCCGACTGTATTTGTACTCGAATTTACTGTGAAAGGAAACTTAACCAAAAACGAAGTTAGTTAATACTTTTTTGAGAGGGGGCATTATTTGCAAGCGTATGATGAAGTAAAAGTGAGTTAATAGAAGTAAAAATTCAATAACTTTTTATTAAATTCAGTTTAAGATAAGATGGATTAACATTTTTTAATGCCATTCATCTATGCATGTGCAAATGCTGTGGTCAAGATAAATTAAATTATTACTAGTTAATCTAAAATGTTGCATGCTTGTGTGTTTAAAATTTAAAGGGAAAGAAAATAAAAACGTAATAAGTGCACATTGCAGGATTGATTGGTTTAAAAAACAACAACAAAAATTTGGCCATTGGTGACAAATTTTCCCAAAGTTAGTTAATTTGTCTCCAGTTGAAATTTACCACAAATTTCTGCCCAGAGATTAGCTAGCCCACTTAGTAAAAATGACAGGACTAATGCATTACAAAAGTAAGGAAATCAGATACACATTATCTAGTTTCATTATCCAATGGATGTAATGTATTGTGCCCTCCCCCCCCCCCCCTCCTTAAAACACACATAACAAACATGTACTTCAAGCACTATAAAAGACTGCACAAACAGTGCTTCTCCCAATATCGTGAACAATAAACTGAACATAAAAATACAATTTTAATTAAAAACATAAACTTCCAACAAAATCTAGTGGTAAGATGTTTAGTTTTTATTGCAGCAATTAAATAATTCTTATATTTGTGTAATTTCTTCTCAGTAAATTTTAATATATAAATTATTTGATTTTCTTTTTCCACTTTTTTTTTTTTATTATTATGTTAATTAACACTTGTATAATTTGCTTTATATGTGAATTTAAGTTAAATTTGGTCAATTTTTTTTAGAACTGTTCAGAATTTGAGTGTAAAATCCAAGATAACAGTGATTTAATGCAGCAGCTATTGGATTGCATCTAATAAAAAAATTTAACATCACACACCAATGTTCCCAAATGTGTGGAAAAACATATGCAAAAAATTTTTATTAAAAAATTTCTTTTTCCATAGTCCTTAGAGTTGTATTTTAATGTGATATTTATAAATAAATAGTATTTCCTATTCCCGGGTCATAGTGTAGCATTTAAAAGGTTAATGCCTAAAATTTCAAATAATCCCCAGAAAGATTTGCTCATTAGGTTTATTTTCTCCATGTAGTTTGATTATTACTATTTTCCTTCTGTTCCAAAATTTAACATGGAATTTTTAATTATTTTAAAATATAAAATCTCATTATTTGAAAATTAAGTTTAACTATAGAATTAAAAAAATAATTTCTAATAAACTTATATTTACATAAAACTTGAACATATTAAAGTATAGAATATCTAGACAGTCATCATTATTGATGTCTGCCTAAATAATATTTATATTAAGAGAGTGTTTACCTCATTGTCATTACAAAGAGGGATAACAACTCATTAACTTTGTATTTTCTTTTCTTAATATTTAATAGTTTTTAAAAAGTGCAAGCAGAACACCAGAAACATAGACAGAAGGGAGGAGTATTCTGGAATGCTTTTAACCAATTAAGTGTCTCCTCAGCCTGTTCGAACATAACTAAAGTGGAAAATAAATTCTCTCATCTATAACATTTTATTATATGAACACTTTTATTAAAATTTATAGATTGTTTACTTTAATGTTTACTGGCTGTGTTTACTTTAATGTTTTCTGGCTGTAAGATTGTTGACTTTAATGTTTACAGGTTGTGGATTATTTGCTTTAATGTTTACAGATTGTGGATTATTTACTTTAATGTTTATTGACTGCTAATGAAATTCCTGGCTTTTTACCTATACTCCAGTTCCTTTAGAAAATTTCAGTAATATAAATTAAAGTTCTCATATTGAAAATATTCAATTTATTAGCCCACGTCAGTATTCATGGTCTCCATCAACAAATTAACAGTCAAGAATTATATATTGCTCGATAGGTAGATGAGAACCATCCACACCTTATTCTGCTCTCCACATGTTATTTTGTTATCCCCGTCTAGGTGGACAATGGCAAAGGGATGGTATCTTAAGTCATAACCCCCACCCCCCACAAGCAAAGAGCCAATTGAAGTTTAAAGAAAGGATATTTGAGGAAAAAAGGAACAAAGTATTTGATTCCCCACCACCACCACCAAGATTTTTTTTTTTCTGGTGATATACTACTGATGGTAGACACAGAGTTTCCCCCAGGATTAAAAAAGAACAGGGTGCTGTTACCAGAAAAAGGGCACTTCTTAGAAAATGGAGACACATACTTTTTATGTGAATAACATTTATGCTTTGTATTTTTATGATGAAAATCAGAGCACTGCAAAAAAATGTAATCACTTTTGTCACGTATACCTCCAAGTCTAATAGACAAAAATGTAAATATATTTTCTTGTTTTGTAGGAAATAGGGTCCAGATTGTTAATATATAAAATTAATTTCAATTTTTTAGTATTTTGAACTTGTTTTTTGAAAAACTTGAAAAAAAAAACACTTGCTCAGACAGATACTTTTTTATTTTGCTTATATTTGCACTCGAAATATCTTCAAAACCATAAAAGACAGATATAAATAGTAAGGGATAAAAATGTGTATTAGGAAATTTAGTTGCTAAATCTATATTTATATTTTAAAAATGTGCATATAGTTTTTGAATAATTGTTTTGTGTTGAGTTGAAGAAGAGTAGAAATTTCCCCTTTTTCAAGTTTGTAATGCTATCTCAAAATCTAAACCTGTAAACAATTATATAAGAATATAGCTCTTTGTGTATAATTAGGGCATCCTACAAGTGTATATAATTGGATTTTGGATGAGCTCTTTATTTGCGAAGTATAGTGGTTATAATTTCGATATTTTAGTATTTTAACCTTGGTTTTCCAATGTGTGGGAAAGCAGTAATTTACTTAAAATGTTACTATTGTTTCAGCTGAATCTGTTACTTACTCCTTGGTGAAATATTTGTGCATGAGATAATCTTATTTTGTTTAAAAAATTAGGGCATTAAATGAACTTGGAGATTCTAAAAATGTGTAATGATTGGTTAGGCTTGAACAAAAGAAATGAAAATATACATATTCAAGTACATATTTATGTGCCGCCAGGCAAGTTTATAGATTATAGGTCAGGTTGATTTCGAGCCAGATAAGTTTAATTTATGTACTGAAAAACAAGTTCGTAAAATAATTTTATATTTTAACCTGAAGTCTATGGTGAAGCATCTAGATAAAATCATTGTGAAAACAAGTACTAACTAGCTATAAACAGTTAGCGAGTCATTTGTAGCACTTTGAAATTCTGTAAACAATATAAATGAATCTGAAAAAATCGAATAGCTTTATTGAACTTTACTGAACTTTTATTTCACAAAATGCTATTCATTCAAAACCATTTTGGCTTCATCGGACTAGAGCCACTACCACTAAGGTATGAAAATGTTTCTTTTCTTGAGAACAAACAAATTTATCATTGAATAAATGCTATAGTATTTTCTCATTAGTGAATGAGGTTTGTTGATTTTGAAGGATAAGATATATTTAAACGTTGAAAATATTTGTTAATTGTTTGTTGTTATATATTGATTACAAAAAAAAAAACCTGATTTAAATAACTAAATGAAATTCCAGAAAGCTCCATAAAATCACCGTATAAAGTTTTGAACTATGACTTAGCAAATGTTTAGCTGCTGGGTTAATCATTATTCCATGGAGCAGAGTTATTAGTGCAAGAGATTAATAGTGCAAGCAACGTGCGTTCATGTGTCTGCGCAGCATCCATATCTTTAGCCTTAAACTCGCGTAGCGGGCGAGTACGCGAACGACAACGACTGCATACGTCCCTAAAGCAGGCATATCGTTATTAAATGAACTTGATTATTATTATTATTGCATGCGTCCGCGGAGCTGTTCAAAGACCAGTTCACTAGTATAAGGGGGTTATTTTGTGTTTCAAATCTGCTATGCGGATGTTGTTTAACGGTCTAATCTGTTAATCCATAAGCCGTGCTCGTGTTCATAACACAATGTGACATAATTTGCATGCATCTACACAGGGTATATATAGTTATTGTATGCGGATTACATATACTTGTTAAAATAAGGTGCTTAATTATGTAAATCCTTTACGCGAATTAAATATGTCGAATTGTTATTACATGAAGCAGAGTTATCGTTATATTATATATAATGCGTACTGCATCTGTCTGCGTAGTAGTCGGGTCAGGGCCGCTCATACAAATTTCTGGGTTACCCTTCATATTTCGTTTTCCTCTTTTGTGCATTCTTCATGTCTTCTCCTCTCTCAAAAGATTATTGGGGGCCCCACCACTTGAGTGGTGTCCGACCCTCCTTATGGGCGGCCATGGTCAGATACACAGCTAATAGCTATTGCATAACCTGCATTGAGAGTAAATCCGCTACGCAAATTAAATATGTCCGCTCAGCCTGCGTATCATCATTGCATGGAACGAAGTTTTCATTATATTATATATAACTCGTAGTGGCCAGATCAGGGCCGCCCATACAAATTCCTGGGTTCCCCTTCATATTTCATTTTCCTCTTTTGTGCATTTTTCATGTCTTCTCCCTCAAAAATTGTTGGGGAGTCCAGGTCCCACCACTTGAATGGTGTCTGATCCTCTCTAAGGGATACGTTGGACAAATACACAGTCGATAGCTATTACATGAACTACGAATAGGAGTACCCTTAGCCGTAACTTTCGCAAGAATTTTCAAAAGGCGACTAGGCTGGTAGCTAAAGGCAATTAGTAAACAATATAAAGAAAATAAGCTCTCTCATATTTCATTCAAGCTGGCTAAAATCACCATGCTAATCTGACAACTTTTCTCCCCCACCCTTTCTATCATCCTCCGGTTTTGACTGAATCGGCGGAATCAACATAAACATCGTCCTGCAAATGGCGCAAAGAACCCTAATCCAGAAATCTATATTTTTAAATATTTGTTTTAGAGCAAATATGCTTACATGGTTTATATTTGCAGAACTTTATAACTGAAATGCATATCAAACATGAAATAATTTAACAAAAATTTAAGTTGAAAAAGGAAACTGTTTTGAAAGTTTTCATCAGATGGAAGAAGGAATGTACGCACTTAATATTCCCCTTTCCATTTTGTTTCTTTTAGTGAAGGAAAGAAGTGATATGGGGCTGTCAATCCTCTTTTTAAGGGTGGGATTCTCTTTTTAAAGAAAAAGGGTGATCTAGTGCCAATGGCACTAGATCACTCTTTTTCTTTCTTTGAAGGAGGAGGGAGTGGGGGAGTGGAGATAGACAGGATCAATCAAATTTAATGTAATGAACACAGAGAAAGGGCTCTGGGACTTATCTGAGGTCATACAAGAACCAGTTGATTTTCATTTGAGGACAGACACTCTTAACAAAAGGCTAAGCAGGGGATCTGATCTGTTAACAAAAGGGCAGGAAGGGCTCTCTTCTCCTACAAAAGGCAAGGAGGGTTGAAGACCCAGACCACACCACCAACCCTAGGGCTTATGGCAGTTTTGTGTGTGGCATGAGGCAAGGAGGGTACTGTTCTGGTAACAAAAGGGCAGGCAGGGTGCTGTGCCCTTCCAAAAGTGCCTGGGGGAAACTCTGGTAGACACAAGCAGCTAGGGACAGGAAGGCTCCTAATGTTAAAACTTAGAAATTTTTTTGACCACTGAAGATAGGGAATTTTTGAAAATCTGTAGGGAAAATATAGGGAATTTTCTAGACAGAACGGCTTTTCGACAGTACGATTGGACTTAGCTTTTTTTTCACAATTGAGACAGAACGGCTCCCATATATATTTCGGTAGAAGACGGGACTTGTAAAATTTTCATAGTTTCAGACAGAACGGCTCCAATTGGACTTAGCTTTTTTTTCACAATTGGGACAGAACGGCTCCTATATATATTTCGATAGATGACGGGACTTGTAAAATTTTCAGACAGAACGGCTCCAATTGGACTTAGCTTTTTTTTCACAATTTGGACAGAACGGCTCTCGTTGGACTTAGCTTTTTTTTTCACAATTGGGACAGAACGGCTCCCATATATATTTCGGTAGAAGACGGGACTTGTAAAATTTTCAAACTTTCAGACGTGGCTCCAATTGGACTTCGCTTTTTTTTTTCACAATTTGGACAGAAGGACTTCCATGTTTTATATATATTTCAGTAGAGGACGATACTTGCGATTTTATCAAACTTTCGAATAAAACGGCTCTTAAACGTAAAATATAGAATGTTTTTGGTAGAAAGACTGGAATTAGATTTTTTTTTTGCAAAATATTGAGCAGGATATTTTTGTGGAGCGATTTGACAGTATTTTTCTTTTTTATTATTTGGAAGAGAATGGCTCCCTAACATAAAAAGATAAACACTTAAGATTTACTTAGTGATTATGTCATGATATATTTAGGCCTATTTTTTAATATAATCTTTTATTTGATATTTTTAGGATTTTTAAAAATATTGATTAAACTTAAAAAATGATACTTTTGCATTGGAATATAGGCAAAGACATTTGATATGCAGTTGATAATATTGTAAATAATTATTTCAACATTATGTAATAAAAGAATCAACAGTTTTATTAAATTTATATAAAATATTGACTTTAAATTTCACAAGTATATAAAATTTACAATGTATATTACTTTTTAAATATTTTTAATTATTGATGCTTATCAATTTGTATTTGTTTTGTCATTACACTATAACCGAGTCTAAAATTATTGATCAGCTTGGAATTGGGGGGTAATTCTAATCGGTTTCTGGTTTCATAAAAAAAAAATCAGGATAATCTTTTATTAGGCATGGGGCATGTATAGTCAGCTATATATCCAAGGGAAAAGTTTTTTGGTGGAGGATTTTTAGAGGGGAGCTCTTTGAAATGAAGTGACTTTCATTTGAAAGGGGTTCCCATGTTATCCACATTTCTTTGATGATATAAATTTGTTTCGAAGGCCTTTGCAATATAATAATTAAATTTATTAGAAGCTATTTCTCATAGCGTTATATTATTGTAAAAATTACATACCCGAATCACAAGATACACCTTATGTAATATGTGATACATCTGTACAAGCATACATCTTTATACACTATACGGTACCACAGGACCGGTTTTGCTCCTAAAGAAAGAGCTCCTGTAGACAACTGTTAACAACATTAGTAGAGTATCTGAAATTAGAAAAGTGTAACTCCAGTCATGTCACTAATGCTGTTAACAGAGATACAGGACCGGTTTCGCTCTCATTTGAGCTCATCAGCTGTGGATAACTGAAGTAGACATTTTCTATAAACTGTCAGTCAAGCTGATTAATTAAGGAAAAAATTATAATACTTCCAGTATAGTAATCAGCATTCAAGTAAGAGGTAGTTTAAATAGCATTCTTTAGCCTCTAGAATAATCTGTTGCACTATAAATTTATTATATAATTTATTATGCACTATACGGTACCACAGGACCGGTTTTGCTCCTAGAGAAAGAGCTCCTGCAGACAACTGTTAACAACATTAGTAAGAGTATCTGAAATTAGAAAAGTGTAACTCCAGTCATGTCACTAATACTGTTAACACAGATACAGGACCGGTTTCGCTCTCATTTGAGCTCATCAGCTGTGGATAACTGAAGTAGACATTTTCTAAAAACTGTCAGTCAAGCTGATTAATTAAGGAAAAAATTATAATACTTCTAGTATAGCAATCAGCAAGAGGTGGTTTAACCTCTAGAATAATCTGTTGCACTATAACTGCAGACAAGAAAACTTAACATGTTTCGTAAATGCTGTACATAGCAATTTTTTTTTTTATTTTGCCTGTACAGAATTTTAACCCGGCGAGGACGGAAGATTTCCGGAAGCCTGTTACTAAGGAACGTTTAAATATCCAATAAGCATAGAAACACTAGGCTAAATTCAATTTATTAAATTGTACTAGTCATGAATCAAATTTACTAGTTTACGAATCAAATTCATTAGTTTACAAATCAAATGGAAATAGAAAGGAATAGTTATGCAGTGGTAAATATAACGCTTGTAACAAGATGAACACCAAACGTTCATATTCAGCTATAGATCATTATATATCCACGTATACACAAATGTAATGGTCGGGTAAAATTAAAATCAGAAATTTTTGTGTTAATTTAAACGTAATCATTGAAATCTAATGGTCAGGTCAAATTTACATTACAAAAGAACGTTTAAATATCAGTAAGCATATAAACACTAGGCTGAATTCAATTTATTAAATTTTACTAGCCATGAATCAAATTTAATAGTTATATATCCACGCAAACACAAATCTAATGGTCAGGTAAAATTAAAACCAGAAATTTTACCAGAAGAACATCATTAATCAAATGCAAATAGAAAGGATTAGTTATGCATGTGTGAAAAATATACGAATCCTCAGATAACGATCGATCGAATCATATATATAATAATCATCAAGAACTTCAAATTAAAGGAAATTATGCTCATTAAAACTTACCACGTGCTAAATATAGGAAGGAATAGTTATGCATGTGCTAAATATAGGAATCAAATGCAAATAAAAGATATGCACGTGCTAAATATCCGAATCAAACGAAAATAGACAGGAATAGTTATACACGTGCTAAATATACGAATCAAATGCAAATAAAAGTTATGCACGTGCTAAATATCCGAATCAAACGAAAATAGACAGGAATAGTTGTGCACGTGCTAAATATACGAATCAAATGCAAATAAAAGATATAAAAATCCTCAGACAACGATCGATTAAAGGAAACTTAAAGGATTAAACGAAATTAAAGGAAATAATGATCATTAAAACTTACCACGTACTCAGATTTTCTGTAACACACCAACACTACACAAGCAAAACACAATACTGAATATTTTCCCCTCAGGATGTCCCTATTCCTCAAATTCCCTACAGCATCAGCGCCACCTAGTGATTTCGGAATTTAACATTACGGAGCCTTCCTGTCCGTAGCTGCTTTTCTGGTAGACATAGTTATCTGGGCCCACTCTATTTACTCCACACTTGCACTGTAAGAAAAGTTGTTCCTCACAGAGTGAGTCACTGGCACAAACACATATTTTTACTCATATGATTTTGCGATTCATAAAAGGTTATTTTGCAGGAGTGTTGGAAATTAAATAATTTTATAATCTGTGTAAAAGGGTGGAATAGTGCCATTATTGCAATTGCCAAAACCCTGCAGCATTTAAAGTGATTTAAAAGTGTTTATACACTCCTTATTTAAATTATTTTTAAAACTATTAAAGCATATGAAATATGTAAATATTTTTCTTCAAAAAATAAATCAATATGCAAATATATTTAATTATTCAATGATGAAAAATAAAAAACTAACACTTGTAAACAAATGTTTAAAAATAGAATTAATTTAATACAAAACAAAAGTGATTAGAAACGGGTTGAAACCAGGCCTCCTGGTTAACAAACTCAATTTAATTTTGAATATTTGTATGAAATTAGTCAAAAACTACTGTAAAGCAGACAAGATGCAGCAAAATATATGAATTATTTTACACATCATATCTTTGTCTTTGGATGAGTCGGATGGTCTGGGCTTTCGACACATCATATCTTGGGGCGTGGTAGCCCATTGGTTAGCGCGCTGGAGTTGCACTCGGTAGGCCCGGGTTCGATTCCAGCCGCTGCCAAAACTGCCGCCGTGTTCACGCGGAGTACGATCACGTTAAACATGTGGGTCCGTAAGTCCTTCCGAGAGGTTGGTGGTAGGGGAAGGAGGGTACGGTCCCTATGGGTGCCTCCCCCACTGGGTTCCGGTCTAAATTGGGTGGCACATCCCGGCCGTCCAAACAGTTACCTTACACCTTTCTGGTAGGTCGGACGGTCTGGGTCTGAACAACACATCATATCTTGGGCACGGTAGCCCATTGGTTAGCGCGCTGGAGTTGCACTCGGTAGGCCCAGGTTCGATTCCAGCCGCTGCCAAAACTGCCGCCGTGTTCACGCGGAGTACGATCACGTTAAACATGTGGGTCCATAAGTCCTTCTGAGAGGTTGGTGGTAGGGGAAGGAGGGTACGGTCCCTGTGGATGCCTCCCCTACTGGGTTCCGGTCTAAATTGGGTGGCACTTCCAGGCCGTCCAAACAGTTACCTTATAATTCTATTACACTTAATAAAACAATATCTATGGGTGCTCCACAGGGTTCGGTTATCTCCCCTACCCTGTGGAGCATTTATTTTAATGACATCCTCAAACTTAATAATAACCTTTTTCATATCCAAGCCTTCGCAGATGATCTTGCGGTGGTTACTTACGGTGTCAATCTGATGACCCTTTGTAACAATACAAATAACCTGCTAAATCTTGTTTCCTCCTCCCTTTCAAATCTTAAACTTACGATCTCTCCTGATAAATGTAGAGCCATAATCTTTAACAAAAACAGATCTAAAATTCGTAATAGGCCCTCTTTTAAAATTTTGAACTATAAAATTCCTACCTCCTGTTCTCTTATCTTCCTAGGAATAACAATAGATGATAATCTCAAATGGAGTACACATATATTTAACCTAAAGGAGAAATGTTATAAGATCGCCAACCTCTTTGGGCGGGTGTCTGGCAATAATTGGGGGGTAGACAAATCCTTTTTAAAAATCTGGTACCTATCGGTAATTGAAAAGTCTTTAATTTATGGTGCGGGAATCTGGGGTCAAGCATTGACGGGGGATCAGGTCAAAAAACTTCTCTCCCTTCAAAGGATTTTTCTTTTAAAATTTTCTTTTGGTTTTCGGACCACTTCTAACATTTCTCTTTACTCCATTACTGGTATCCCCCCTATCCATATAGTAATTAACACCAACTATATAAAATATGCTTTTTGAAAACATCGTTTAAATCTCTTCTCTAATTTGCCCGTCCCGGACCCTTCCCTTTTCGACTCAAACTGCCCAGTTTCTACTATCCCTCCTTCTAATCGTATTGCTAATCTTGTCCCCCTCCCTCCCTCCTCTTTTTCTAAATTCAATGTTTATACAGATGGCTCTTCCATTGATGGAAACACTGGTTTTGCTGTCTGTATATTCAATCATGATACGCTTCAAGAAACATTCACTTTTAAACTAGCTAATGGGAGCACAGTTTTTCAGGCAGAAATTGCCGCCATTAATTTTGCTATTAATTGGGCCTCAACTAATAATACTAAAATTAATATTTTCACAGATAGTTTTTCTTCTCTTTCGGCTCTAAATTCCATTAAAAATAAATCCTCTTATCTTTCAAAAATTAAACTTAATGCTTTAGCAAACAAAAATCTTATTAATATTCGTTGGGTTAAGGCCCACTCTGATATCTCGGGAAATGAGACTGCGGATAAGTACGCCAAACTTGCTACCTCCTCGGGTTCTCCCTTTTCCCTTCCCTTCTCGTTTTCCCTCCTTAAAAAATTTTGTAAACAAAATATTTCTCATCATTGGCAAATCTTTCTTAACTCTTATATTTCCCCCCGGACTCACAATCCGGCCCGGATTTCTTCCTTCCTCCCTCTGGTCAATCCCTCCCTCCAAATTACTAACAAATATTTAATATATTTTTTAACTGGGCATGGCCCATTTCTAGATTATCTCCATTATTTTAAACATAAATCCACCTCTTGTTGCACCTGCGGTTCTTTCGGCGATGCCGACCATTTTGTTTTTTCTTGTCCCCATACAAAAAATTTTCATCTTACAAAACCCTCCCCTGCCAATTGCGCAGCCTGGTTCTCGAGAGTCAGTTCAAATAAATCTTCTATAGATAAAATTAAAAACTGTGTTCTCATTGCTAGAGACATCTCTAATCAAATTTCCTGATCAGCTTGTGAGCCTCTCCCTTTTCCCCCTTTTGGTCGGTGGTCCCCTGTTGTCCTTTTCCCTGGAGGTGTTACCCTCTCTTTGTATGGTTGCCTTGTTTTGTCTGTGTTTTGTTTTTGTCTTTGTTTTGTCTGTGTTTTGATTGTGCCCCGTTTGTTGCTGTTTGTCTTGGTTTAGTTTTTGTTTTTGTCTTCGTTGTTGTTTTTGTTGTATTATTTCTCATTGTGCACCAGTTGAAGTAACAATTGTTCAAGAATTATTGTAATCCGTTTTAATGTGTCTTTCACTGGTTAAACTTTATATTGTTTCAAAATGTGAAACATATTATGTAAACTCTCCTGTAAATTTTTGATTCTCAAAATAAACACTGCTGGACCGTCGGACGAAAGCCATGGAAGTTGGGAGTTGGTTTCGGCTAACTCCTTCCCGGCCGTCCAAATGGATGCTAAGTCCTTGTTGACGAGCCGGACGGCCTGGGTTTTCAACACCTTTCTAGTAGGTCGGACGGTCTGGGTCTCAACAACAACAACACATCATATCTAACCTTTCTGGTAGGTTGGACTGTCTGGGTCTCAACAACAACACTACATCATATCTATCTTCGGGTCAATCGTGTGGCCTGAGTTTTTCACACATCATATCTATATAAATAAAATTAAAAATCTGTCTATTTATTTGTTTGTGTGTATGTTTGTCTTATTATCACGGGAGATCAGCTGCACTGAATTTGATGAAATTTTCGTGATAGACTTGGAATAGACCCACTTAAAATCGAGTCTGTGTTTCGAGTTTCTAGGACCAGGAGTTATTGAGATATTAATAAAAAATACACTATAAACCTTCCATTGAGATAGCATTATGCCGACGATATTTGTTACACAAAGTTATTTGGAAAAAAAAATGATATGCTGCTAAATGGAATTAAACTCAATGAGTTTATATTTGAAAAAAAGAATTTGTTGCTAAGCAACAGAATTAAACCCAATGAGTTAATACAGCAGTAAATCTTTTTTGATTTAAGCGATAAAGAAATTTATATAGATATATTTTATCGGAATTGCATTTTTGATTGGATTATATCCATTATGGCCTTTGGGTTTAAAGATCACAGGGATTATTGATATTTTCGAATTCTTACATCATCTGTTTTATTTTGATTGTAGTATGGGTATATCTTTTAACTAATACACGGTATAATCTTTTAATCTATGGAAATATAAGTAGTATGGGTATATCATCTAATCCATGAGACTATAATAAGTAGTTTGAGCATATCTTCTAATACAATTTTAGTGCTATCATTTTGACATATATTGATTCAATTTCATATTTCCTGTAATTTTTTTTATAAACAGAATCAGGATGTTTTATTCTTCAGATCTGCCTATAAAGATAATTTTTGTATAGCAAGAACAGAGATCCTTAAACTTCTTTTAGGAGCATTACTTTGAATATTTTAATATAGAATAATTTGAATAACAATGTCATTTAGAATACTATAAGAATTTGCACATGATTGTGAATGTTAAGTTTCTATATATTGTATATTCTGTACAAAAAATAGGTATACTGCTAATAACAAATTAAGGTTTCAACTGGTTTGTGATAAGGCCTCCTTCACTAGGACAAATGAGAGAGAGCAGTCACTTCAGCAAAGGCATGCATAAATGTCTGTCAAAAAAAAAGAAAAGTCGCTATGTAAATAGAGGGCTCTGGTTTTTAATATATTTTTGTAACATGTTATTTAGTTGTAGTTGGAAGATTAGTAACATACTCCAGGGAAATAGTAATATTTTCCATTTCTAATGAAAATCCCAACTAATATTATTTAGTTTAGTCATAGTCATAGAATTTATATCAGGTGCCAAATGTTTTAACTTTTCTGCTCCAGATTTTACTTTTAAACTGCTTATGAAGTGTAATATTCTTTTCAGCTTACACTTTACTGCTAATTCTGGAACTAAATTTTTATTTGAATAAAATCAAAGTTTAATTAACTTTTTATATGTGTTTTCTTATTTTGTAGGGTTTTAATATTAAAAGCGTGCAATCAGAAGGCTTTAAGTTAAATGTTTGGGATATTGGTGGTCAAAGAAAGATAAGACCATATTGGCGGAATTACTTTGAAAATACAGATGTATTGGTAAGTATGTAATATGTGTAATTTTTCTGAATTTATAACTGTTAAAAAATGTTAAAATATTTTTCAAAATCCAAACTAATATTAAAAATTGATTTTAGTGATTGCATAAAAAAATTGCAGCATATCACTTTTGAATGGGTCAGATGCATTTTCAAAACCAAAAACGGGGGGGGGGGGGGATTTACTAAACAAAAGTCTGATATAACCATAATGCCAATGAAAGGAAAAGTAAATCGGCGGTGGCTCCAGTCCAGTGGAGTCGAAATGGTTTTGCTTGAATAACATTTTGTAGAATGAAACTGTAGTAAAGTTCAATAAGTTTATTTGATTTTTCAGACTCATTTATTTCATTTACAGGCTTTCAAAGTACTCAAAATTACTCACTAATTGTTTATAGCTACTAGTGCTCTTAGTTTTTTCCCCGATTTCATCTGGATAATCCGACCATAGACTTCATGCCAAAATATCAAATTATTGTAGTAACTTGCTTAGTAGTATTAAATTAAACTTACACAATATATCTGATGAGATTTTACATTCAAATTAATATATAAACTTGCCTGGTGGCACATAAATACGTATTTGAATGCATATATTTCTATCTATTCTGTTTCAAATTTGCCAATTGTTAAGCATCTTTAGAATCCCTAAGTTCATTTAACCTCTTAATTGATTTAAACAAATTAAAATAACATATTTCATGCTTATGCATCAATATTTTGCCAAGGTGTAAGTAAACAATTGAGCAGCAACAATCATGACATTTTAAATATTACAACTTTCTCAACCCATTAGAAAAACAAGGTTAAAGTACTAAAATATCAAAATTAAATCCACTAATTTCGAAAATTAAGAGATTGATCCAAAATCCAATTATATGCACTTGTAGGGCTTTCAATGAGTTACAAATTCTTGCTTATTGTTTATAGTAGCTTATTATTCACTTTTAAGTTTTGAGATATATTTAATCATTACAAATTTGAGAAACGAAAATTGTTCAATCTTCTTCAACTTGATAAGACAATTACCCGAAAACTATAAGAGTTTTTTCTTTTCTTTTTTTTTTAAATAAATATAGATGTAGAATTTAAATTTCCTAACACATAATATTGTTGCATACTTTTTATATCTATCTTTTATAGTTTTGAAGATATTTCGAGTGAAAGTAAGAAAAAGTGAAAAAATACTCTCTCGGACAGATAACTTTTTCCCAAAAAAAGTTCAAAATATTAAAATATTGAGATTATTTTTATATGTTCATAATCTGGACCAAAATTACGATAAAACAAGAAAAGTTATATATATTTTGATCTATTAAGTTTGGAGGTATAAGCATCTTAAGTGTTTACATTTTTTGTAATGCTCTGATTTCTGCCACAGATACCCCAAGCATCTTTTTTTTATGCTATTCACATCAAAAAAAGTTCACCATATTCACATTACATGCTAGATGGGCGCGGTAGCCCATTGGTTAGCGCGCTGGAGTTGCACTCGGTAGGCCCGGGTTCGATTCCAGCCACTGCCAAAACTGCCGCCGTGTTCATGCGGAGTACGATCACGTTAAACATGTGGGTCCGAAAGTCCTTCCGAGAGGTTGGTGGTAGGGGAAGGAGGGTACGGTCCCTGTGGATGCCTCCCCCACTGGGTTCCGGTCTAAATTGGGTGGCACTTCCCCACCGTCCAAACAGTTACCTTACACCTTTCTGGTAGGTCGGACGGTCTGGGTTTCAACAACAACATTACATGCTAGAAAGATCTCTATTGTACTGCATCTGATCTGAAGATCAAACCTTTACTTTACAACTTGATTCCTCATATTTCAGTGGCCAGTGAAATAATGACCAGGGTTAGTCAAAGCTCAATGTAAAAGAAATCCAAGTAAAATAGGGGTTATTTTTTAATTATTTTATTAACTCTTTATTAAGCTGTTAATACACCAGACACAAAATTCCTAATTGATAAAGTAATAAATTTCAATAAATTATAGGAGCATACAAATAAATATTATAGGAGCATACAAATAAATATGAAACTTCGGTTTCATGAATACATAAGTATGATTTTCATTCTAAAAAATAAAACTGTGTTAGTACAATTTAATAATTGATAATAGGTATAAAGCACATGACTTTGCACACTATCACTACTAAACTGGTTTACAACTTAAAATTATTTTCCTTATGTCACACTAGCTGTCTGTTTCCTCTATATTGTGATGTGTCTTTTAGCCATTTCACTTTAGCCAACATTGCCTTACGCTTATTTCAGCATTTAGGGTCATACTTTTTGTACTGATAAAGAAAATCCAGTTAATTCCTGCAACATACATATGCTTATTTGTTTTGATTTCCTCTGCATTTTACATTGTATAAGCCAGTTTATTAAGATATCAACTTGCTTTGGAGACATAAAACACACTTTTTCTCTTCAGAATAAAAAGATAGTGCATCCACCTCAGTTAAGGCAAAATAGGTCTTTGTTGCCAGAGTGTCGTCACACTCTATTTGTGTTACTCTAAGAGGGAAAGTACTTATTGTCATGAAATTGCATGTCTAAGAAAAGGAACATTATATAAAAAAATATATACACCTAATTACATTTTTTTTATTAGTAATTTATGTGAGACCAGAAATAAATCTCACACGTGTTTTAGTGAGACAGTTTTATGCCAATTATTTATTGATCTGAAACTTCGGACAATACCTCCAATCTGAATGACTCCAAGGTTTACGACATGTGAACCAGAGGTCAGAAAACCATAAATTTAGGGGCGTCAAAACAGAGGGGGCCGAGCGAACTCTTACGAAAATGCGTAGTAACGACATTGGATGGAAAGGCAAGCCAATGGAGAAAGTGCTTGTTACATCTCCTTGAATGCTGCAAATCAGAGAAAAGGGGGAGTAACAGCCCTGAGGCAAAAAAAGCCACTACCTGTGACTTAAGAATGACACTTGTGCAATATACTAGAATAAGGGTTCGACATGATGGCTTAAATATACGAGTTCGAGATCCTGGCAATAAGAACGATGACTTAGAAAATATAGCACGACGACTAGAGATGTAGAGTGTTCTGTAGATGTTCCAAAATAATGGCTAGATCTATTGATGTGTGCAGTGCAAATCAGAAGTACGAGACAGAGCCAAACACCCTGAGTTATGGCTGGTACAAGTTACTGATGTAAGTATTGTGGTCTATGTTCAAAACAGACTTGAAGGTATGTGCCCATTGAAAAACCAGGTCTAATACATATTTTAGGCAATTTAAGTGGTCTCACATGGTCCCTCTGCCGAAATAATTAATAAGAAGAATAATTATTGTAATTAAATAATTAAGTATTTTATGTTGTTAATAAATGTTTATCTGTCACCGGACCAAGGATTGTCTGTCGTTGTTACTTTCGATGTTAAGAAGGGCATTTAAGGGAAAATGCCAAATCAGTGTTGTCATTCCCATTTGCAATGATTAAAGGTGCTTAAAGAATTTGATGTATAAAGAATGTTTTAAATGGCTGAATTTAAAAGAAAAATTTGATTGTTGTTAAGAAGTATGTACCAATGATAAAGGTTAAGCAAATATATTGTACTGTGGTATGAAACTATCAATAATGAAAATTGGTAAAATAAGGAAGGAATTGTATTAAAATAATATACTGTGTAATTTGTAAAGAAGTGTGTAATTGTGTTAAAAGTATCAGTAGTTAAATATATAAGTGTGTAACATTGCCAGCTGAATGTGCATATGTTTAAAATCTTTTAAAATAGTCAAAATTTAATTTTGCTTCAGTTGAAAGCTTGCCCTGATACATTTGATGAGTACATAACTTTGATATATAGTGTATAATATCTGTTGACAAACTTTTGGTGATCAAACAAGACTGTGTTTGAACTGCAATTCTATAACAAACTTTGATCCAAGGGAAAATGCCAATTACAGAGTTGCAAGTGACTCAAACTTTTATTGGTGTTGATTTTTTTTTTGTTTCTTTGTCCGCAGGAAGATATGTAAGACCAGAAATAAATCACACGTGTGTTTTAGTGAGACAGTTTTATGCCAATTATTTATTGATCTGAAACTTCGGCCTATACCTCCAGTCTGAATGACACCAAGGTTTACGACACTTAACCCAGAGGTCAGAAAATCATAAATTTAGGGGCGTCAAAACAAAGGGGGCTGAGCGAACTCTTACGAAAATGCATAGTAACGACATTGGATGGAAAGGCAAGCCAATGGAGAAAGTGCTTGTTGCTTCACCCTGAATGCTGCAAATCAGAGAAAAGGGGGAGTAACAGCCCCGAGGGAGAAAAGCCACAACCTGTGACTTAAGAACGACACTTGTAGAATATACTAGAATACAAGTTCGACGTGATGACTTAGATATACAAGTTCGAGATCCTGACAATAAGAACAATGACTTAGAAAATATAGCATGATGACTAGAGATGTAGAGTGTTCCGTAGATGTTCCAAAATAATGGCTAGATCTATTGATGTGTGCAGTGCAAATCAGAAGTACGAGACGGAGCCAAACACCCTGGGTTATGGCCGGTACAAGCTACTGATGCAAGCATTATGGTCTATGTTCAAAACAGACTTGAAGGTATGTGCCCATTGAAAAACCAGGTCTAATACATGTTTGAGGCAATTTAAGTGGTCTCACATGGTCCCTCTGCCGAAATAATTAATAAGAAGAAGAATTGTTGTAATTAAATATTGAGTATTTTATGTTGTTAATAAATGTTTTATTGTTAAAGTTAAAATGGTGTAATCCATTTAGTACTATATTAATTAATAATTCTTTTACAGAACTCGCACAAAAGATAATTTATTTGAGGGTTATTAGCTGGCACACAAAACACACTACAATAATAAGTGGGTCCCACTATGTACGATTTTACGGCTATGTTAAGATATATTATATGTTAATAATAATTAAGCTAAAAGTTCAACTTTAAGTACTCTTTTTCTTTTCGCACACCACAATTTACATGATTAGAAAAAAATATTCAAAATTTAAGGTATTTTTAGTATTATTGTCTATGTAAAAGTGATAATTTTCAGAACAGATAGTATCTTACTTAATAAAGGAATATGTCTGTCTGTATATGTGTAGTCTGTAGTGGGAAATTTAAGCATTGGACGGCTATGAAATTTGGTACACAGATTCTTCAGAACCCAAATAGGTGCACCTCGGCATTATTTTTTAAAATTTCAAATTAGTTTTTTAGTTAATTTGCATTTTACCCCAATTTAGGCCAATAATTACACAAATTGATTACTTATCATAGAGTTTCCATCTTGACACCATTGGTAAGATCAAAAAATTCACTTTGAAACAAACTATGAACAGAATCCATATGATTGTTAGATAATTTTTAGTAAATTTTTTAAAATATATACTTTTCATGTATTTTGAATGCTGTTTGATATATCACAGTGCAGTCTCAATCGCATTTAGGCTTTCTGTAGGTAAAATTCTTGAGCCTCCTCCTGAACACACATCATCCTCACCATCCCTCTCTTATTTTCCCTCAATGACTAAATTCATAATCATATCATTGGTCATCTTCTCCTACTCATCCTTATTCACTCAGTCTTAAATCTCCTGTACTGTAATAAATTGTGAAACTGGAAGATATTTTACAAATTCTGTGAGCAAAGGAGTATCTGCATCTCTCATCTTTTTCCTTGTTTTCAATAAGAAATTTTCAGAGACTTCATAAGCATTAATATTTTAACATCATCAGAAAAGTGAGGAGTTACTGAAAACAAGAGCTCGCTCAAATGACATGAAAACTCAGGTAATTGAGACTTTACTGTATTATAGTTTTTATAAAAATATCAGAAAATAATTTATGACCTTTAATTTTTATTTTACGACCTCTTACTTTGCAAAATTATATCTCAAATTTTAAAAAGAATAAAAATATCCATAAAAAATTATTTGTGGTGGTCTTTGTGTTGTATAAATGGATGTAAAACATATGGAGTATGAACAGTGTTTCTTTTAAGCATATATCGAGGGAACTTCAACCCACAGAGACCATTATTTCCCCCCCACCCCATCCCCGGGAGACATTTTGTGTTAACCTAGTTTCTATTTATGTGACAGCATTTAAATATATTTATATAGGGCAAATAGAAAACTTCCCTCCTAAAGTTTCATTTACCCCCCTCGATCAAAAAGTCCAAAAAGAAACACTGAGTATGAATATATAAGAAAGTCAAATGTAAATTTAGATATTCTTTATTTCACTTTCTTTTTTTCTTTTTTTGTTACAGATATATGTTATTGATAGTGCTGATAGGAAACGTTTTGAAGAAACTGGAGTGGTGAGTTAAAATATAGTTTTAGGGAAAAACTATAGAATTGTATTGTTGTCACTTTATTTGTAAATTGAAAAACTTATCCTCAAAGTCAAGTGTTCATCAAAGAAATCTTCTTTAATAGTTCAAAATTTGGAAAAATTAGTGAATTTTAAAATTTTAACTAGCAATTTAAAACTCATTTTCTGTTTTATTTATTTGATCTTCTATATTTTTGCAGCTATAAAATGTCAAAACACTGTCTATAATACCTGGAAAATTTTATGCTGTTTGAGTGGCAACCCTAAATTGTAATTTATAATTTTGGTAGTTTTTGTGTCTTTTCTAATTTTATATTTCATGTGTGGTGCAGTAAAATTTCATTTATACTAAAATTTTTTCATATCAGATATTCAAACCATTTTTTAGCAATCATTTATTTTGAACATGGTGTTACTTACTATACATACATAATATTCATATCATAATGATGTCCCTCTAAAGTAAGTTTTTTCACTCTATGGCTAAATAGTTGATAATTGTCAATTTTGTGTGTTTTCAGCTTTAACAAAAAATAATAAATAAGGTAGATTTTTTATTTTACTTTGCAGTATTTGTTTAGAATGCAATCTGTTCTACGTATTTTTTAACAAAAATGTATTTTTCGGTTATAATAAATGTACTTTTGACATCATAAAAATGCAAATTTGTTATTTTTGTCACTGACCCTCTGTGATAAATTAAGTTTTTGTCTTTAATTGCACCAGTACAAAGTACCTAAATAATAGAAATAAATGGGCAAATCTTAAGAAATTTTGATTTTACCTTCTAAAGAGACCCTTATGTACAAAATTTTAACAGTATTATTTTGTAAAAATTGCTGATTCGTCTGTGTCCCTAAGAATTAGTGACATTAAAATGTTGTCTGAAAAATTGTCCTTTTTATCCATTAGATAATGAGAGCTGTGATTTTAAGTCAGTTGAAGAACACTATTTAGAGTTTTGTTTTACTTCTGTTTTTCTGTCATGGTCATTTCTGACACAGAAACATAATGAATATGCATTGAAATTCCATTAATCATAATTTAAATGGCTTTGTCATCCATTAGAAATCTTAAAAGACATTTCAAAGAGCATATTCCAAGCAAAAGTTTTTAGAAACTATAAAGTTAAAAAGAAAAATGTGACCTGAAAAATGACAATTATCAGATATTCAATACTATATCTGGAGCTGACGCGAAAAAACACATAAATCAAAACAAGGATTTTGAAATATCGAGGAAAGAAAATTTTAATGCTTTCAGGAGAACTTTTTTTTAAATTTTATTTTCTTATTTTCAGAATGCAAATTTAATTTTTATGGAGTTTGTTATACATTTATGAGCTAAATAAATAAGATCTTTTCTTAATTTATATTTTTTACCCCACTGCTATCCGTACAAAATTTAATAAGTGTTAAAGTAATCAAAAATTGGTATCACATTTGAATTCAACTAAAGAAAATTAAGGACATAACGTCATTAGACGAAAAGTCATTTATTAAAACATCTTATAAGATGTACAAAGTATTTAAAATTGCCAGATATACAATTGTAATATTCTTACAATTTGAATCTGTGCTTTTCCTGTAATAAAATAATATATTTATGATAGTACTTTTCTTGTAATATTCTTACAATTTGAACCTGTTTAAAGTATATTTTTTGTATTTTCCGTGTATATTTCTTGAGTTAATTTTGTATTAATTTATAGTCTGTTCATTTACCAATTTTATATTTTTATGCAAATTTGCTGTGTAATTTGTCTATGTATGAACATTCCATGTTTACTTTTCATGTAGCCACTGATGAAGAGCGTATTAACGCTCGAAAGCGCTCTGGCAATTTTAAATACTTTGTACATCTTATAAGATGTTTTTATAAATGACTTTTCGTCTAACTACGTTATGTCTGTAATTTTATTTAAGTGTTTAAAGTTTTTGTGCTTTTCCCACAACAAAGATCATAAATTTCTTAAATCAAATATGTTATAAAAGAAATTTGGAATTTTTGACTTAAGTGCTTTTTCCCACCACCTCTAGATATATCATTGGCCAAATTTATACTCACAGGATTTTTATCAGATTAGAGTCAAATTTTGTCTAGTAAAATCTGTCTGAAATGAATTTTTAAGAACCAAAAATATTTTCTTTTTTTAGCAGGTTTTCATTTCATACAGGTTAAGGGGGTATAAAACCAGGAGGCAATTATTTAGGAAAAAATAACCACCCCTGGCTGGAATAAAACCAGCAACCTCCAGGTTAAGTTCAACTGAAGATAGTCATTTTCAGGACAAGTTTCTGTCCCCTCACTATTTTTCTTTTTTTTTTCCCATTAAGATTACATGGGATTGCAAAATTGAGGGTCATATAAATTACTTAAAAAATGTATTCTGATTTTAAAGGACTTTGGAATTCTAAATGCAAAAATGACTTTAGATTTGTTTCATCACATACAATTTTTTTACAACTTGTTTTGAGGTTTTCATGCTGGGATATATGACTGAATGAAATCAGTAGGAAAAAATTACTACATGAAAAAACTGTTTCGTTCCCAGTTCTGAATGTATTTTTAGAAGATGATCAAAACTTACTGCTGTAATAAAAACTAAATAATACAGGAACTTTATAAATATAGCATATAATAAAATTTAGAGGCCAATTGGTTTTAAAGGCACAAAATGACCTTCTTCGGGATAAACAAGAAGCACAACTTCACTTATTCAAGTAAGTTTAGCATCTATGGTAAAATAGTATATGTGACTAAAGGTATGAGAAGAGTTGTCAGCATAACAAGGAGAAGTGAAAGAGGTAAAACTAAGGTGACAAGAAAACTAAAGGCACAAATAAATGGTAAAAACCATGAAGCAAGGAAAGAATAACAAAAAAATAAAACATGAGTGGAATGATAACAAAATGATAAGAGAACGAATGGATAGCAGAGCAAATAGAAACAAATGAGTAGTGAGTAAACCTACTAAAACGGTAACACAAGAGCATGAGACATTTAAACCATCTGTAAAAAAATACAAACAAGAAAAATAAGTAGAAAATGTTTGAAAACAATGACCAAAAAATAAGCGGAATTATAACAAGATGATAAGAGCACAAATGGATAGCAAAGCAAATAGAAAAATAATGAATAGTGAGTAAACCTACTAAAACGGTAACACAAGAGCATGAGACATTTAAACCATCTGTAAAAAAATACAAACAAGGAAAATAAGTAGAAAATGTTTGAAAACAATGACCAAAAATTAAACATGAGCGGAATTATAACAAGATGATAAGAGAATGAATGGATAGCAGAACAAATAGAAACAAATGAATAGTGAGTAAACCTACTGAAATGATAACAGAAGAGCATGAGACATTTAAACCATCCGTAAAAATATACAAACAAGAAAAATAAGTAGAAAATAATTGAAAACAATTAGAAAACACAGAAATAGAAGTGAAAAACAAATATGAATGGACCAACTGGATCCTCTGAAACCAGTTAGTTATTTCGTATTTGTTCGTTCATGATTTCTTCTCAGAATAATTAAAGTTGGATTACTTGTACAATGATTTGAAAAAAATTTTATTAAAATAATTATATCTTCAAATGATTCAAGTGAATGTGTTGTCATTCAAAAACACCTTTTTTCTAATATTAATATTTTTCTAAGAAAAATAAAGAAATATTATTTACATAGAATCTGCTGTTAAACTTATGGTTGGGAAAATTTTAGTTATTTTAATTTTGATCCCCTATTTATGATAGTTACCAATGATTTCATTATGAAAAATGTCATCTTTATAGAAAATATTACATTGCTTTAACATTTATATTTCTAGGAATTAGCTGAATTACTAGCTGAAGAAAAGCTAGCAGGGGTGCCTTTACTTGTTTTTGCAAACAAACAGGACCTATTTAATGCTGCCCCTGCAAGTGAACTTGCTGATGGTTTAAACTTACCAGCTATTCGAGACCGCTCTTGGCAAATTCAAGCATGTTCTGCTTTGACAGGAGAAGCTCTTAAAGTAAGAAAATATTTGTACTGCATGTGTTTGGGGTCTTTTCATTGCTGCTTGTATTCCTCTGGCTTTTTAACTTTCTTTTCGCTCAAAACCCAGTTTCCAAATTTTTATTTTACTTTCAAATTAATTTTTTTTTATATAAAGTTTTGACTTTCCGAAAGATTCTTTTATAACAATCTAAACTTTTTAAGTTGCTCCATGGAATTTATTGGTGTTTGTAAATGTATTACCCAATAAATGGGAAATAATAAAAAAAAAAGATGCTCAAAACCTGTTGTAATAAAAAATGATAATATAAAAACTTTGTCTAAATACAGCATACACTAAATTTGTGGGATTAACCTGTGTTTGCCTTCGAAATTGGCTGGTTCATAAAATTTAGTGTACACTGTACTTAAATAAAGTTTTATATTATTGGAATTGAGAAGATTTTAGAAAAGGAAGTAAAATTGTTGTGATATTTAAATAATAAGTATGTTTAAAATAAAAATGGGGAAATGAGGCCAAAATCCACAATCCTGTGGGAGAAATCCAGTACACAATGCCCAGTTCTGAAATTGTTAAGAAAATATATAGTTTATAAAATAACATGAAACAAATGAGTAAAGGTATTAACTTGTTTCAGAGGCCTTATACATTACTTCAGGCATTGATGACATCACATAGAAATGTTGCAAAATTTATAACACAATATTAAGGACAGTGGCAGCTTGTGACTTCAGGAGCGGGTGAAGCAGATTCAGTGGTGGGATTCCCCTCCTTCTCGACAATGAATGTCATCAAAACACATCACACTATTGGCACAAGTGTTGTTAAATATTATCTAAAAATAGCCAAACAAGTCTGAAAAAAACTAATATCCCACTCAGCCATTAACTTTTTAAGTGAAGCAGCACTTATCTTGCATTACCTGCTTCACCTCACGAGCCGCCACTGATTAAGGATTTAAAATAAAATTATTTAAAATCTTAAATTTTCATTGAATGATTTAATCATTAGAAATAATGACAAAAATTTGGGGGATCTCAGCCTATGGTTCAAACACTATTCACTTTCTGCTTTATAGGCTCTTTGAGCTATATAAGGGGTAGACAATAAGCCTTCTAACTATTCTAAATGGCCACTTAGAGCCCCTACTTCAGGTAGGGTACCTAAATTTTACAATAGTTGTTGATTTGGGATTATAACTTTTTACTACTCAATTATTTGCATATTTGTGAACAGAAAGTGAACTTTCAAATAAAGAAAAAAATATTATGATATTTAAAAAATAAGTATGTTTAAATATAAATAGGGAAATGAGGTATAAGACCCTATTCCTGTGGGAGAAATGCAATACAAAATGCCCAGTTCTGAAATTGTTAAGAAAATGTAATAACTTGTTTCAGAGACTTTATAAATTACTCAGAAATGGTTCAGCTTTACATGAATAAAAACATAATTTATTAAATGTTGAATTTTCAATTAACAGTATTAAGCCCATCCATCCTTCCATATCTACGGTAATAATTCTTAAACATAATCAACACACCATCATTGCCTGCCACAGGAATGTTAATTAAATTTGTAGGGAGGGAATACAAGGGGATTCACAGCACCCTCTGTCAACTCTTCACAACAGATACAAGGTGCAGCAGGAGCTTTCAAAATACAACAATATTTGTTTGGGAAAAATAATCTACTTCAAAATGAATGGGACAGAACAGCTACTCGGTAAAAACAGAAACTGAAACCAATTGATGGCTTTATTTGCTTTATGCTGTTAACGAATGAAGTATTTTCTTTACTGTTATTTTTTACAGCCTTTTGAACAATGTATTTTAAATGATAGCATAGATTAACTTATCTTAGGCAAATCAGGTGAAAATAAAATATTTATGGCCAAACTTATGCAGTGTATCGAATACTGTAGTTTAGTAATGTATCAATACTGCATTAATATTGCTTCTGTATTATATCAACATCATAAATATTCTGATCTAGGCAATTAAATTCTCTGAATCTTTTTTTTTTCCTCTTTTTAACACTTTACGACATAGTTGAAAAATGTTTATGACTTTGTTCATTCTGTCTGTCTGTCTGTCCGTTAGACTGCCGTAAAAATGACTTTATCAAAATGAAATTGTAGTATGTTGTTCAGACGGTCTGTGGGACCTATGGGAATATAAATGAATATTATCACCCAATTAGTTTTGGATTGAACCCGGGTTGAAAAAATGAAATACATTGAACCTTATGGGACCCAATTTTTCAAACATTTTTTAAAGGAATTCAAAATTCACAAATTGCTTCGAAAGTTTTAGGTAATATTCAAATTATCCCATAAAATATATAAAAAAAAATTCAGCGAAATATATTCAGTAGTTTTTAAAATAAAAATTTAAATAATAATTACACCCTTTATATGAAGAGATCACGTGACCCACTTCAAAATAAAATATGTCATCCATCTTATGTCAAAATCGTGATTTTTAAAGTTCTTTTTAATTCATATTTGGTGTTGTATCCATCCTAAAACAGCTTTATTTTTGCTTAAATTCTGTGCATCTACATCCTGACACAATGCAATTACAATATATTTGAGTTTAAATGATCATCAAACTTTGATTATTTCTACAATGAAGCCTAATTTTCCCTTATAGAGGACATAAACACCAAAAGATGTAGAATGAGTTGTATAAGAATAGCTGCATTTCTTTAACGCAAAATTATTTAGCTCATTAAGTCTGCAATATAGCTGATATAAATGAAACATTAATTGATTTCAGATGATTTTTTTCGATGAAGTTTTAAGCATAGAATTAAATTACTTGTACTCCCATGACTTTAAGTTTTTAAATAAAATAAATTATTATAGTATTGTGGTGAATGAAAGGAATGGAAAAACGGTTATGAATGAAATGCTGCTTTTATAGAGAAAGCCAGGCGATTTATATTTTGATGACATCATTTGAATAAAGTTCATTTGTTTTCGATGAAGTTTTCAAATATAATAAATTATTGTAATATTATGATATTTTTAAAAATATTACCAAGGAATGTATCGCATTTTAGAGATGTTTAAACCAGACAATTTATATTTCAATGCCGTCATTTGAATGAAGTTCATTTTTTTTTCAATGAAGTTTTAAGTTTCACATATAATAAATTAATGTAGTATTGTGATAATTTTAAAAATATTACCGAGGTATGTATCGCATTTTAGCGATGTTTAAATAAAATTGCATTGAAGTTGGAAAGTGCTTCATAATCATTGCTTTATGCATATGCATAATTGATCTTTCTTGTTTCATTTTGAAGTTGAAATATACAAAAGTTAAATTAGAAAGTAAATTATAATTTTTGTTTTACCACACTATATGAAAATTATATAAAAGTTCAATATAACATAATTTGAAAGCATAATGATTATATAATATATAACATTATTATTAAGTTAGTGAGACTAATGTAAATACAGTAAAATCTAATGTATCAAATACAAAATTTTTAGTAATCTAGAAATGTAATAATCTTTAAATTATAAAATTTATTTAAATACATAATTCTTATTTTCAGAAATTCATAAAATCATTCATTTAACGTGTATCAAAAATCTCTGTCTGTAATTAAACTATTTTAAGTGGCATTTTTTGAGATGTACAGTTATTTTCAGGACTTCTACCAATTTCACCACTTTGAGAAGAAAAAGGTTTCAAAGTATTTTAGATTTTTAACAAAACAATAACTTATTGAATTACTTTTATCAATAATAAACTAGATCACAACATGAAATGCAGCACAAATAAAGATAAAAAGAACACGTTTATTTCAGAAAGCAATGAATTTCTATTTTCAGTGCAACAAGCCAGGACCAAAATGCCCAAATGAATGCAGACTAAGCCTATTAAACAAGGTAGCTAAATGGCAAAACATAGTACATTGGCATCACCTAGTGTGGCAAAAGAGAAGTAAAACGAGAAAAGAAAAAAAAATTGAAAATAATGGAAAAATGAACATGAAAAGCAAATAAAAAAAATTAAATTAAAGTTAAGTTCATATCACTCTGCTTTTTATTTATTTTTTTTTTATTTGCTTCTTGTGTTCATTTTTTCTTGATTTTCTATTTATCTTTCTCACTTTACATGCCTGTCATCACACTAGGTGGTGGCATTATACAGTACAACGTTTCAAATCCAGAATTCTCTGGACCTTGGCAATTCCAAATTTTGAATTTTACTGGACTTCACGTTATTTTTGAAAAAAAAAAAAGGGGGAATATGGATCTTATCTACCCACCCACCCCCCTCCTTTTCGTAATTTAATTTGAATCTTCTGAATTCTATTACAAAATGAAAATTTGAACAGTTAAGTAAAAACATAACACAAACAAACAAATAAAAAAAATACTCAAACAGAAAATTCTTAATTTATCATACACCTTTAAAATAATTTAAACTCTTTTAACAAACATTTCAATAATAGTGCATTGTCTCATAATTTTGCTTTTCCCAAACTTTTTCTTTAATTTTAATGATATAAGCTCTTGTTCTGTTACAAAGCTCATTTGTTCCAATCTTTTAATAATGTTGTTCAGTAATCCTAAATTTTCCAAAGAAACATTTTCTTCATTAACATCATCATGATTGTTATTTATGTCACAATCTTCCTATTGCTGTAACAGGGCCACCCATATGGGGGAATAGACATTGCTAGAGTGGAAGGGCCCGGACCACTAAATTTTCTTTTGGGGTCTGGAGAAGACATGAAAAATTCACAAAATATGAGAACATTAAAAATAGAGGGGGACTGTAATACATATTTGAAGGGGAGCACATAATTTCTATGGGCAAGCCTAGCTGCAAGATAAAGATTTGAAAGCATGTGTTACTGTTTGCAAATGAAATAGACGATAGAACAAGCACTTCCCTCCTGTGCATTCCCCTTCGATATTTTCTCAAGCGAATGTTTTTTTCATTTTTCATACTTTCACTCGAAATATCTTTGAAACTATAAAAGATAGGTATAAATAGTAGGTGACAAAATATGTATGAGGAAATTTAGTTTCTAAATCTATATTTGTTTTTAAAAAGAGCTCTTATAGTTTTCGAGTAATCGTCTTGTCAAGTTGAAGGAAGTATGAAAATTTTCCTTTTTTCAAGTTTGTAATGCTTATATCTTAAAAACTAAAAGGGATATCTATAAACAATAAGCAAGAATTTGTAGCTCTTTGAAAGCTGTATAAATGTAGATTTTGGATTGAATTATTATTTTTTTCTTCGATATTACAAAAGTTGAGTTTTATTTTATAAAATGTTATACACACAAAGCCATTTCGGCTCCACCGGACTGAAGACACTACCAACTTTTTATAGTTAATTTTTATATTATAGTTTAGAGAATGTATATTGTATTAAAGGAAAATTTGATTAAAACAATGAAAATCTGTCTTTTATCCAAAAATTCAAAGCCGTAATCATTCTCTTATTTATGTTTAAATATTCCTGTTTTAACTTCATCTTTAAGCTACACTGGCTATTTTTTTTTTCTTATACATCCAATTATACCTCCCTTTGGATTTATTTTGTGTGTGTGTGTGTGTTTTGTTTTAAGAAAGTTGGGGGGGGGTATCATCTACAGTATGGGAATTCATTTTAATTAATATATATGTCTAAATTAAGGCTGTTAGTTTGTACAGAAACTTATTTAACATTTCATATTTTTTTCTCCTAATAGGATGGCTTAGATTGGGTATGCAAGAATATCAAGAAAAAATAGGTTACATATCATCCATATACCTTTTGAACTAGTCATCATCAACGAGCTCTGTTGCTGACAAAATATAGCACAAAGATAGTGAACATGAGATACAAGTCTGTGATAGGCTGGTAGCTCCACTAGCACCGTCCGCACCTATGCAGCTTTGTGCTATGCACTGCCATTGAGCATTGACACAGTATTTTTAAGTGTTTATTATTTTAGACAATTATTTGTTTTTTGTTTTTTCTAAATATTAAGGGAATATTTTTTTTTTCAGCCATTTGTTTTATTTTTTCCATGTTAACCTATGGAAAGTAGTCCATAACTTCTCTCTCATCTAATTGTTAGGATTTTTTTCTGTTGGTTTTTGCCAAGTATAGACGTTGAAAAGAGAAAGGTTTATGTTTTTTTAAAAAATCAGTAAAATTGTTAGTAGTATTCTTAATATGTATAGAAAAGTATTTAATTTATTTTACAGAACTATTAAAAATACTTCCAATTGTTTTATTAATTTTTTTAAAAAGCACAACCCTTCCTATTCTTAGCAAAAAACATCTGGAAAAAAAATTCTAAAAACTAAACGAACCAGTGATGTTATTTTCTAAAGGTTGACATAAGAAAAATGAAACAAACAGCTGGAGGGAAAATATCCAGTATTCTCACAGTCCTTGAAAAGTGCTGTCTAACTTTTATTTGTAAAAAGCTGAGAGAACCTTGATCCTCTTAAGGGGATACAGCACTTAGACATAAATTGAATAATTTGAGTTCAGAATTATAGTTTTATATATTAGAAGATATGCTGTGACATAATAGATTTAAAAAATTACTCGGTAAACAGTGATTATTAAGATTGTTTAGGGTAATATGTGTTTTGTTGTAATATTCATGTGCACTTTTAAATCTTCATTTACTTATAATACTTATTCATAATTCTTCATTTACTTATTCATGAAAATTTTTAAAAGATGTAAAGATATTTCCTTAGTTTTTATCATTTCATGACATGGGAGAACTCTTCAATCAAAGTAATAAATGTTGTGTTTCAAAATGCACATCTAAATTAGATTATTTTGAGATAAATGAATGTTTAGTATTTTCCTCATTTAGGTTGTTGGAGCTGCGGGCAGCTAGTGTAAACCTAATAAAATTTTGAAAAATAATGTTATCAATATACAGAGTATTCAGTGCTATTGGTGCCCAATGGCTATTTCCTCAATCGTTAGTCACAGAGATATACTTCCAATTGCAAAAATGTTTTAAATTTTAAAATCTATTATCTTAGAAATAGTTTAAATCAATAAATACATTTCTGAAAGAAATACGAAATATAAATTTTTGTATGGTTCCCCAGTCCTACCAATTATATTTAGGAAAATCATCCTCATACAATTTCATGCAAAATAAAAATAAAAAATCTTCCTTTTATGACCAAAATTCACCGAGTTATGAAGCATTAAACTTTATGACTTAATTTGCTTTTCCATGCATAAAAATGTCCTGTTTCAGGCAACCAACCAATCAGTGACCATATTGACCATTTCTCAGCAAAAAAGGAATCCAACTTTAAACAGCTATAAGTCGGACAATTTTGGTCCTAAAAGGATCTTTTTTTTTTTTTTTTTTTTTTTTTTTTTTTTTTTTTTTTTTTTTTGCGTGAAATTGTATGAGGATGATTTTCCTAAATATAATATATAATTGGTAGGACCGGGGGACTGTATAAAAATTTATATTTCGTATTTCTTTCAGAAATGCATTTATTGATTTAAACTGTTTCTAAGATAATAGATTTAAAACATTTGTGTAATTGGAAGTGTATCACTGTGACTAACGATTGAGGAAATAGCCATTGGGCACCGATAGCACTGGACACCCTGAAAGAAAAAGTACACTTTTTTTTTTACAGAACATGAAGTAAAAAGATTCAAGGCACATATATACTATATATATTTTTTATTTTCTAATGTGCAGTTGCTCTAGAAACCTCCTGGTGACCTAAAACAATGTTGGTCATGATTGATCAACATTTCGGTCACAATTTCATTTGAAATTTTTTTGTGAAAGACAGTAGGGTTACTCTGTTCTTAGCTTACATTGTTTATACTTTTCTCAGTTGTATCTGAGTGATGTAGTGAGCCTCTGCTTGAGTTGGCAGATCTGATGTTTTCATCATTTTGTTAAATTTAGTTTTACTTTGATAAAATAAATGTTTTTAAAACTTCAACTTTGTGACATCTGTTTTAGGACTGATTATTTGAAATGTGCTGCTTTGCTAATGGGTCATTCTTCATTATATGAATATGAGAATGGTGTAACAAAATTTACTTTCAATTACTTAAAATAGGTTTAGATTTTCAAAATTTAAGTATAACATGCAGATCAGAATGGTATTTTAGATAAAGGCTTTAGCAAATATTACTTTAAAAAAATGTGTAGCAAATTGTTGGACATTCTTTTTAAGTATGTTTTGCTCTTCCAAATGTGAACCTTGGTCTCAAAATTTTGATTTTATGTATAATTCTGCAGAATAGAAGTTTTATAACTTTGCATAGATATATATATATATATATATATATATATAATGTGTGTCTGCCTTGCATTTTTCTTCATGTTATGTTACTTTTTTTTATATTTCTCGATACTTAATTTTTCAATAATTTATTTTGCATAGTTTTTATAATTTTGTTAAACATTCTGTTTGAAATTTATGTACAGATAGACCCTGTTATAGTTAAATGAATGGATATTGCATTGATTAGTTATTCAATACATGTATGAGGCATGTGCAGCATATATATTTGTGTACTTCATTGCAAATAATTAAAATGCCTTTTGAAATTTATATATTTTATTTTAATCTACATTAAAAATTAGGCATCTTGATTTAGTGGTGGTAAAGATCAATTTTATTCGTCAACTAAAAAAAATAAATCATTAAGATAAAATTATTAAAATTCATTATATAAATTTTGATTATTAAGCATAAAAATCAGATCTGGCTCACTATAGATTTAGAATTACACTCCTCGAATCAAGTGAATTTTTGAATTATTCGATTTTTTCCAATGATCTTTTTTAACCTGTTCACCCGTACACCAACTTTCTTATGCAAGTCTCACTTCCAACTGGGCATTTCGTTTATTTGGCAAATCAAACATTTTTGCGTGCAACACCCCTAAAGTATAAAATTATGAGAAACTGGAATTATACACTTTCTTCTTTTCCAACAGTGTACTATTACATCAAATTTAAAGTCTATCTCATCGCTAAGTATGTTTTTCTATGATTTCACCTTTTGAACATTCGACGAGAACTAGTGTCCACCCCTTTAAATGAACATTTTTAAGACTGTTTTTCTTGGCTTTCTTATCAAATGATTGGCCCATGTACCAAATTTCAAATCTCTATCACATTTTATTAGAATCATTTCTCATTTACTTGGAAAATCAAACATTTTGATGTGCAGCACACTTTAAATTAGAAAATATTGGAAAGTTAACTTTCTCCTTTTCAAACTATTAAAACCATACACCAAATATGAAGTTTCTATCCCATCGTGAAGCATGCTCATTTCACCTTTTCGAACATTTTTCTGTAAAGCACCCCTTTAAATGAAAATTTTTGAAAAACTCTATTCTTGGGTTTTTTATTGGATGATTGGCCCAAATACCAAACCTCTATCACATTTTAAAGAATGTGTTTCTCATTTATTTGGAATATCAGACATTTTGGTATACAGCACACCCTAAAGTTGCAAATATTGGAAAACTCCAATTGCACACTGTCTTTGTTATGAACTATCTATCCATATGCCAAATTTGAAGTCTCTTTCCCATCACGAAGCATGATTTTTCTGATTTCACCTTTCAAATGTGTGGAGTACCCACCCCTTTAAATGAAGATTTTTGAAAAACTCTATTCTTTGTTTTTTATTAGATGATTGGCCCATATACCAAATATCAAGCCTCCATCACATTTTAAAGGGGTCTTTAAAATGTGATTGAGAAAAGAATGTGATGGAGATTCAGAAAATTAACATTTTGGTGTGCGACGCTCCCCAAAGTAGAAAGTATTGGAAACTGAAATTGCACACTTTCTTCCTTTTGGACTATCTACTCATAGACCAAATTTGAAATCTCTATCTCTTCCTGAAATATGCTTTTTTAACCATTTCACCTTTCGAACGATTTTCTCTGGAGTACCCCCTTAAACAAATATTTTTGGAAAACTTTATTCGCCTTGATTGATTTTGTCAAATGATTATCCCATATACCAAATGTCAAGTTTCTATAAAATTTGAAAGGCGGCATTTTTCATTTATTTGGCAAATTGAATATTTTGGTGTACGACACGTCCTAAAGAAAACATTGAAAATCTGAAAATGCACACTTTCTTCCTTTCAAATGATCTACCCATACTCCAAATTTGAAGTCTCTATCTCATATCTAAGCATGCTTTTCTGCCATTTTACTTTTTTAACATTTTGGTTTGGAGCATCCCTCTTCAGAATATTTTTGAAAAATACGATTTTTCCAGCGGGTTTTATCAAACGATCAATCTGTGTACCAAATTTCAGACCTCTGTTAAATTTTAAAGCAGACGTTTCTCATTTGTTCGGTAAATTGAACCTTTTACCAGATTGCAAGTCTCTATCTATTTGGGAAGTGCCTAAAAAAAATGTGATAAACAGATGGGCACTTGGCAATTAGTATATATAGATTATCTAGCCTGTTGATTTTAAAATGTGCCCATACCTGATTAAAATACATAAGATGGCACATTTATTTCTAGCATAAAAAAAATATATGATGCATGCAGTAAATGAAATTGCAAAATCATTCTAATTATCAGGATCTCTTTTCAATATAATACATAATTTACAATTGCTAGTTAACACTAGAACGACGGAAGCGGTCATTTTGACCTCATAACTACTTTGACCACTGCCGTCGTTCTAGGAAGATCGTTGATTTGTTCTCTTATTATAAAACCTAGAATAATTTTCTTCTGTGTTTCCAATAACTGTAAAAAAATAAGAAAAGTCATAAAATTTCAATGGGCTGGGATTAGTCGTTTTGGAGGAATCGTTTCTCAAAGTAGTTATGTGGTCAAAATGACCGCTTCCATCATTCTAGTGTTAAAGACATCGTCCAATGTTATGTGTTTCCACTAGTCTTTTTTATCTGAACAATAGATGCTATAAATTGCACACCAGGAAAGTTGACTCTGTTTTTATTGTGTGTGTTTTTTTTATGAGTTTTTGTGTGTGTTAGTATTTTTAAAGTCTTTTAAAAGAGTGAATTTCATTTATTTTTTCATTCTTTATATTTTTGGAGATTTATAAATTATAGTTTCAGTTTTTTTTATAGTCATCCAGATAAGATGAAATAGAATTAAATATATTTTGTTTTTATAAAATACCTAGAAAATGTACCCGGCATTGCCTAGATTTCAAAGTAGGAATTAACTGAATTAATTCATTCAATTTAGCCCTGCTTTGTAATGCTTTAAAATTGGCATTGTCCAAGTTTCAAAGCAGGGATTAATTGAATTAATTCTTTCAATTTATCCCTGCTTTGAAATCATGCCCTGCCTGCTTTCTAAAATCAAAGATAAAATTAACTGCTGTGCAAATGGCACATAAAAATTCTGTATACCTATAAATAAAATAATTTAAGAAGTTATAATTCTAAATCTCTGCTATAAATGTACAGAATATCTGATCATTACCAAGTCTAGAAGCAGATAGAATTCTTTAGTTTAAATGCATATCTAGTCATGCACAGCAATTCGCCAATTCAAATTTAATATGCAGACAATAACCGCTATGTTCTGCAGCTGCAGACATTCTTAATGAATCATTATCAGTCTCAATAAATAAATTGATTTTGAAGCTGAAAGTAAAATAAATTTAAAAAAAAGTTTACACTTGATTTAAGTCAAAATTTTAGGACACACTTATAATATTGAAATAATTCTGTATTCCAAAGATTAAAAGTTAATCTTTAAAACTTAATTAATCTTAATTTTAGAAAATTGCAAATTTAATAACCAACCTCAAGGTCTAAGACATTGTTTTCAGAATAAGCACCTGCAAAAAAAAAGTGCTTTCATTCATGTAAAATATCATCGGCTCAATAAAATGATTAAGAATGAAAAATTTTCGGCTGAATTTTGACTTTAAAATTCAAAACTTTTAAACTAATTTAAATTTTAAAAAATCTCTCTAAGCCATGTTGTTCAGGAATCTGAAGTAGCTCATTAGTAAATTTCACCACTATCCGAAGCTTCGATTTTCAACTACAGACGACACAGACTGACAGGCATCTAGTTTTATTATGCAAGATGAAGCATATTTACTATGCTGTAATGAGTAAGATGTAAATTTGATTTCAATACTGCATATCTACCATAATTGTCTACCATATTTGTTTTATATTGAAGTTAATCATATAAATGTATGAGTAAAATATACTGAATATTTTGTGATGAATGTTATTAGAGTTAAAATGCAAGCTAAATCAAATGAATTAGGTGGTTATTTAATTATTTTGTATATATATATTTGTTGTTTTTCTAATAATGTTTTTCTTAATTACTGTACTTTTTACTGTATTTAATTGAAATTATTCAAAATTTTAAAAAAATCTGTTATTTTAATCTCTAAAATATTAATGAAATACTAAAGTTTAGAAATAATTTCAGAAATACTCTATTATATCTGAAAATTTTTATGCCAGAAAACGTATTTCAAAATCAGTCATTTTAGATATTTTAGTACAGTGGTTTTCATGCAGGAGTATGCATACCAGTAGAGACATAGCAGAAAATAATGAGTAAAAGGTAACCTAGATTTACATCTGAAAAGCAGTGAATTTTTATTTTTACATTTAAAGAGAATAGTTTGCATAACAGCTTATTATCAATTTTTTTTTATGATATTTAAAAAAAATTATCAAGTGTAGAACAATTTCAATATGTTCTATATATGGTACACACTGAGGCATAGAGGTGGTTCAATACAGCTGTCTATACATATTTATATTTGTCTATATATTAGCGCAAATACATTGAATTTGACTGTCTGTTCATATTTATGTGAACATAATTTCAACAAATACTGTAACACACACATACAAAAAATATATGTATATATATTTGTTTCAGCAGATATTCATTGTAAATTATGTTCGTTAACAAATTAAACCAACCTAACCCTCTGGTGGGTCATATCAGTGCTTGTGTCATAACCTACCTAAGAGTGAGGATACTTTATGTTAAAAATTAGCACATTTGTGATGATCGAATAATTGTTAATTAAAAATTATAGCCGTATTAAATAAAATATTTA
The DNA here is from genome assembly GCA_951213105.1 of Amaurobius ferox. Lineage (NCBI taxonomy): Eukaryota > Metazoa > Arthropoda > Arachnida > Araneae > Amaurobiidae > Amaurobius > Amaurobius ferox. The sequence goes on from OX578147.1 coordinate 135,592,205, forward strand.
TAAAATAACTGCTTTACTTTCAACATATGATTGAAATTGGTATTGTGTATGTGAACATACTAAATCCTATTTTTTTTTTTTAAATGCTAAAATTGTAGGATCATGCTGCCATTACAGATATTAACATCCATGAACTAAATTTGGGCTTTTTAGCTTTCTTCAGCACGGATTTGTAAATACCTGCAATAGCAGTAAGAAAACTTGCGAACCTCTATGAAGTGTGACAAATTCAGTCTTATTACATAGCTGGTATAAAATTCTAGTGCAATTCCAGCTTTGGGAATACCTTTTCTGTGAGTATGCTAAAAACAGGTGTCTTATTAATTACAGTTTTATTTATTTTGTCACTAGCCATTTTTAGCAACCAGCAGTGCCACAGGAACTTTATTTGGCACCTGGTGTAAAGTAATTTTGATTGTGCTTTTCTTATGCCATACGGATAAATGCTCCATGGTGCCTCCATATCAGTATGGCACTTTCTGCAGTGCTAGCAACCAGCTTGGATGAAAAAGCTCAGAACTTACAATAGTTCTATTGCAATAGCTGCTTGCATGACTGCTAGAGGCTATAAGCTGCCTCTAACTGTGCATTTAATGTAAAATATTCCTGTTCTATTTGATAAACAAAAAGTGTTTAAGCGCTTCAACACTTTCAACTACTTTATACAATATGGATTGAGAAACTTCTTTTTCATTATTGTTCTCATTTATCATTGATTTGTCAGTAGTACTGAATATCTTTGTTTCTAAACAGGCACCAACAATTTACATCTTCAAAAGTAATTTTAGAACTCAAAACAAGTTCCAGCAATAATTTAACTGCCATAATTTGGGTAATTTGATAAACACACAGATAATTTCAACTTTCTTATGAGAGACTTAGAATAGAAAAATAAACAATGCATAAAAAAAGGTGTAGAATGAGTTTAGTTGCATAAATGGAATATTTTAATTAAAAAAATGTATAAATATGTCTATGGACCAACAGTAAATGACACAAAAGTAATGGACATATAAATGAGACATGTATAAAAAATGTTCTCATGAAAATATTAAGCTGCCTAATTACACAGATATTTAATATACTATGCAGCAAGAATACTGCTAGTTTAGGGATACGTTCCTTCATTTAGATATAGACCTAAATAGACCAATACACTCAAAGTTAAAAGCCTATTTCATGTTTTTGACTTTAGGTTTGTTGGTTTACTTAGCACCTGAGAAAGAAGATTCAACGTATCTTCAAAATAGCAGTATACTGGAATGTGCATTAATTTTTGTATAATTACTTTGCTTAATTTTCCCATTATCCTTCTTACAAACTGTCTCTAGTTATTGAATGTCCTTTTTACTGTATGAACATTTACTAATGCAATATAAATGGGAGAATATTACCTTTCCTTTCAGTTTAGCCTATTCCTGGTATCCCCTCCCCCCTCCCATGCTAAATATTTGTAAAATGAAAAATAAATTAAAAAATAATGAAAATACTATTGGATTTAAGAAAAGAAATTAAGAGAAAAATCTTCTGTTTATGTGTTGTTGCCACCTTAAATGTTACAAAACAATTTAAAAATATCTCTGGTTGTTTTAAAATAAATTATTAAAATGATATCACTGTATTATTTGTTTTACAATTTGTTTCCATAACATTATGATCTTATCCAATCATATTGAAGTAGGGCTAGACTGTTTGAAAATGTGATAACTGTAATTATTGGTAACACTTTATTTTTTAGCCTGCTGCTTGCCTGATTTTCCAAATTAAAATAAAAAATGTTACCTTTTAGCTTTGTATTTATAAAAATAATAAGTTGCTATACTTATTTCTTTTTATTAATTTGAAGCTGTTTCATAAGAATAACAACAAAGATATTTTTCTACATAATGGGTGCTTTAAATCCTTGTATTTTTGGTGTCTAACGTTAAAACAGAGCTTTAAAACATCTACTTAATAGTTTTGGATACCTTTTCACTTTAGCATACTTGATGTATATTTTGAAAATAGCTTTTGCACTTGAATGTAGTTTAAATGCCTAATATCGTCTTTTCTTAATAGCCAGAATGCCTTAAATGTAAAATTTTTAATTTGTATTGTGTATTTTTATGTATTCATGTAAATGTAAAGAATACTGAGAGAATTTTTCTTTCTATAAATAAAACTGTTCTAACATTCATAAGTGTTCTATTATTTTCTTTCCACTGAAACTGTAATTTACAAATTCTTTATGAAGAAAAGAACATTCCATTTTAGAACATTCCTTTATGAAACTATCTTGTGTATGTCCATCATCCTCTGTGGCATAGTCATTGCCAAAATGTCAATCACTTACAGTTATTTATGAAATTTCATTCCATTAGTGCAGGAAAATGCTTTTTTATGTAAATACAAAATAAAAGTTGCAATTTGTGGTAAACATAATTTTAAATAAGTGATGTGAATTTTATTGTATACAAAACAATGCAAATAAGCAAGAACTTATTTTGTAATCTGTTTACCACCCTTTTTTTTATTTAAAATAATTATTTTGATGGATGAGACAGCACCACGCAATTTAGACTGGAATTCCATGGAGGTGGCACCATCCTTTCCCCTAACCTTCACCCCTTGGATGGACTTTTAGACCTACAAATTTAGCATGCCCATATTCTGCATAGACACAGAGATAATTTTGGGCAGCAGAGATCCAACCCATGTCTACCATGTGTGATCCCCTCATCTTTAACCACTGGGCTATTTCAGTCAAACCCGTTCATCACTCTTGAACCTGTTTCATCATTTTATCACTCGAGCAAGTGAGCACTTTCTTGCTTGCAGAGCAGAAGTTTTATTACTGTGATCTTGAATGCTTAGGATTTTTTTTTTTTTTTTTTTGGTGGATGGCAGGGTTGTGTATTCAGAAAAATTGTGGCAGGAAACAATAGCTTAGGCTGCACAATCTGATTAGCTGTGATACATGTTATTCAAGAGTTTTGATATAGATACAGTGAAGCATCTCTTTAAGTTGGTTGCATTCTATTTTAGAAATGTTGATGTTATTGTAATGTTTATTTTAATTTTATCCAGTAAGTAGTTAGTATTAGATAGTTTAGAATCTTAAATTTTGATATATTGTAGAATTAGTAAGTAGCATTAATTAAAATCTAGCTGATGGCTAAATAGTATGACCTCTTTATGGCTAAGCAGTATTAATATTTTAGTCATTTTGAGAGTATTTGCTGGTACAAATGAATCTCACAAAAACACTTATTTCATAGTAAAAACTCACTGCCAAATATAAGAAAGCATAATATTTCTCCATAAAAGTTTTGAAATCTCGAAATGGTTTGCACGAAGTTTAGGACTGAAGCTATACTGTCAGATCTAGCTTACTGTATTGAAGGATCCTATCCTAATCCTTCTTCAAATAAGGATTAGGATCCTTCAACAGGATACTGTAGACCTAAAAGTACTGCTTTGGTTTAGCAGGGGCTCAGTGCTGACTATTTTGAGGTTTCATAACTTTTTGGGAGTCTTTTACTATGAAATGGTGTGTTTTTTATATATATATATATATATATATATATTTTTTTTTTTTTTTTTTTTTTTTTTTAGAATTTCAATACCTTTTTGTAGAAATATTTATCTGAACAATCATATGTCAGGCATTGCAAATTGTACTTCACCACCGAGCACTGTTTATTACATTTTTGAAATTCTAAACCAAATTTATTTTCAACTTTAAAAAGAAAATTATGTATCTCCCATCAGAATGCACAAAATGAGCCATTATTGTTTTAAAATAAATTTAGGCTATAAGTCCCTCAACACTGAAGAAAAAGGTTAAAAAATCATGTTTTTTCAATTCTTAAAATTCTAAATCAAATTTATCTTCAAGTTTTAAAAGGAAAATATATACCTTCCACCAGAACACACAAATTGATCCATCATTCACAGGTATTTAAAATATAAATAATTAAAATTCTTACAATATATATAGAGAGAAAGAGATATATATGTATATATATACAATTTTAAATCTATCAAATCAACAATCAAAACAGATTAGTACCTATTTTATTTATTTTTAAATAAAACTTTTTATTTTTTTAGCACTAATTTAATTGTTAGAATGCAATTTAATTTTTTTTTTCTCTTTCATGCACAGTTTTAACATGTAGTTTATAATGTCAAAATGGAAGGCATCATACTATATTCATGTTTTCTGAAGTATTTTGATATTAAGATTTCAGTTACCTCATAATTTTTTTTACCTACCTTATATTGTATTTATAATTCATAAAACCGTTTATTTTCAGTATGAGTAATGCTTAAGGAAACTGGCAGTTAAAAATGTTCTGTTAAATTCTGTTTGTTTATATTTTCTCTGTTCCTGACAATAAATAGCATATGTAAGTAAAAATATTCTAATAAGGTAAAAAATCCGACACAGGTTTTAATGATTTTGCCCTTTATGGACATCTAAATGTAAATTGACCACTTTTTTGTGTGTGTCTGTGGACAAGATGTTTCTTGAACAAATTAAGTGATTCAAATGAAATTCTGTTATTTCAATTGGTAAACATATGCACTATAAATTTTTAGCAAGATCAGACTAAGGTATAACCTCTATTCTCTAATGAATATGAAATGAATCATTTTATAAAATGTGATTTTATATTTAAAAATAAATGATGCTGTTTATAAGATGCAAACATTCACTAGGTAAAGAATTTGTTTTGTCTCAGTGAGAAACAAGCTACCAATCTCCTATTAACTATACAGCATGTCCATTGAGTGCAGTGCTGTTTACTAACGCTGTCATATAATAGTAGCAAAAACATATGAAAAACCACATCCAAATAGCTTAAATGCATGTTTGCATGCTTTAAATATATTGTAGTAAATATAAAAGTAAAAGGAATTCACAAAATGATATTGATGAGTAAAACCCAGAAGTTCGTGCAAAATGCCTATTTCATAAGTTATTCTGAAAAATATATTTTGGGCGATTTTTCTGCCATAAATGCCTACTTAGGAGTTTCTTGTATTTTTTAAATTTAAAGTACATTTATGCAATTTTCTTTGTATTTTATGTTTAACAAGGAATTTTTTTTTTTTTCATTTAGTTGCAAAGTCTCTAGTTTTTTTGGACTCCATGAAACATCACACACAGTAGCATCCTGAGGCTCCAAGCCCAAGCAAACTTTAATAAAAAGTCTCATCAGAACAATAACTAAAGTAAAACGTCACACAAATCCAAACATTGGTAATTCGAAAAATCGATTACCCTACAATATTTTTTTGTTCTTTTTACAAGTTCAAAAATAAATATTGATTTATTACGTTAGTCATTTCAATTTAGGTTCTGGCATAGAATTTTTGTCTCCTGGTTGAACAATATTTTTGGGACCTTTGTTTATGATATAAAAATATTCCGGGGCCCGAAACTACCTAGTCACAATGGATAATCCAGCCTGGTTATATAACCATAGTTTTTCTATCCGATACCTAATAAATAATCAATGGTTATAGTTAAGACTGAAGAAGGAATACTCATTTACTGAGGTCCATCAAATCACATAGGGAGCAAACTGTAGGGATTATAGTATCATGATCATAATATGCTCAACTACAATCGGATGAAATGATTATAGCCAAAACTTTGTACAGGCAGCTGTAAATTGATACACACATTACTAATTATAAAATGCAGAATTATATAAAATAGAAAAAAAAATGTTGAATTAGCTATAATACACTAATGAATCTCCGGCCACAGATATAGCTGCAGTAAGCCTTCGGGTCTGCCGTGTGGTCTGGGTTTTCCACACTAATGAATCTTCTAAAAAAAAATCTGATGTGGGCAACACATGACTTTCCTTATATAATGCAATGAATTGACTACTTTTACAATAAAAAAATAGGTTTTTCTTATAGTAGCTATTTATATTCTTTCCAAGAAATTGAATTTTCTTCAATGAGTCGTCATTTTCACTGATTTAGTGTTATTTTTATTCATTTGGCGAAATTTTCGTTAATTTGGCAACATTTAAAAAGTCGCCAAATTGGCGACGTTCCGACAAATTCGGCGCCAAAAATCTCGCCAAGCGTTATGGACGCAGAAATAAGTTATTCTTATAGCAGATAAATAACTATTGGCGTTTAAATTCAAAAGTATTACTCAAAGTATCTTTTCTCATGAATGGAACGAGCTAGATCTACGAAAAGGATATCACCCAATTTATCGCATGATATTACATATAAAAAGTGAACATATTTCTCAACAGTTAATATGTTTTTTTAATTTATTGGATTTTTTGATAAATTTATTTTAAAAATGTGCAATATCTCGAGAACGGTTCATGTTAGCGTTCTAAAGTTTATGTCAATCGTTTTTTAAGGAAAAATTACATTAGAAATGTCTATTTGCGTAACTTTATTAAAATTTTTTATTTTTTGATGATTATTTCAAAATTTCACTCGACAATTTAGGGGGGTTCTAAACATTCGATTACGTTTAAAAACAATAGACTTCCAGTATTCACGGATTGTGAATTCTGTACCAAATTTCATTCGCATCGCCCTACTCGTTCGTGAGATATCATCTCCACAGACTCACTGACACACACACACAGACATCACTTCAAAAATGTTTGATTCGTGATCAGGGATGCTTGAAACGTGCTCTCCCGTCGAAAACTCGAATTCGAATTTTCGACCCCGTCACAATACTTTCCTTATACATTATGTATATAAGGAAAGTAATAAAAGGTAGGTTTCAATAAAAATAATGCACACAATTTTGAGGACCTATGCGATAGCTTGGTCCTCAGGATGCTCCTGATCACACTCCTCCAACCCCCTCTTTTGGAAACATTGTCATAAGATGGGGAACGTGGATTTTAGCAGTTTAACTATTGTTCAAATTTTAAAACATTTTAAAAATTGTCAATAGTTTTTCAGACGAAGTCCGCTAAAAATCGTCCCGAGTCAATTAAATTACTTGAAAAAACTTAATTTATTAGTAATTGTTTAATCAATTACTTACATTGATTCCAACAATAGAAAAATAAATTTCTGTTGTTGGAATCAATGTAAATTGTAAGCCATATTATAAAATGCTTAATTGTATACTTAGTACAACAAGTGATATTATCACAAGAAATAAGTTATTTCGACAAATCAAGATTTCGAACATAAAGACAGGACAAAAGTTCTTCGTGGTGATGGTTCTGTCGAACTTTCAATATCTCCCACCATAGTGGGCTGCTTTAGGTATGCCCACATAGCTTCAGTTGAAGTGGAAAGATCATTTGCTCCTTTTATTAACAGACACGGATTACTCTATTTTCACCTACGCCTACCTCTTCGTTAAATTTTATTTTGATCTTCCGTTTGAAAAATTTGTTTTGATTTATAAATTCTCTAAAGATTGATTTGGAAAAGACAATATGCGTAGTAGTACACATAATGATTAGCATTACACATGACACAATGAAAGCTGTTATTTTTTGGTATTGCCACATCTGAAAACTGAATTAGTTGCCCTTGTATTATTGGAACTATATTTGTGCCAATTTCGTATATATATCATATTTTTAGTATCTGGTTTTCAGATTGTGAGTGCCGTTTTTTATCAATTAGTGCCTAATTATGGTGCCTAAACTACTGATTAAGAATTAAAAAAATTCTCATAGAAGAGCCTGCAAGATAATTCACAATGAATCATATTTCCTTTACACTACCTAATCCAGCTGGCTGATATATTTCAAAATAGTTCCAAATGCAGTTATTTACAAAATTTGGTTCAGAAAAGAATATTTAAATAAACACAATCAATAAATAATCACGGCATACTGGATTTTCAAAGTAATGAGGAATTTTCACGTTTTTTTTTTCTTATTTTTATCGTGCAGTAGAGAAAAAATCATAAATGATAGTATATTTTTTTTTTAATTTTTGAACTTAGATAGTTAATATAAAAATGTTTAAACTCGCACTTAGCAATCCGGCGCGAAAACGCTGTTTCTGTAATGGCCGCTCTTGTGACGTCACTATGCATGTAAACAAAGAACGCAATACACTGTTTTCTGTGGATTCCGAGAGGTGCTCACTTGATTTTCCGACAAAATATTTTATTTATCATATTTTTATAATGAGTGAGATTCTGAAACCGACCTACAAGTACTGTTTAGTACCTTGCTGCACAAATACAACGGTTAATTCAGTTGATAAGCTGTTTTTTAATGTTCCAAAAGATCCAATTAAACGAATAGCATGGACTAAACTAAAGCAATAAAAAAGGACGAGCAGAAAAATCCAAAATTTTCGAATAAAACATCTCTTTGGTGTTGTGAAGATCATTTTTCGGTAAGTAAACATTTGCTTCTGTTTAAATATTATTTACTTGGATTTATGGCCGTAACCAAGGGTTTTTTTCGGGGTTCAAACCCCCCAAAATGAAAAAGTTAACATTAAAAAGGTAAAGATCCATCAAGATATGAAATGTGGGTTTAACCCCCCCCCCCCCCCCGAAATCAAATCCTGGATACGATCTTGCTTGGATCAATAATAAACTATAAATAATCATGTGTAAATAGTAATTTAAAATTAAAGAATTTTGTGGTTAAGTTAGGGATTGAATAATAAAACATACTCTAGCATGTATCTCAAAATAATAAATTTTAAAAACATAGAATCAAACCTTAAAAATATCTCACAATTTAATTAAACAGGGATGGCGCTAGAATGTGCCCGGGTGGGGGGGGGGGGGGGAAGAGGTGGCAGTAATAAATATTTTTAAATGACGCCAGCGTTTTTGGCGCCACCCGTTATTAAGCCAAACAATTTATTGAAATAAAGAATGGCATATTGATTTATAATTATTTGTTTTTGATGATATCTATTGTATAAATAGAAATGTTAACATTATATAGTAATTTATAATAATAAATGGCTGTCATTCCTTGTGTAACAAATAAGTTGTGATCATAAGTTGTGCAACCCTCATTTGTGAAATAAAGATATATCTTATCAATATTTATCTGATATATATATATACTACTGATATATATACACTACTTTAACTATTATTTGTCAATATAAATGCATTATATCATCAACTTATGCAGTATTTATGCAGTAATGGTTCTATCAACTTTTGTCCCCATATACAGAACACAAAATCTCCGTGTCCCCCCCCCCCTTCATCTGCTAAATAAAATATTCCTTTTTTTGAATGGGGGGGGGGAGACGAAAAATTAAATAAATTATCGCTTATAATGCTTTTATTCCTCCAATTATATCAAAATAATATAATTTGACATATTACAGAATATTCTATGAAATTTCTTTAAGTTTCGATAAATCCTTTTAACTTTGTAATGAGAGACATTAAATCAAACTATAAATGTAACTGTTTTTATAGAACTGTTTTTTGATTCCTCTCTATATTTCAGTTAAAGGAAGATATGGAGAATTATTGGCAATGGAACCTCACAAATCAGACTATGTCATTCAAATTTGGTTTTTTGTAGTTTGTATTGCATTTACATTTCTTGAGTATTTCAGGCACGCTTTATTTGTCTTTACATAATTTCAAATTATAATATAAAAACTACTATAAAAAGTCAATTATCAGCTTAAAAGCAGAATAGGACATTGTAGTGTGCGACTATTTCCACGTGCAATCAAAATTAAAGTTTTAAATGTAAGGGAATTATTCATGCATTTGAATTAGTTTTAGATTTATTTGTCAATATTAATGAAGATCATACATACCTCTTAGTTTTAACTCCTCGCATTTCTGCTCCAATAAAATTGTGATTCGTTCCCGGAAACGAAAACATACATATAGCGTTAATTTTAGGAAGATTATCGAATTGTCCTTTGACAAATCCCGGAAAAATCGACATCTTAAACAAAAATGAAATGGATGGGTTATACAAATAAAATATACGGTAAAATTACACAAGATTATAGGCTCAGAAAATGATTTCTAAACTATGAATGCGAGGAAGCGAATTGATCTAGCATTGTTTTTAAAACGTAAACACTGATACTTCATACACAGTGACGTCAGAGCCAATCACGTAGCGTTTCAAGATCACATGACATCGCGTCATTTTTCGCTTATTTAAACTTTAATTTTTAATTTATTCAAACTCATTTTGACATTTAATGTGACATATTTGAAAATAGTAAGCCTAAAATTACCAGGAAAATATAAAATTGAGCATTTTCCCCACGTGTGCAAATTCCTCATTATTACTTTCCTTATATACATAATGTATAAGGAAAGTATTGTGACGGGGTCGAAAATTCGAATTCGAGTTTTCGACGGGAGAGCACGTTTCAAGCATCCCTGATCACGAATCAAACATTTTTGAAGTGATGTCTGTGTGTGTGTGTCAGTGAGTCTGTGGAGACGATAACTGACGAACGAATGGACCGATTCGAACCATATTTGGTACAAAAATCACAATCCGTAAACACTGGAAGCCTATTGTTTTTATACGTAATCGAATGTTTAAAACCCCCCTAAATTTTCGAATAAAATTTTGAAAAAATCGTCAAAAAATCAAAACCATTAATAAAGTTACGCAAATAGACATTTCTTATGTAATTTTTTATTAGAAAACAATTGACATAAATTTTAGAACGCTAACATGAACCGTTCTCGAGATATTGCACATTTTTCAAAAAAATTATCAGAAAGTCATATAAAATAAAAAAATATATTTCCTATTGATAAACATGTTCACTTTTCGTATGTAATACCATGCGATAAATTGAGTGACAAAATTCTAGTGGATCTAGCTCGTTCCATTCATGAAAAAAGATACTTTGAATAATACTTTTGTATTTGAAAGCCAATAGTCATTTATCTGCTGTAAGAATAACTTATTTCTTAGTGCATAACGCTTGACGAGATTTTGGCAACGAATTTGGCCGAATATCGCCAACTTGGCGACTTTTTTTAAATGTTGCCAAATGGATAAAAATGACGCTAAATCAATGAAAATGACGACTAATTGTCGAAAATTCAATATCTTGGAAAGAATATTAGTATCTACTATAAGAAAAACATATTTTTTTACTGTAAAAGTGGTAAATTCATTACATTATATAAGGAAAGTCATGTGTTGCCCACATCAGATTTTTTATTTATTTAAATGATGTGCTCAAATACGTATAGCAGTTTGAATAAGATTCTATATATATATTACATAGGTATAAATAGAAAAAGATAAGAAGCAAGAAAACAAATCGAATCTTCATGTTTTAAAATAAGCAGACAAACAAATGAAAACCTCTATACTTCCAGAAAATTATACCATACATCTACACTGGCGGAAAACAGAATCCCAACACCAAGAAGAAATTAGTTTAGCGGAATGAAATTTAGTCAAAGCAATTGTGTAAGTAACATATTTATTTGATTAAAGTGTCAAGATCACAGGTTATCAGTTTCAAGATCACAAGTATGCGCGAGAGGAGTTATTTCAAATGTGAAATTTTGGTACATTAATAACCGCTGTAGTTGCCACGATTTTGAATGCAAGCATGCAAACGTGCATGCATTGTGTCGTGCAGGTGCCGCATGTCATTTTGTTGTTGTTGAGACCCAGACCGTCCAACCTACCAGAAAGGTGTAAGGTAACCGTTTGGACGGCCGGAAAGTGCCACCCAATTTAGACCGGAACCCAGTAGGGGAGGCATCCACAGGGACCGTACCCTCCTTCCCCTACCACCAACCTCTCGGAAGGACTTACGGACCCACATGTTTAACGTGATCGTACTCCGCATGAACACGGTGGCTGTTGTGGCAGCGTCTAAATCCAGCTCGCAAACCATCGGGCTACAGCGCCCGAAATGTGCCAACAGCAAGCGGTGTTCCCTGGTGGTTACCCACCCAAGTACTGACCGCGCCCTTTGCTGCTTGACTTCGGTGATCTAGCGAGAACCGGTGTTTTCAGCACGGTAGTGCCGTTGGCTCTATGTCATTTTGTGATGGAGTTCCATTCCTGTTGCACTTGGTCAGTGAGATCAGCAATGGTTAATACTGGTTGTGGATAACGCCGGATTTGTCTTCCAAAAATTTCCCATACGTGCTCGATGGGAGAAAGGTCTGGTGATCTCGCAGTCCAATGCGATATGTCGACACTCTGTAGATCACGTTGGGTGACAGCAGAGGTATGGGGACGAGCGTTATTCTGTTGAAAAATACCCTCTTTAATACTGCTCATGAATGGCAGCACAACCGGTTCAATCACCAGTCTGATGTACAAATTTTCTGTCAAGGTGCTTGGGATGACGACGAGAGTGCTCGTGCTGTCATAGGAAATGACTCCCCAGACCATAACTCCTGGTGTAGGTCCAGTGTGTCTACACTGTAGACAGCTTGGTTCTAAGAGCTCACCTGGCCTCTTTCTTACCAACATACGACTATCGCTGGCACCAAGACAGAAACGGCTCTCATCTGAGAATACAACAGATCTCCACTCCGCCCGACTCCGCCCTCCAATGAACTCTAGCTTGACACCACTAACGTCGCAGATGGCAGTGATTCGGAGTTAGTAGTATGAACGCTACAGGCCCTCAGGTTGGGAGCTGTCCCTCAAGTAATCGATTTCTTACAGTTCGTTGTTGTTGTTGAGACCCAGACCGTCCGACCTACCAGAAAGGTGTTGAAGACCCAGACCGTCCGACTCGTCACCAAGGACTTGAGCATCTATTTGGACGGCCGGGAAAGGAGTCAGCGGAAGCCAACTTCAACTGGCCCTCGTCCGACGGTCCAAAGCAACGTTAATTAGAAAATCATAATAATATTTACAGGAGATTTACATATCTGATTCACAACATTGGAACTTCTACCAGAAAGGTGTAAGGTAACTGTTTGGACAGCCGGGAAGTGCCACCCAATTTGGACCGGAACCCAGTGGGGAAGGCATCCACAGGGACCGTACCCTCCTTCTCCTACCACCAACCTCTCGGAAGGACTTACGAACCCACATGTTTAATGTGATCGTACTCCGCATGAACACGGCGGCAGTTGTGGCAGCGTGCAAATCCAGCTCGCAAACCACCAGGCTACCGCTCCCGAAATGTGCCAACAGCACGCGGTGTTCCCAGGTGGTCACCCACCGAGGTACTAACCGCGCCCGATGCTGCTTGACTTCGGTGATCTAACGAGAACCGGTGTTTTCAGCACGGTGCGGCCGTTGGCTTTACAGTTCGTTGTGTCACTCTGCGGCCAATTGAAGCTTTAATTGCTACTGCAGATGCGGTGCGATCCGCCACAGCTATGCGGCGAATACGGCGGTGTTCCCTCTCAGAAGTGGCCCGTGTGCGGCCGGACCCGGTCTTCTTGAGACAGTGCCTTCCCGTGACCACTGCTGCCAACAATCATGCACAGTGTATACATCCCTGTCAAGTCTTTCTGCAATATCGCGGAAAGAAAATCCACCTTCTCGTAGCCCTATTATACGGCCTCGTTCAAACTCAACTGAGCTGCTCGTACTGCCTTCTTCGTCGCCTTAAAGGCATTCTTGGCTCAAACCTAGCTCACGACGCCCAATCTGGACGATAAATAACGCTCATGAAGTTTACATTGCGTATTTAAAGCAAACGTGATTTCCATGATCATAGCGAAATTTGATTAGGCATCATCTTTCATATGTGCAAAAACGAGCCTCCCAAATTTCGTTTATCTTGCACAACTGCTTTTTGGTGTTGGGATTTTATTTTCCGCCAGTGTATATATCAGTCTGAGCTCATCTAATCATCAATCAGTGCAATGATTTTGAATCATGATTCATACGAGCGCCTACTCACCACAACGAACTCCCGGGAAAATATACCACGTGATATCTACGTCAAGAGCGAATTTAAGCAGACCTTGTGGCGGCACATGAATGATGAGAGCTCTTTGTTTTCTTCATGCGGAAATTTACAGTTCAATTAGTCTATGCGAGATTTTGATATTGAAAACACACACACATACATATATACATTCTATTTCAATTTTATTTTATTATAAATAATTTTTATTACTTTTTTCTATTATATTATTTATTTTCTATTTTTCTTTTCTATTTAAGGACTTTTCAAGGGTATGAAACTACTCATATTACGAGTTACTTCTGCTTTTATTGGATGAGAGAGTGCCAGAAAAATTCAACGATCAAAAACATAGTGTGGAAATTGCAGGAGGGGTGATCTTGATTCAAAGAAGTAGGATTAAAGGCTGCTAAAAAAACTTTTTCCTGGGGTGGTCAAACTAAATAATGAGACGTAAAAAATTGACTAGCTTAATGTTTGCATTTGTGAGCTTAAACGTTCAATAATTGTAAATGCCCTCTTGAGCTCCCCTATAAGCGCCCATGGCAAAGCTCAAATATAATTTTCCTAGGGGTACAAATTATATGATGAAACCTACATTAACGACTAGCTTGAAATCTTCATTTGTAATCTTGAATGTTCTTGACAGTTCTTGTTGTTGTTGAGACCCAGACCGTCCGACCTACCAGAAAGGTGTAAGGTAACTGTATGGACGGCCGGGAAGTGCCACCCAATTTAGACCGGAACCCAGTGGGGGAGGCATCCACAGGGACCGTACCCTCCTTCCCCTACCACCAACCTCTCGGAAGGACTTACGGACCCACATGTTTAACGTGATCGTACTCCGCATGAACACGGCGGCATTTGTGGCAGCGTGCAAATCTAGCGCGCAAACCACGGGGATACCGCACCCGAGATGGCCAACAGCACGCGGTGTTCCGAGGTGGTCACCCACCAAGTACTAACCGCGCCCGATGCTGCTTGACTTCGGTGATCTAACGAGAACCGGTGTTTTCAGCACGGTACGGCCGTTGGCACTTTGACAGTTCTTGTGTAATTTTTCATTAGAAAATGATTAATATAAATTTTAGAACGCTAACATGAACCGTTCTAGAGATATTGAATATTTTTCAAAAAAATTATCAAAAAATCATATGAAATAAAAAAAAAATATTTCCTATTGAGAAACATGTTCACTTTTCATTTGTAATACTATGCGATAAATTTGGTGACATCATTCTCGTGGATCTAGCTCGTTCCATTCATGAAAAAAGGTACTTTGAGTAATACTTTTGTATTTGAACGCCAATATTTATCTGTTATAAGAATAACTTATTTCTCCGTCAGTAAAGCTTGGCGACGAATTTGGCAGAATGTCACCAACTTGGCGACTTCTTGAAATGTTGCCAAATTAACTTATTTCTCCGTCCATAACGCTTGGTGAGATTTTGACGACGAATTTGGCGGAATATCGCCAACTTGGCGACATTTTCAATTGTTCCCAAATTAACATAAATCTCATCAAATGGATAAAAATGACTCTAAATCAATGAAAATGAAGAAAATTCAATATCTTGGAAAGAATATGAGTATCTACTATAAGAATAACACTTTTTTTAACTGTAAAAGTAGTAAATTCATTGCGTTATATAAGGAAAGTCATTTGCTGCCCACATCAAATTTTTTTGAAATATTTCAGCGAGCTGGGTATTTTTCTTTAGATTAGGTGGATTTTAAAACCATTTAGGTGGATTTTTAAAATCATTTTAATCATCAGTATTATTTTGTGTTGAAATCGAGTTCCTATTACTTTCAAGTTTTCTACAACATATTTAATTGCTTGCAAACGTAAATATTAAATATTTTATTCTGTTTTAAATATTTTCTTGCCACAATTACAAATGACAATTAGTAAATATTATTGCATGATTCATGTATGTGGTTACAATATTTCACAATTATCTAATATTTCACCCACTGCATTTTAATAAACAATGGCCCCCACTCCAAAATATTTAGTATAATATACCATTAAAGCACTGGTAAATATATCACTTAAAGTATTGATAATCTAAATTTCTTCATAGGAATGGTGTTGTGAATCTGAGATTTGATTTAAACTTTTATGTCAGCTTTATATGTTCATGGATGCAGTTACCTTATCTGCAATGAGAGCAGGGTGCAAAAAAAGCGGTATCGCATCGCAAATTGCGAGAGAAAATTTGTGTTTTGCTATGTAAAAATAAATTGGAATCGCACTTTGAGACTTTTATTTTAAAAATCATAACAAATGATTCATAATGGTAAAAAAAACAATCTTTCCGTATACGTGCATAGCTCCTGTAATATTTATGGTTTTTTCTTTTATATTTCAAATCCGGCATCTCGATATGTTTAAAGGTACATTTTTCAAGAACTAGTGAAATAATAGCTGTGAACTGCAAGTTAAAATATCGAAACTGCTATCGATATGAAATTTTGATTAGCAGTTTGCTAATCAAAAATATTCCCTTATTTTACACCCTTCTTCCTCTTCAACGCAAACCGTCCGACCTACCAATAAGGTATAATATATCTATTTGAACAACCAGAAAGTGCCACCCAATTTAGATCGGAGCCCATTGGGGGAGGCATCCACAGGGAACGTACCCTCCTTCCTCTACCACCAACCTCTCAGATGGACTTACGGACCCACATGTTTAACATGATCATACTCTGCATGATCACGGCGTCAGTTTTGGCAGTGACAGGAATCGAACCCGCGCCGTCCAAGTGCAATCCCCACAAGCTAACCATTGGGCTGTCGCACCCCTTATTTTGCACCCTGAATGCGAGCCTGATTCGAACTTTGGTAATATTTTTATAGGCAAAGCTCTCTCAAGAGTTTAATTTTTAATAAATTAGAAGCCGGCTGCATGGTAGCACTTAATATATCAGTCCCCATAGAAATTCACATTATTGTGGCATATAGCAAAGCAAGTTTTCTTGTTGCCATGGCAGGTATTAACTATTCCATATTGATAACATGCTGCTTTAAAACAAAATATAAATATCCCTTACTTCATATCGTTAAACAAATGAGTACTTAGAGAATGTTAACGATATTGTACACAAATATTTGTTCAGAAATCATTTAAATATTGTGCTTTGTACATAGGGATAACTAAAATGTGTAAATCGATGAAAGTAAGAATGTTAATTTTTTTTTTAACTACACTAAAAATTTACGTGCACAATGATTTTAAAAAAGAATTATATGCATCCTGAGATTGTTATTTAAAAATATCATATCAATTTCATACCAAATCCTTTCAGACATAATTAGAGATGTGTATCACTAAATTTTCCATTTCTATTTCATTTTAATAGATTTGAAAATTAATTCTTTTTACACTGCTTTTTAAAAAGCAAATAACTTTACAAGTCTTTGATTATTTAGTTTTTAACACTTTACAACAAAGTTGAAAACTGTTTATGACTTTGTTCATTCATTCTGTCTGCCTGTCTGTCTGTCTGTCAGTTAGCACGGTAACTGTCGTAAAAATGACTTAAATGAAATTTTAGTATGTTGTTCAGATGGTCTGTAGGACCTATGGGAATATAAATGAATAATATCACCCAATTAGTTTTGGATTGAACCCGGGTTGAAAAAATGAAATACATTGAGCCCTATGGGACCTAACTTTACAAGTCTTTGATTATTTAGTTTTTAACACTTTACAACAAAGTTGAAAACTGTTTATGACTTTGTTCATTCATTCTGTCTGCCTGTCTGTCTGTCTGTCAGTTAGCACGGTAACTGTCGTAAAAATGACTTAAATGAAATTTTAGTATGTTGTTCAGATGGTCTGTAGGACCTATGGGAATATAAATGAATAATATCACCCAATTAGTTTTGGATTGAACCCGGGTTGAAAAAATGAAATACATTGAGCCCTATGGGACCTAATTTTTCAAACATTTTTTAAGCGGATTTGAATTTTAAATCCGCTTAAATTCACAAATTGCTTCGAAAATTTTAGGTAATATTTAAATTGTTCCATAAAATATATATAAAAAAAAATTCAGCAAAATATATTCAGTAGTTTTTAAATAAAAATTAAAATAATAATTGTACCACTTATATGAAGCGATCACGTGACCATGATATGAAAAGATCACGTGACCCACATCAAAATGAAATATGGCATCCATCTTGTCTCAAAATCGAGATTTTTAGAGTTCTTTTTAATTCATATTGAGTGTAGTATCCGTCCAAAAACCGCTTTATTTTGCTTAAATTCTGTGCATCTACATACTGAAACAACGCAATTACAATATATATGAGTTTAAATGGTCATTCAAATTTGATTATTTCTACAACGAAGCCTATTTTTCACTTATGTAAAATGTAAACAGCAAAATATGTAGAATGAGTTGCATAAGAATTGCTGTATTTGTTTAACGCAAAATTATGTAGCTCTTGGAGTCTGCATAACTGATATGAATGAAATATTCATTGATTTTACAGAGAGAAGGACGATTTTTTCGATGAAGTTTTAAGCATAGACTTTAGATACTTGTACCTCCATGGTCTTAAGTTTTTAAATAAAATAAATTATTATAGTATTGTGATGAATGGGAAAATGTTTTGAATGAAATGCTGCTTTTATAGAGAGAGCCAGGCGTGTTATTTTTTCTATGACGTCATTTGAATGAATTTCAGTTGTTTTCGATGATGTTTTGAAATATAATAAATTATCGGAGTATTATGATAATTTTAAAAATATTACCGAGGAATGTATCGCATTTTAGAGATGTTTAAACCAGGCAATTTATATTTCAATGCCGTTATTTGAATGAAGTTCATTTTTTTCGATGAAGGTTTAAGTTTTCAAATATAATAAATTAATGTAGTATTGTGATAAGTTTTAAAATATTACCGAGGAATGTATTGTATTTTAGAGATGTTTAAATAAAATTGAATTGAAGTTGGAAAGTGTTTCATAATCATTGCTTTAAGCATGATTGATCTTTCTTGTTTAATTTTGAGGAAGATGGTTCAGTCATGTAAAAATAATTTGCGGAAACTGAAAAACGGAGTCCAAAATTTGCAAATATGAAGTTTCATAATATATATTTTAGATACGTTACATTTAAGACTGCCGGATTATCAGCTGTCGAAATGAGGTAAAAAATAAAAAAATTAATGTAAAACAAAATATTGGGCAATAAATATATTATTTTTTCGAAAGCATTAGACAAAATAGTCACTGTACAGTACGTGAAAAACATTTAAATTAATTTATATATTATAAAGTAAACTTCTACAAACAAAAATTTGCATACAAAAGCATTTCGTCTACTACAATAAATGTACCTTAGTACAGCTGAATGGATCTAAACATAGCCACCGTTAGATATTTTGAGCATATACAACAAATGTACACCCCTCCGTATTTTATAAGTTATTGGTTTATTTTTACAAACGGTTTAGGCAGAAAGGGGTCGGTTTGTGGAACAGTCCAGTTGTTAGTTCACGGGGATTGCACTCGGATCACTCAAGTTTGATTCCCATCTCTGCCCAAACTGTCTATGTGTTCAAGTGGAGTACAGGAGTGTTAAATATGTAAGTTCTTCCGAAAGACACAGTCCCTGTGGATACTGCCCCCACTGGTTTCTGGTCTAAATTCGATGACACTTCCCGACCGAAAAGTGAATTGATAAAAAACCATGCTTCGAAATGAGATAGAGATATCAAATTTGGTGCAAGGGTAGATAGTTCGAAAGGAAGAAAGTGTACAATTTCAGTTTACCAATATTTCCTAATTTAGGGGGTGCCGCACACCAAAATGTTCGATTTTCGGAATAAAGGACAAACGCCCCTTTTAAAACGTGAAAGAGGCTTGATATTTGGTATATGAACGAATCATCTGATAAAAATCACAAAAAGAATAGAGTTTTTCAAAAATGTATAGTTAAGGGGGTGGGTACTCCACACAAAAGCATTCGAAAGATGAAATGCTAGAAAAGCATGCCTGGCGATGAGATAGAAACTTCAAATTAGGTGTGCGGATGAAAAGTTGGAAAGAAAGGAAGTGTGCAATTTCAGTTTCCAACATTTGCTATTGTAGGGGGTGCTGCTCACTAAAATGTTTGATTTGCCGAACAAATGAAAAACGCCTCCTTTACAATGTGATAGAGGCTTGAAATTTAGTATATGGGCTAACCATTTGTCAAAAAAACCAAAGATGAATATAGTTTGACAAAAATGTTTATTAACGGAGTGCTACACAGAAAAATGTTCGAAACATGAAGTGATAGAAAAAACATGCTTCTCGATAGGATATAGACTTCAAATTTGGTGTACGGGTCCGCATATAGTTTGAAAGGAAGAAAGTGTGAAATTTCAGATTTCCAATATTTGCTACTTTAAGGGGTGCCGCACCCTAATATGTTCAATTTTCTGAATAAATGAGGCACGCTTCCTTTTAAATGTGATAGAGGCTTGAGATATTTGGTATATGGGTCAATCATCTGATAAAAAATCCCAAGACGAACAAAGTTTTTAAAAGATGTTCATTTATGGGTATGCTTCACAGAAAAAAATTCCAAATTAGAAATAATAAAATAGGGGTGCCTCGGAATGAGATAGATTTTAATGTGGTGTACGGGTAGATAATTAGAAAGAAAGAAATGCGCAAATTTATTTTTCCAATATTTTTTTCTTTAGGGGTTTCTGCACATCAAAATACTCGATTTGTCGAATAAATGTGAAATGCGAATTATTAAAACATTTACATTATTCAGGGGTTGCTTATTGCGAGATCGTTGATTTTCAACGGATATTCGGCTACTGGTTCTCTAAAAATACAATTTTATATAACGTAGAATGAATCAGTTTGATTTATGTGTTCTGAGTTCCACTTAATGCGGTTTTCGTATAACACAGTACGAATTGTTCTGAGTTTCTTATAACGCGGCATGCGATTTCCATACAACATGGTACGAATTAATCTGATGTGCACTAATCTGAGTTTCATAATATAAAGCGGTACGAATTAACACTAGAACGACGGAGGCTGTCATTTTGACCGCATAACTACTTTGAGGAACGATTTCTCCAAAATGACTAATCCCAACTCATTGAAATTTTATGACTTTTCTTATTTTCTTTGCAAAAAATGTGTCGAAGAAACATCCTAAATGCTGTATGATATTTTGGTTTTGAATTAAAGGTATGTTGTACTTTTTCTATGGCGGTCAAGTTGACCGCTGCCCATCGTTCTAGGTAGTTCAAAATATCAGTCATTGTAGTGTTAATCGCATTATGAGAGGGTTGACTGTACTGTTGAATCTATTTGTACATAAATTCCAATCTTCTACTTTTTTGCAAACGCATTAATGACATTTTCGTAGAAAATATCCATTTAAAATATCATATAAATATAATAATTTCACCCGATGTATATACAATACATATGCTAAGCTATTAATTAATTTAAAGCCGGAAACTCGGTCTTCATGGAAACGGAGAAAAAATATCCCGAGGGAAAAGAACTATTTTAGCGGATTGCCGGGAAATTTAAAATCATGACGTCTTTAAAATTGCGATCCTGCGGGCAATTTTCATTATTTCTTGACCAGATTGAACTTGTAAGAATATCAGATCTTTGAGCTTTCTAAAAATGTAAATTATTCGTCGAAATTATGAGTAGTTTTTACGTTGGGAGGATGTAAAAATGAAAGTTGGCTTTTTTGAACCGAAAGTGACTTTTGTTTCAAAATCTTTAAAAAATATTAGAAATCAAAATTGAGATTTAAAATTGATATATTTTTACTCGCAATTGTCTGCTCTTTCCGGTGGTGTGATTTGTTTTTTTCTACAACGTCTGCACCGTGGAGAAAAAAGGGGAAAAAACGGTCGAAATCGCATAGAACATTAAGTAACAAAAAAAATAATTAAAATTCTAAAAATCGGTTTTGACGTGTCCCTTCCCCTCCCACGGGTCTCCGATTGCCAAATTTCGTAGCTCTCCGACGCGCGGTCGCTGAACGTATAGTGTATAAGACTCACAGGCATATAGACACACAGACATTGCACATACTTTTATTATATAGATAAATTTATATTTACTCATTCAAAACAATTATTTGTGTATCATACCTAGTCTTAATTTCAACCATAATATGACACATATGGGATATTTTAATGAGATTTTTTTCCCATATTTAATTTTTGAGCTTAAAATATGGTTACAATGGATAATTTCTTCAGATTTGTCCTATTTCACTATAGTGGTGTTTAAAGTGCGTACTATTTTGTAGTGGTGTTTTATACTTTGCTTAGTGTAATTTCTTACTTGATATCTTAGTGAAATGAAAATAAAAGGAATTAACCAGTACTTCAAGTTGATTTTTAGAAAGTAAAGTTCAACAGATAATCATTAACGTTAAAAATACAGAAGACGTATTTAATTATAAAGTTATAAACTGGTATATTAAGTTTAAGTTTTTAGCTTATATTGTAAAAATGTGCTATTATTTTTAAGTATCATGCATTCTTTAAAGTTTTAAAATATTACGTTGAATTAAAATGATTGGTTAGGTTTTGTATACATAGAATATGCAGAAAAACCTGATATTTTTTACAATGTAGAATACATCAGTAGAAAACCACGATTATACGTCAAATGTAGAATACATATTCTATGTGCCCAACCCTGATGCATACATACAATTGTAAGTATGCATCCCTTATTAAAAATTATTTTCATATGTATAAGAGAAATTTAATTTTGTTCATTCTTTCCGTTAAAATGAATCAGAGTAAATGTTAATTACATTGAAATATATGAACAATTGCTCGTACATTTATTGCATATTTCAATCATTCAAAATATATAATTTATAATAGATTTTATGCATAATTATAAAATAGTTAGGCAATCTACATTTCTTATTTCACCTTTATCCTCATAAATGTATTCAATATTGCATATGATGGTAGTATTTTCATATTGTCGAAGAACCTAAATTTATCACAGAATCTCAACCGTGCTTTTAAGTACAGAACAATAAAAAGTATTGTTTCATTAATTGCAGTTGCATTGTTGATAGCATTTTGAGAAATTAGTATCTTATCTTTAATTAAACTAAAAAAGAATATTTTAATTTTTGGCGACTAATTCCTTTTCTAACACAGAACTTGCTAAATCAATAATTGCTGTAAAAAAATAATTACTATATTTAATGACTGCTAACTTTGAGCGTCACAGCTCATTATTATTGAACTTACGTATCAACCCAGATGTATTGAACATAGTTACAAAAATTTTGGCACAAGGTAGAATTGTACATAGGTGCCTGTGCCACATAAACTATTTATAAAAATGTCCAATATCTTGTATCCCCCTCTTTTTTATAAATCTGAATCATTCATCCAATAGCCTTCAAATCTGGAATGCAGATACAGTGGTCCAACAACAAAGCACAAGTATAAATAAGAAAGATCAATCATGCATAAAGCATTGATTATGAAACACTTTCCAACTTCAATGCAATTTCATTTAAATATCTCTAAAATGCGATACATTCCTCGATAATATTTTTAAAATTATAACCATACAACATTAATTTATTATATTTGAAAACTTAAAACTTCATCGAAAAAAATGAACTTCATTCAAATGACGTCAATTAAATATAAATCGCCTGGCTCCTCGGGAATGTTTTTAAAATTATCATAATACTACAAAATTTTATTATATTTGAAAACTTCATCGAAAACAACTGAAATTTATTCAAATGACGCCATCGAAATATAACACGCCTGGCTCTCTCTATAAAAGCAGCATTTCATTCATAAACATTTTCCCATTCATTACAATACTATAATAATTTATTTTACTTAAAAACTTAAGACCATGGAGGTACAAGTATCTAAAGTCTATGCTTAAAACTTCATCGAAAAAATCGTCCTTCTCGCTGTAAAATCAATGAATATTTCATTCATGTCAGCTATGCAAACTCCATGAGCTAAATGATTTTGCGTCAAAGAAATGCAGCAATTCTTTTACAACTCATTCTACATATTTTGCTGTTTACATTTTCCATAAGTGAAAAATGGGCTACGTTGTGGAAATAATCAAATTTGGATGACCATTTAAACTCAAATATATTGTAATTGCGTTGTTTCAGTATGTAGATGCACAGAATTTAAGCAAAAATAAAGCAGTTTTAGAACGGATACATCACTAAATATGAATTAAAAAGAACTTTAAAAATCACGATTTTGACACAAGATGGATGCCATATATTATTTTGAAGTGGGTCATGTAATCTCTTCATATAATGCATGATCTCTTCATGTAAAGGGGGTAATTATTATTTTAATTTTTATTTTAAAAACTACTAAATATATTTTGCTAAAAAATTTTTTATATATTTTATGGGATAATTTGAATATTTCCTAAAATTTTCGAAGCAATTTGGGAATTTTAAATCCGCTTAAAAATGTTTGAAAAATTAGGTCCCATAGGGTTCAATATATTTCAACCCGGGTTCAACCCAAAACTAATTGGGTGATATTATTCATTTATATTGCCATAGGTCCCACAGACCGTCTGAACAACATACTAAAATTAAGTAATTTTTACGGCAGTTATCGTGCTAACGGGCAAACAGATAGACAGACAGACAGAATGAACAAAGTCATAAACACTTTTCAACTTTATTATAAAGTGTCAAAAATGACATAAATATATATTAAAACATATTAGTAATGGTATCATTTACTGTTTTATTCTGTGATTTTAATGAAGATGTTATTTTTTAGTTATTTCTACAGAAATAACACTTATTAAAATTTGAAACTTCTTTATTAATATGCCTAATTCATTTTCTTTGAATTCGCACAATTACTAAATCTGTAACACTCATGAAATTAGTACAAAATTAATATACAGTGATCTCTCATTAAGACTGGCAGTCAAGGACAAACATTTATTGTATGTATTAGCGAGAGTTCCATAAATCTGAAGTAAAATAGTAATAAAATTGTGAAACGGTAATGAAAGTTTGTTATCCTCAATTTTATAGGTACATTGAAAAATACAACCTTAAGAAAAAGACAGAAAAATTTATTCAAAAATTTTTATATGTATAATGAGGTAAATATGAACAAATGTTAAAGTTCGAAGCATAAACAAAATTCAGTTGTAGTTAATGTTAGTATTTTTAAAATGAAGTAATCTTTAGTGCTTCTTCGGGGTAAACACTATTTTTTTAAGTCATTCTCAATTTTAGACAATTATTCGGAATGTATGTTCGGATCATCTTCTACTGATTAAAAAATTAAATAAATTTTGATGAATGTATTCAGCAGTGTTTATAACATACAACGTCCATAGAGCCTAAGCGGGGAATCCATATTTGTACGTAATAACGAGAAATCTGTCTTAAACAGGTGTCATCTTAACAAGAGTCCACTGTATATATATATATATATCATCTTTCTAAGCAAGTTTAATTGTGATTTAAGGGTATTGGGGGGGGGGGATTTTAAAATCTGTGTACAACTTTTAATTAGAATGTTAGAAATTTCAAAGCATATTTTAATGAAATATGATATACCATATTTTGTAATTTGATGGTTATGTGTTATAAAGTATGAATTTCAAAATATTATACATAATGATAGAATTTTCTTGTGTACAGATGTAGAGTATAAAAAAATGATTTTTTTACTTTCAATACCTTTTTGTTAAAATGAAAATATATACAATTTGATGGGTATCAATTACAATACAAGAAAACACATTGACGTTTCTTTCCTATTGGTCTGTCTACACAACCCAAATTTCGTACAAAAGTAGCTTGTTACATGAATGTAAGAACAATTTTGTAATGTTTTGGGAAAATTTACGCATGTTGTACATGTAAGCACATTTTGTACTATGTTGTAATATCTAAGTACATTCCATAATTCAATGCATTACAGCAGTTTTGAATTTATCCAATTAACTCCAAATTAAGTACACTGGGATAATTTATAGATAATTTAAAAAGAAAGTCATATTCAGTTTGATGTGAATGTGCTATGCAAAGAAAATCACGAGTAAATAATGTTTATAGTATATCCACTTGTTTTTCTTTTTGTCGGTAAAGAAACAGATGATGGTATTTTATTTCAGGTACTTGATATAAAAATAAAATATTTTATAGAAATCAGATGAAAAACACAAAAAATATTATATAAATTTTGTTATAGAGTTATGAAAATACTTTATAATGGAATTGAAGGTATACTTCAAAACTGTATAATATTCTTTATTGAAATTATATTAAAATTTATTCTAATTGTTCAATTTGTTCTTGAGATATTGTGTCCACACAAAAACATACATTGTTTGCACATGAGGTGTGATACACATGAGGTGTACTGTTTTAAGACTTTTTGGAGGAGGGGGCAAACGTTGTAATGTTCCAATGATGGAAATATGATTCAGTATGAAAAATTATATAAGAAACACAATAACTTGGATATCCTTATGGGGGCAGCTCTGTTACACATACTGACATAATGTGGAATATGTTATATATATAATCACAAAACACACTTGTAAAGGACATCCCTAAAATTTGGAAAACACTCGTATTGCAGATATCAGAATTCATGGACCAGTTTTCACTTATTGTGCTCGTCAACATGGAATAGCCAATATCAGCAAAAAACTTGTTATAAGTCACAATTTTTGTTAACTTCCATGAGAACTGACAATATAATAAGAGCAAAACTGGTCCATGGATGCTGATATCTGTAATGGGACTGTTTTCCAATCTGTTTGTCATTTCTTATTGAAGACAAAATTGCATTAAATAAAGCTTAATATGCAGACTTTTTAAAAGTTATTGTGTGATTTGGTTTACTGCAGTTTGGAGAAGCATTTTAAGAACAAATTTAAACAATTTTCAGCCTACAATAGCTAGCTTTATGTGGTATATCAATTATTGTGCATGAATATTCAATAGAGATATTCAATGGAAATATATAAAGAAAAAAACAAATGGATCACTTCTACAGAGTTAACTTACATTATACATAATTATGCATGTTTTCTCTTGCATATATTTATTAACAACTAATACAGGAAAAAGAACAGCCAACCTTTTTTATATATAAATGAGCCAGCTGTATATTACTGTACAAGTTTACAACTCAATATATTACTAATAAAAGCTTTGCAACATGGGTGTTTTAAGTGCATGAAATAAACATAGCACAATTAATTAAGTAAACTTTGATGGCACAGATATGATTATATAATGCAAGGGCAGATGTCAACAAAGTCATTTTAAATTCAAGTTACCCAATTCCTTTAGCAAACATCCAAATGCACATATTGTGCATATATGCTTGTAGCAGCAATATCAAATTTATTCTCTAAAACACATCTTTTTATCAATATTTGTGCTAAATAACCCTAAGAGAAGATAAATATTGATATATCCTACTGAAATTATGTACTAAATGATTGTAAACTTTAAAAATAGTCAGTAATATGTAAACTAATAATTGACAACAAACATGGATGCCATGCAGTGGAATTGCGAATGTGACGTCACATGAAACTCATCTGTGGCGTCACCCCTAGATATTTACTTCGGACATCCTGTGTCAATATGAACTCGCAGGAAGACCAAAGATATAGCGAGACGAATTTTAATCTAACTGTAACTTTTAACTGATATGGCTATTGCGTCTTGAATGGTTAACAAAGTTGTTTTGTTATCCTATATTTCGCAATTTAATTATTTAATTTATAATTGTTATTAAACTTTAGATACAATTTTAATCAGTGTTTGGTTAAGAATTTTTATTACTGTCATCTTTTCTTGTTATACGACAATGTCAGCTCTTTTCGCATGCACTAAGTGCAATAGCCGTCATCCGTTTGAAGAATTGTCGCAAGGTCAACAACTTTGTAAAGTTAGTAATCTCAGTGTCATTAAATTTCTGTTTTTTCATTTTTTACCACATTTTAAATAAGTTATTAAAGTGTAGCAAATAGTTTCGTTTAATAACGGTGATATTATCTGTCCCAGTGTAGATCCTGTATTTTATTATATTTGTAGCTTTTAATTTTTTTATTTTGATTGTGCAATTTAACAAACATAGCTTGCTGTTATATTTACTAAAAATTCTGCTTGATGAAGTTGTTACATTGCGTTGTTGCATTGTTTGATTTTCTTATAAGCGGTTTACACTTTTCTATGCTTGCATATAGGAATGCCGAGGAACGTTTACCCTGGTGAAATGTACTTTCTGCAGAACCGAATTTCAAGAAAGGTATGTTTTCAAATTTACGCTATTTTAAGTTTTATGTATTAAGTTCAAATAATGTCAATGCTTCTGAATTTAAAACACTTCACCACTTTATCTTAGAAACACTTCACTTTCTCTTTCTGAATTTAAAACACTTCATTTTCTTTTTCTGAATTTAAAGCACTTCTCTTTCTCTTTCTGAATTTAAAACACTTCACTTAGTTAAATCCTACATTTTATGAAATTGATTTTAAGAAGAAATTTATCTCTTATGGAGAGAGTCTTTCAATATCATAGTCATTGGAACGGGGTGCTGAAACATGTAGGTTGTAAGGTCAATCCCCTGACCAATTTGTAAGCGACTATAGCAGTAGACATCCTGATTATGACTTTGACATTTAAGTAGTAAGATTTTCATATTTGGTAGCAATTGTAACTAGTAACATAGGTAATTGATTCTTTGAGTAGCCCTAATGATAAGTGCAGGTAATATAGGTAAAAACTACATTTTTGTAGTGGCCATTTTATTTAAGTTAATGGCTACTTTAACAAACATTTTTAACAGCATAACAGTACAGCTTTATGAAAACTGCATTTGGTGGCAAATTTTGACAAAGTACAATCATTTAAGTGTAATTTTTTTTGTTTAAATGTTGATTTTTTGTATTTTGATTTTAAGTTCGCTGAAAAAAATTAACTTTATCACCAATAATCACAGTCTTTCTTTTGTGGATCCACTCACTGGATTCCATATAAATGCAATTGTAAGCACACGAGGATACATTAAAAACCCTTCCTTCACTCAATAGGTAGGCAAGGTGATTTTAAATTTTGTTTATTTATTTGTTCAAAACATCATGTGCAGACCAGGTAAAAAATAACTGAAGGAACATCTTCAGTTTCTACATTATTTTATCCATTTTTACGGTATTGACATGTGCTATCCTTCATTTTTTTTTTATATGGTATTTTTGTTTTTGCTGCATTTTCATGTTTTTCCTCATAAATGTAACTTTATATCTGGTAAATGTGACTTATTTTAACACCATGTTTAACATGACGATTGCGAATAGTTTTAAAACACGTTCTTCCTTGGTAGGCTTATTGTAGAATAGCAAATGCACCATGATGTCATTTGATTGCCAATAGTTACCAATGCTTGGTGTTATTGTGGGGTAAAGGTTGAGATTAGCGGTCGCCACATCGCCAGTGGCGACTAAGGAATTACTCTTGGCGACCGTAAAATGTAATGTCTATCGCCAAAAATGGCGACCTGCAAAATTTACATGTTTCTATATCAGAACGTCAAAAGTCTAATCTCTGTGGAGTTTCAGGAACACCCGCACGGATGAGCCTAATTCCTCTGAACCAAACCCAAATTAGACAGTCGGTAAACAAGACTGGTATCATAGAGGGTTTTTCATTGTCGTCCCCCCCCCCCCCTCGGGAGAATATTCCGTAGGTATCCTATTTATTTCTCCCCAACCCAGCCGTTAAAAGTCTTACTTGCCCATGGCGATTCAACTTAAACGATCTATTAACGAAATCGTGATTGGCCTAACTGCAATAGTCTAAAATGACTCTTTTCCTAAACAATCCCTCTGGGGAGTGAAAAAAATCTGTCAAAAATCACCACAATACTGCTACGGCTGTTAATTTATTGCACCTGCAGCCGAGAATGAGTGCTACTGCTACCACATTCCTATCTCCTTCCTCCCCGTGATCTCCGATATGTTTACTTTTGAGGCATGCCCGGGCGCAGTGCATTCTATCAATTGACCCCAACAGCACCTTACCGACATTCGGAGTGGCCCCACTTTTACATACTGTACTAATAGAACTTTCATCATTTTTACATTTGCCTTAAATTTTTAAACTGTTTCCGAAAGCGGATGCGGAATTAAAGTCGCGCATTAAAATAAAAATGCCCCCGCTATTTTCAGCTTGTAAATTTATTTATTGGTTAAATATTCATAACGTATTTTGCATCATGATAAATTAAAAAAAATAATCCATGTACAATAGTTTTGGGTATACGCTGTAGCTGGGAATGCCAGGCGCTAATAAAAGGCGTCAACCTTCGGGATGCTTTTCGGAGCTAAATTGCCGATATTGCGACGTTATGAATTGTTCTATTTCAACTTACATATATATGTACTGTTCATTAACGATCATATAGTAAATATGAACGACGATGGCAAAAATTGTGCGTAGTTGCTTCTATGCTGCCTAGATATAATCGCAAAAAATTCGCAATTGTTAAAGTTTCGGCGCGCAATAGTTTCTCCATCCAAGAAATTTCAGATTTCCTGTTATAGATGATACCTTGTTTTATGTTATTAATCTGTCATCGATGATGTAAAAAACTAAAAATGTTTGTATTCTTAAACTGTTTACCGCTTAGTTGTATTTTCATTAGTGCCAACGGTAAACAATTATCAATTCAAAGTTAAATCGGCTCGATTTTCAACTTATCCGCGGCCAAAGTTGGTTCATGCCCCACCCCGTTGATTAGAAAATTCGAGTAAAGCAATAAAACGGCCTATGTTTTTAGCGATACAAACAGATATTTTTTAAATTCAAAAACGTCAAAATATTAAATAAAATCCAATTTCTTCAAAAGGATAAAGAATTTAGTTGTTATAAAATAAACATATTAGAGAAATTTTACAATAAAAATGGTTGTAAAGTTTATAATGTCCGATAATATAACGGGAAAAATGACCGAAATATCGGGATCGCGATAATTTTAAAGTTACAGACTAAGTGATCAAAAGGTAGAAACAAGAATATAGATTATTTAAAAATCGCAGAAACTCATTGGTAAAATCCCATAAATTAAAAAAAAAATGAGTGGCCGGATTTCTTAATAAAAAAGACATAAATATTAATAGTAAATGCTTCATCAGCTGTGAAAAAAAAAAGATCAAAATAAGAGAATTTAAAAACTTAAGAAACAGGCATATTCAGAAATAATCTGTAATTTTGGCAAAAAATTAAAGCTGACAAAATGTTGAATAAGTAAAGTGTTATGGGAAAAAAGGAATTTAACATTGACCCCAAAAGTATTTGAATCAGCTTCATGGTAAATGGATTTTTTTAGATGACTTGGTAAACAATTATAAAACACTGAAAAATTCCTATAATAAGAAAAACTTCGGTAAGATTTAAAACAGGGTTAAAAAATGAGTGACAATAAATGTTTAAAATATTCAGAAAATGATAAATGAAAGATCAAAATTTTGAAAACTTTTAGGAAATGGAAAAGATGGGGATACTGACAGTGACTTGCAGAAAACTTAGATTTAGAAAAAACACCTAAAATAAAGTTTTGAAAATGTATTCAATATCCAAAATGAGAAGTTAGCAATAAATGCATGTTAACAATATTACTCATTAAAAAATAAATATATATTTATAAATTTGTGTTATCAGAAAAATTAAGTTTTGTATTTTGCCAATCTCTTAAATTTCCCCTAATTTTTACCCCACCTCCTCATCAAATAATAGATCTTAATAATAGAAAAGTAGATCTATTATTTAGTTTTCCTTGTTAACATAGTAGTGTCTTTCACCTAACTGAAGTACTCGCCATCTTAAGGTATGGAGAGAAGGATCTGTTGTTTTACTTATGTCTACCATATAATAAACCTGTAAATAAGTATGGGTAATATATCTGTAAATTTTTTAATTATAAAATATTTAAACACAATTTTGCATAACATCAAACAAGTTGAAAAAAAAAAAAATCGCACATTTTTCAGTTGTCAACAATTGGCCTCATCATGAACCTACCAGCCAGTGACTGACTGCTTTGAACCCAGGCATTGTTTACAATGGGTTTTATTCCTTCCCTTTAATTAATGTTCCTTATTATTTCCTATCAATAAGAAATGTATTAGCACTTGCATTACACATGAATATTTATAACCATCATTGTTCTTTTATGAACCCCTTATAAATATCCTCCGCCCCCACCCCCCCTTATATTATAAAAATTTATGTTTGTGTATATAAAATGATGCATAAGTAATTAAGTATTTCTATCTACTTTTCTGATCTTAAGTAAGCAGCCTAAATTATGAGGATTCTAACTATTATCTTCAATTTGTGCAGTTAAAAAAATTAATTTATCAAGAATATATTTTAAAGTAAGAGATATGTAATTATAAAATTTTCTGTATATTTGCAATTTTGTTTTGTTAATTTTTTTTTTTATGCTTTGAATTTAAGTTTAGAAATAGATAAATTATCTGTATCTTTTTTACTACATGTGGGCCACATTATGCAATGCATTCTTTAGCTAAAATTTATAATTGTGCCCTTTCGTATGCAATGTGCTCCTTTTTTAAAGTCAGCAACCTGCCCTTTTGAAATCCTAGAATGGACCCTGTAAATATATATATTAGAAAGAAGTAATAATAAAAATAATTAATTCAAGTAATCTTGAAATATTAACATCACCATAGAAGCAAAACCACTACCATAATGCCGATAATAGAAAAGATCAGCACCGGCTCAAATTCGGAGATTAAAAAGAATTAAATTCATCTTCAGGTCTGAGTATTTAATTCTATTTAACCCAAACAAATGCCTGTTTCAGATTGGAAAATAGTACATTACTATAAATATCCAAACTCGGACTAGAGGCACCATAAGATAAAAAAATGAAGATAAGAAGCATTAGGAAAATTTGTATTAACATGTGGCAGGAATAAATATCTAGAAGTACCGGAATGAACATGACGAAATACAACCTAGGAGGCAGTACGAACGTTCACAGCGACACTCCCAGACCCATCCAGTGAGTCAGAACAGGAGACAGGACTATTACCCGTATAAGCAAAATAGAATATGTACATGCAGCAAAGATGAAAATTCTTACTAAACAAGAGATTCATAGAAGAAATGGATAAACGAAAATGCCACTATACACCATTATAAGGGCCCTCGAATCGTAGTTTCAAACTGGTTAAAGTTACAAAATTTTAGCAAAAATATAATTGAAAACATAATATTAATATATCTCATTTTCAGATGTTTTTGATTTTTCTAATTTTTTTAGCTTATTTTATTACTTTTCATTTTTATTTATTTATATAATTAATGAATAATTATTATATATATATATATATATGCTTAGAGCAAATTGAATGTGTTCGTGGAAAAAAAAAATTGTTAGAAAATTGGGGGGGGGGGGGGGGGGGAGATCTCAAAATCGAGTACAAAATTATGGCCACTAACATCATCAAAGTGGCCACTGAGCTTTATGAGGTCACTGGCCACTGGCTACTGTTGATTTTTTTTAATCTAAAGCCTTATTGTGGGGCTACATTTATTTTCGGAAATGATCATCACTTTTGGCATTTTTGCAAGGCATTATTTTGAGGTTGCATTTATTTATTAGGGGGGAAAAAATGTTTTCGATTTGAATGAAATGTTTGTATATTGTGTGTCTGTAATTTCTGGAAAAGTATGATCCCTCCAATGAAATGTTACAGTACGGAATATTTGTTTCATTCATTTATAATGACTGAAACATTATTCATTATAATAAAATTATATACTGATTTAATGATTTTATTTAAGGTTGGAAAAATACAAATATAATGCTGTTTTAACAAATAAACTTTAGTAAAATAAACATTTTTGCTTAGATTATAAAATATTTAGGAGCTAATGAACACTTTTTAAAGGTTTAAAAACCACGGGTTGACCAGAAAACTTAAGAGACTATATTGTCTCATATAATATATCTTGGCATTTTCCCAATGAACATATGGTTCCGAATTTGGCGACTGTTTTGGTGCCAATTCTCTTATGGCACCTGGTGTTTTTAAAATGCATCTTTAGCTCATAGAAAGGTATTTTCAGTGAATTTTTTTTCCAAATTTAACAATATTTTAACAGTACTTCACCTGTGAAAAGTTATATGGAAAATAGTCAGATTTGCATAAAAATCCAGAGGAAAAGACTTTTATAAACTCAAACACATTTTAAAAACAACACTTCAAAGAAATGTAAAAAAACAATAACATTTAACAATTTAAAACCTGTGAAAACTCAAATTTTTGTAAAATTTCATGCGAAGATGCATTAATTATGGATGAAAAACCATTTTGAAAATGATAAATAAATTTGGATACTTTATACAAAAACATGCAACTTAAAAGGTGAAAAACCATTTTAAAAATGATAAATAAATTTGGATACTTTATAAAAGAACATGCAATTTAAAAGAAAAAACCACATGACTTTGGAATTTAAAAAAAAAAAAAATTATTCTTAGAAGAATTTCAATAAAACACTAAAAGTTTATTGAAGTTTAAAAATGTTGATACTTGGAAGAATTTTGATAAAACACGGGACTTAATTTTTAAAAAGTTAATACTTAAAAGAAATTTGATAAAACATGTGACTTGAAACACTTACCTTCTACTTTTTATGTAATGCACATTCACACTCCAAAAACACATCAAGCCCACATATAACCATCACAAGAGAGAGTTCCAAATTATGTTAAAAAATTCAGCATAATAGATAGTGTCACATGGTTGATTAATTGAAAAGCAAATTCGGTCCCCAAACCCCCTTCTAAATGAGCAGAAGCAAGAAATGTGTGTAAAATGATACAAGTTGCCAGAGTTACCAAAAAGACACCAAATATCACTCCACTTATTTAACTGTACTGTTCACTGGGATTGAGCCAATATCTTATATAACATCTATTATAGAATATTTAAATATTTGTTTTAATATATCCATACTGTATCATAGCCAGAATTTCACAGAAGGTGTGTTGGGGGATGACTATCGAATGGAGGACATTTAGAGTGTTGGATTTTGTTTCGCAATAGGGATTCTATTGATAACTAGTGTCAATGCTGGATTTTAAGGTAAGGGCCATGACCCCCAAGTGCCCTTCCCTATGCCACTGGTACCGTTTCAAGCAAAGCAGTTACAATTAATACTTTGGAAAGGACTATGGTTTGAACGGAAGACTTGTATATATATATTTAAGATAACGTATAGGATATTGAAATAGTTTTAAATATCCACACAGTTCATAGACATAACCAGAATTTCAGAGAGGGGGAGGGCAGCAATTGAATGGAAAACATTTACATTGCTGGGTATTGCACTGGAACAGGGCTGCCCATAAGGGGAATGGACACCACTTCAGTGGGAGG
Organism: Amaurobius ferox; assembly: GCA_951213105.1. Lineage (NCBI taxonomy): Eukaryota > Metazoa > Arthropoda > Arachnida > Araneae > Amaurobiidae > Amaurobius > Amaurobius ferox. The sequence continues at coordinate 135,627,524 of OX578147.1, forward strand.
CCCCATTCAACAATAGATACTTTGGAAAGGAATAAAAGGACCATGTATTGAATAGAAAATATGAATAAATATATGATATTGAAAGATTCTTTTAAGTATCAGTTTATAGGAATAGTCAGAATTTTAGAGAGGGGGTGGGCAACAATTGAATGGAGAACACTTACAGTGCTGGATTTAGTTTTCCAATATATGAATCTATGGATGCTTGTTGCATTGGGACAGAGCCACCCATCAAGGAGAATAGACAGCACTTGAATGAAAGGTCCTGGGCCTCAATGAATATTTTGAAAAGGAATAATTAAGGACCATGGATTGAAACAGTAAACTTGCCTCATGAATTGAATTTCCTAAATAATAAAAATTTAAATGATCTAAAATAAAATTTATTTTCAATAATTTTGTTTTGGAGTCAAGAGTCTGTGCTTTTTTTTTCTTTTCCTAACTCCGACTCCACAAAAACTGCAACCAACTGTAGCCCCCCCCTTTTTTAATATGTTGTGTTGTAATTTTTTATTTAAAAAATTACATTTCTATTTAAATTTTTTATTTAAAAAATTACACCACAACAAAGTATTATTTTCTATAGTAAATTTATAATTTTTTATAGTGTCAAAGGCAGTTCTGCTTCTGTGTGTAAAAAATGTGACAGCAATGTGAAGCTATATGGAAAGGTAAATATAATTTTAAAATTTTTTGTTCATCATAATGCAATAGGGCAGTGGTTCCCAAACTTTCCAGTCCGCGGACCCCCCCAGAGAAAAAAAAAATTCGCAGACCCCTTAAAACCATATTGCGATGGTGTGTTTCTATTGGATATGTACAACAAGCATAATTTAGTGTGAACAGTGATGCTGCTTTCTTGCAATTAGCTCAGTAATATTTGGTTTAATGTCTGTTAATTTCAGTCTTAAATCACTTTCAACTTCAAGTCTATTTCTCAACTTAGATTTTAAATATGTCAGGTGGGAGAAAGCTGTTTCGCACAAGTAAGCTGTGGGAAAGGGAGTTAAGCACTTAAGAGCCTTTGTTGCGAGTTGAGAATAGTCAGCCATTACTGATAACCAAAAGTCAGCTAATTATACTTGTGAGAACATTAATTTTAGAGAATGGTAGCTATGTCACGTGACTTTCCGCGGGAGCACCCTCGTAAATCAGCGCGGGAGAGGCAGGAGGTGTTCCCTACGCCCTCCTCTATTCAAAGCTGACGTCATCCGGTCTCTAGTAGTATTAATGCTCGAAGTTACAAGTGCTTTGACGTCTGAGCTACATCAGAGTATCATCACCGTTAATCATGGCATTGTGCCAAAACGAAACCAACTCCCAAACAATTTAATTCTGTTTGAAGATATAACCTATCAGTTTGAAATTAATTTCATGAATGTATTTAATTCAAAGTTATTTAGAAAAAAAGTTCATTATTATTTTATTTAAAAAAATAAAATAAAAAAAGAGTGGAGAAAAAAATGAATTTTATTTTTTTAAAGCTAACTATTTATTAGTTAAATATTGTGTGTTGTTCGCGGACCCCCTAAAACCTCGTCGGGGACCCCAGTTTGGGAACCACTGCAATAGGGCTTTGTTTTTAAGAGTTCTAAATATTTTTCTACCTGTGTATTAGTCTAACTGTGGTTTATGCATTAGATTAAACTATTGTAATTACAAAGTAAAATGTACTGCAAATAAATATAAATAAGCAGGCGTATCTTTCGAAAATTATTTGAATATCCTTCTTCAGCACAACAAGTCTAGATCTGAATGCCCAAATAAGCATAGGATTATGTTAGCCAAACTGAAAATATAAAAAAGGCAGAGTTTGGAATAGTTGTGCCACCTAATGTAACAAGAAAGGGAATGTCTTTTTAAATTAATAAAAATTCCAGTAATTTGGTTAATGATCCGTCCTCTATATTTCTCCAAGGTTTGGCATGGCCCCTTCTAATTTTTTATTTGTTTGATGATATATTTTTTGCATTTTATTTTTTCTTGTTTGCTTCTCGTGTTCATATTTCCTTGTTTTTTCTATTTTTCTTGCATTATTCCCTTTTTTGTCACACTTGGAGGTGCTACTATATGGACTCTTTTATTTTTTTATTTTTAGTTTGGCTGACATAGTCATGTTTATTTGGGCATTCAGGTTCAGACTTGTTGCACTGAACAAATATATCCCATTAATTTTTTAATGCACTCATTTATATTTATTTATACTGCATTTTATAATGTGAGCTAGTTCATTATTGATTGTGTGCAAAGTTATGTGCTTTATCTAAATTTCACCTTGGTATGACACCTGATAAATGTTTTTTCCATAATGATTTCAGAATATTTAATGCAGATATGCTATTTGAATGTTTGCTAAAATAGATTTCTTATTTCAGCCTACAGCTTGTGGGTACTGTAATATTATCGCCGCCTTCATTGGTGACAAATGCCAGAGGTGCACAAACTCTGAAAAACGCTATGGTCCTCCTATTACCTGTGATCAGTGCAAACAAAGGTGTGCTTTTGACCGGAAAGATGACAGTAGAAAAAAGGTTTGTTTCCTATAAAATAATATCTTACTGCACTATTTAAATATTTATAATAAAATTTTATTATATTTGCTCTATGTTAAGAATGCCATAGTTTAATTTATTTTGTATAAAGTTGAAGTAGTTATGAGATGGTTTTATCCAGGAGAATGGAAACACTGGCCCACTGTCATTTCTGGGCCTGCCAAATGCTATAAAAAATTATGAATAACAGTATAAAAGTAAAAATGTACACAGATTATAGATAAAAATTTAGAAATTTCTTTATCAGCCAGTGGTCGGTAGCATCATACACATTACTAGTCGCCACTTGTGAATAACATAATTATGGCCAAATATTTTAAAAATAAAATTCAATTTCTAAATGAAATTTTTAATACTATAATTTATTTATACAAATACATCAATTTTCTTCAACTATGCATATCTTTAATTATGATTTTTTTAATATGAGAACTCTCTCATTAAATCATAAATGATCTATAAATTTTAATAAAAATTCGCAAACTGAAACTGTTGCTCCAACTTAGAAAATTTATGAAATGGTATAGAATACACAGGGTTCGTGCACACTCTGGAAATCGGAAATTTACAGGGAATTTAGAAGTGAACTAAAATGTCAGGGAAATTGCAGGAAAAATCGATTTTTTGTTCAAAATTCTGGAAAAATTAGGGAATTTTTAACTTACCGACCTGCTCATGGAGCTGCCGATTACTACGGATTCTCCATAGTTTCTACGGCTGCGTTCACGGTAACGTCAGCCAAATCAATGTGACAATGGGGATTAACGGCCACATGTTCGTTAATGCCAATCAAATTAACATGACAATGGGGATTTATAGCTGCATGGGCAATAATGTCAATCAAATTAACGTGAAAATGGGGATTTATGGCTGTGTGCGCATTAATGCCAATCAAATTAACGTTACAATGGGGATTTACGCCCGTGTTCACGGTAAGGCCAATAAAATCACCGTGGCAATGATGATTTACTGCTGCGTGGACTGTAAAAGATCAAAAAGATCATTTTTTTTTTCATGGAAGTAACAAATGTATGTTAAATTTCGCATAAATCGCTGAATGGTTAATTTTATAATTATTTGCTCATAAGCAGTGTAATTGTGCAATTCAGTTTATGTTCTTGTGAATCGCCGAGAGTCGATTAGTATCTTTTTCCATCTATCTCCATCTTCTAAATATTGAATATTAGACTGACTAAACTAGCTTATTTTTATATTCTGATTAATTATTAAGATTTTTTAAATTATTTTTGCATAAATAGCGTGATTACGCAATGCACTTTGTTCCTGTGAATCGCTGAAAGTCCATTAATGTCTTTTCCATTCATCCCCATCTTCTAAATATTGCATATTAGATTGACTTTTTTTCATATTTTGGATAATAATAATATTTCGTAGAATCGCCGAGAATCCATTAGGATCTTTTCCCATCCATCTTCTAAGTGTTACATATTAGATTGACTAGACTACTTTATTTTTATATTCTGGTTACTTATTAAGGTTCATTTTTTTTTATTATTTTTGCATAATACATATTTTCTTTTTTTGAAAAATGGGTAGAAGGGATATTTTCCAAAAAGTGATATTAAAATAATGATTTAGGCAAATTAAATAGCAACCATTTTCGCAAGGATATCTTAAAATTGATATATTCATATCTATAAATACATTGCTAATCCAGATTTTCGAGGTTGTCCTGTATATGCAGATAAAATTGTATACAAATATAGAAAATTTTGAGTTATTTTGAATGTTCTTTTTTCTCACTGTCATGTATTTATGGTAAATATCAGTTAAATCTAAAATTATTTTTTGAAATTGGCATTAAAACAGTAGTACACAGTACCTGGAATTTTGTTGGAGGCAACAGGAAAAACTCTGGGAATTTCATTTTGTAAAATGGACATGAGCCCTGAATACAATAATAAAGGTGTCAAACAGTTTCCAAGACAAAAACAGCCTTTGAAAAAGACTATTTTTTGCTTTCAAATTTCGGTGAGGAGTTTTCAACAAATATTTTATTTTTTACCTATTAATTTCTTTTGATAGTTTTTATTAACTTCCAAAATTAACTTTTTTACTCAAGGTTTTAATTTTTCTCCAGTTTTTCGATCTTTAACCAGTTTTGATCTTTAACCAGTTTTGGTCTTTAGCTAGTTTTCGATGTATTTTTTACTTGTAATATGTTTTTATATTTAAAATGTCCATGTTCTTAATTATTCACTCAGTTTAAAAAATTATTAAAAGATATAAAATATGACAAAAATTGTACTGTTGTCACTGTTTAAATATTGATAGTATTGTAGTGCAGTGTAGCCAGTGTTAGAAATTAAAAATTTGAACTAGGCATCATTTGACGCCTATAGTTTTGACTCTAGGTGCCAAATAGACACGGCTACTTGCCATTTTGACATCTCTAACAATAACAACTATTTTTTAAATTTCCATTTGTGTTAAAGATATAAACAAAGAATAATTCAGATTTTTGTATTAAAAATTGTTTTAAATTTTCTTAAAATTTAAAATAAACTGATAAAGAAACCCAAAAGAAAATAAATAGAAAAAATTGCTAATTTGTTTTCACTTGCCATAAAGAACATAAAAACAAAAAATTAAAAAAAAACTTCTATTTAGCAATTTTAAATTATGGTCATCTTATACAATCATTGCCCCAATACCCCCTCATTTCATGCTTGAAAATTAATTTTCCTGAGTTAAAATAACAATTAATATAAAAGTTTTTGTTGATAAAAACAAATTGCAAAAATGGAAAATATGTGATAATAAAATGAGATAAACTGAGAATTGCATATAAATGCACATTTTAGTGACATTTCCATATAATCTTTCTCATATTATTTACAAATATAAGAATTAAACACATTTAAAATAAAAATATTATAAGAGAACCTTGCGTGAAAATTTGCATATTTGTCCGGAGATCGGCAGTCAATGCAAATATGAGCTTCACGAAGAAATGCAGAGTTGGCAGCTAGGGTTCAGTATTTGCAAGTCAATAATAAGTTTTAGTTTTATAGTTGCTACACCTTTTCTTGTTGCTTTGACAAAATATAAATCATACCCTTAAAACTCATCTACACCCTTTGGGTGAGCTAGACAGCCTGGGCAATAATGAAAAAAAGTATGAATCACATTAATTTCAAGGATTGATATAAAAAATGCATAGATGTCAACCTACCAGAAAGAAGGGAACATATTGCATGAGAAAAAATCGTTCACTAATACCGTTTTCCCCTATACTGCTGCAAAATAGCCTTCTATTTCACTAATAATGCGTTTGAAAAATAGTTTTCCTATATAATATACAAAATAATTACAAATGTTCTAAACGATGCAAACAAATTGTAACAGTGGAAAAATGCTTTCAAAATAAAACGAAATATAGAGAAGCGCGCACAAATGCTGTTTATTGCAATACTGCTGCAAAATAGCCTTTCATGTCATTAAAAATACGCTTGAAAAATAGTTTTTCTGCATAATATAGTATATACGAAATAATTACAAGCGTTTTAGACGATGCAAACAGATTGCAGAAGTGGAAAAATATGTTCACAATAAAACGAAATAGAACGAAGGTTGCGGACAATTGCCGTTTATCGCGGTTCTCGATACTCGTGCAATATAGCTCTTCATTTCTTTAATAATATGTCTGAAAAATAATTTTTTTTGTATATAACATGAAATAATCATAAAAATTTTAGTCGATGCAAAGTCTCCCACATTAATTAGAAACAGACGCAATCAGGTGGAAACGGATTTTTAGATAGAAAAACCTCGATCTTAAAATTCCTGACTTTGTTTCTCATTTCTGTGACCTACTTCCGATTTCATGACTTGTAGATACTCTTATGCATATGCAGATGAAGAATATGCAGATTTGCATGCAATAAATAAAATATAAATGTTATGGAAAAGAAAAATGGGGCTACTGTGGATCCAAATCGGATTCCCTGAACAAGACTGAAAAAAGGAACAAGTACATAAAAATTGGAACACTTGGTAGCTATAAAAATGTCATTTTCAATGTCTGATAACAAAATATTAGCTAACCAAATTTGCAAGATGCTGGAACAATTTAATCTGGAACGCAGTGTGTTCTATAATAGTAAGCAATTAGAATGTAAAGACTGCAGGATCACTCCCTTTTCTTCCAAGTGGGACACGTAGATGTACGAGGGGATAAAGGGAGGGGAGCAATAGAAACTTGTTAAATACCCGGAGTCTCGGACATCGGAATGTCTGAGGATAAAGGAAAACAAATAAATTCTTCAGAAGTGCAATTTCAGGTCTTGAAGGGTGAGGGTGAGATGAAGTACAATAAAGCTCTCAATGTTGTCTTTCCCTTAATAGATAGAAAAGGATTTTACTGTCTGTGTACCACCTGCAGATTTATCACTAAGGGCGTGTATAAAATGCCGCTTTTTTTTTCGACCGCAGTCCAGTCTTCTACCAGGGACTGTAATTTAGTCAATGGGAAAGGGAAGACTGATATTTTTTAACAATAGCATTGTTAGGCGTCAAATTTGACGACCAGATTGAAGAATCTAGTTGTCAAATTGAAATTTCTAGTTGCAAATTACGACTAACGACCGCTAATTTCGAACACTGAGTGTAGCTTTACTTTGTGTAGTGTAGTGATTAATTAATATCAAAGCTTCTATTGCACTATTGTGTACACATGAGTATTTTACAGAGTCTTGCATGTATTAAAAATGTTAGTGCTTGTGCAGATTACTGAACTCTAGATATCTATAGTTAAAAAAAAATAATTTTGGCAGCAACAGCACATCTTTGCTTTTTTTACAGTGAAATAATAGTGTATCCACAGAACAATTATTTTGCAATGAATTAACACCACATAATTTGAAATTGGGCTCTATTAGTAAATAGTTCAAATGAATGACTTATACTCACGTGCAAAATACTCATCAAAATGTAACTAACATTTTATTAATATCAATTGCAAGAAATAAATGATTATAAATTCTTGAACATCAAAATACAAAACTATTACAAAAAGTATTTTCTTTCATAAATGGGAAGATTTAGATTCACGAGAGTGATGTTCTATAATATTGCATATGGAAAGTGAACATATTTTACGATACATACTACTTTTTTAATGTTATATAATTCTTTTGATAAATTTATTTGAAAAGCGTGCAATATCCCGAAAATGGTTCATGCTAGCAGTCTAAAGTTTGTCAATAATTTTCTAATTAACATTATGTATGAAATGATAATTTATTTAACAGTATTCAAAGTTCTGATTTTATAATGATTTTTCAATAAATATTTGAAAATTGTGCAATATATTGAGAACAGTTCATGCTAGCATTCTAAAGCTTATATCATTGATTTTCCAATGAAAAATTACATATGAAAGGATTATTTTTTTTATCATTATTGAACATACTGATTTTTTTCAAAAATTCATTCGAAAATGAAGGACCTTTTGAGCATTCAATCATGTTTAAAATCAATAGGGTTTTAGTATTCAGAGACTAATAATTGTACCAAATTATATTCGAAATGCTTCATTTTTTAATGAGATATCATGAATGCATACGCACACAATATATATATACATACACACACACACACACACTAATATATGTGCATTTGCGTTTAATTTGAATATAGTGCAGGATAAAACCATTGAATATAGTATAGGATAAAACCATCTACATTCTTATCTGGATAAATTTTTGTAGTATGAACTTCAAAAAAGTAAAATGCTTTCAAGTGTTTTGTCTGCAATCAATGAAATTTGACTTCCAAATATTCAATTTTATTGTTAAAGAAAATAGTGTGGTTAAAAGTTTAGCAAATTCAAAAAATTTCCTATCTTTAAATTAAAAAATGAAATATAAACATTTTAAAATTTAAATTATTAAAAGTAAATAACATTTAACTTAAACTATTGAAAGATACACACAAATTTTTAAAAATTTTAATTATCAAAAAATAAGCAAAAGCTCTTCAAATTTTAAATTTTTGAAAAGTAAGCAAAAACTTTTCAAAAATTAAATTCTTGAAAAGTAAACAAGTCTTTTTTTTTTTTAATTCAAATGATTGAAAAATAAAGATGGTTTAAAATATATATATATAGTAATAGCAAACAAAGGATTTTTGAAATTTAAATGATTAAAAGTATACAAAGCTTATAAATTTTTGTATAATTTCATCTATTGTTGTCATTTTGTATTTCATTGTTGCTTATTTTGGGTTTTGTCATGTATGTCTGGCAACCATACAGTTTCTGATCAAAAATAAGATATGCCAAAATGGTTGCGATTTTTAACATGTGTCAATGGAGTTTGGTAAATTGCGCAAATACAACATTTGTGGCTTGGATGTAGTCATATATGTTTTGATCTCGTAGGTTGATGGCAAGCTTCTGTGTTGGTTATGTACATTATCCTACAAACGGGCTTTAGCTAAAACATCTCATCTGAAAAGCAGTTCATCTCATCATTCTACATCACTCAACAAATCATCAACCCATCATCGGTCATCATCCTCATCTCAGAATAATAAACGTTCTTCTAGCCATTCAAGCAAATCAAAGTATTTTTTTTTTTTCATTTTGTATCTTTTAATAAATATATGTGATGGTTTACAAGAAAATATCCTATTGTCAGGCATTTCACTTTTGAGATAACATGGTATAAAGCCATTACACTGGTAACTTCTTATTTTTCGTGGATTTTTGGGTAGCTGCATGTTCCTCAAATGCAAGAAGTATTGCCAATTCCGTGTAATAAAAATGTTTTCTAACAATCAGGATTGGAAAGGAAATGTTTTTTAAACAAAAAACCATAGCTTAAACCTTGGTTTAAATAAGAAACAAACATGGTTTAAGCCAATAAGTTTTAAACCAGCTAACCTTGCTATCCACTCGAAAACTTTCAAGCTGTGTTAACACACTGGCTTGATTAATAATGCCCAATTTATAATTATCGTAAAGACATGCTTTTTAGAATCAGCCTGGAAATCTGTACTTACTCAATTTTAAAATTTTCCACAACTGGATCGTTTTCGTGTAAACCGTCGCATATTAATTATGTGATTATAAATTATAGTTATTACATGGTTTCTATTGCCTTTGAATCCCTTATTTTTATAAATTTTTTTTGAGTAATTTTAATTTCTTTTGATAGCCTAGTGAAGTTTTTACTGTTTGCATTGAGTCCTTGAGAGCTTTTTTAATTTCTGGTAATCATGAACTAAATAAAAAACTTAAGAAACCAGTTGAAACTACACTTTCTTTAAAATTGAATTATCTACAGATTATTGATTTACAATTAAGACGGACAAGTCCTTTCCCAATTGTCACACGTGGCAAATATGTCATGAAAGTGTGATGAATTTGAGTTTGCCAAATATAGAAAATTTGAAAATTGGTGGAGAATTGGGGAAACTTAAATTGTACAAAAAATGGGAAAATTACTTCTATTTTTGTACCATTGTAGTGATCTTGTTTCCACATAATTATATGATTCATTGGGGATAAATCAAATCAATTGATTATGAACTTATGTTAATAAAGTGCGATTCAGTTCCAAGATTCTGTCCATTTTTAATGTTTATTTCAATAAAACATTTAAAATTTATTTTTGTAGCTTTCAGATGAACATCTATTTATTTCATATTGATATTTTAAAAATCAAGTTTGACACTTAGCTAAAGAAAGTTTTCTTCTTCTTCGACCCAGACCGTCCGACCTACCAGAAAGGTATAAGGTATCTGTTTGGACGGACGGGAAGTGCCACCCAATTTAGACCAGAACCCATTGAGGGGAGGCATCCACAGGGACCATACCCTCCTTCCCCTACCACGAACTTCTCGGAAGGACTTACGGACCCACAGGTTTAATGTGATCATACTCCACGTGAACATGGCAGCAGTTTTGGCAGTGATGGGACTTGAACCCAGGCTGACCGAGTGCAATTCCCACATGCTAACCACTGACCTGTCGCGCCCCAGTTAAAGAAAGTCTATAAAAGCTAAAATAATTTCTGAGATTATAGCTAATACGCAAAGAATTCTTCTTTGCTATTTTAAACCCAGCATGGAACAAATGTCTTCTTGTTTTTTTTGTTTACTTTATTTTTCATCCTGAAGAAGAAGCTGTTTATATCTCCAAACCCAGTTAGATACTATTACTAATTTGTTTTATGCTATGTTTTAACAGTCTTTTTTTATATTTCTTATCATAGGGTTTTCAAATCCTTTTTCTTATCCAATCTAACTAGTGATGTTGCTTGCTTTCAAGTAGGATTTTCTTAGGTCATATTAATCCTGGTTTAATATTCTCTGTTTTTCTTTTTTTTTCTTCCATTCTTTCACAGGAAAGAGCATTCTCCTAGCAAAAAGCCATGTCCTGAGGTAAAAAAATCTACGAATGGAGTTCTGCCTACCAGGTATTGGAAAATTAAATATTAAATGCAAATATGTTTTGTGCTGTTGTATTTTTACCTTCCTTACATACATAGTATAATGTATAGGGATAGTAAAGAAAACTTAAGCAGCAAACATAATTAATCACAAATTAATAAATAATGCAGAAAACAGCTGCTTCATAGATATGTTGGATCCCCTTAATAGCCTCTAGCTTAAAAGCTAGGTATTAAACTAGTTCTATTCTACAAACTAATAGGATTAGTTTATACTCTATAGAGAATAGGACTAGTTTACAATTTTATTCTCAGTGGTATCTGTATGTATTTTTTCAATTTCTAAGTCTACCTTTTTGAAATTATCTAGTTTGTTTTTTTATGCTCATTTTGTTGATGACAGTTTTGCTCTTCTGGATCATTCTTGTGATGTTGATGGCATTTTAGACATTTTGAATTCTACTGATTCTTGTATCGGGAAACAGCGATTAGTGTTTTTGGTTGTTTTGGTTACCTACAATGATGATGAATTTCCCATTGCAGTCTCTTTACCCCCACATAAAACTTCTGCGATCTGCCTAACCAAAATATTGCTATTTTCAATTTTCCAGCATGCTGTTCTACTTTGGATTTGTTCAGTTTGGAAATCAATTATATAAACGTTGTTGCTGTCATTCGTAGTTTTTCTCCTATCATTGTTGTTTGTGATATTCAAAAATCTTCTAAACCTTCCTGTAAACCTATTCAGAAAGAGATATCAATAACACTATCGTTCTATCCCCCTCCCCCCAAATCAGTGGATAAATTATCGAAATTCTTAAAACACCCAATTTTAATTTATGTTTACACGTATTAAGTTTAGGATTTCTGATTTTAAATAGATCCTATAGAAATTTTTAATAATTGGGGTGTTTGCAGTATTTTTTGCCAGTGTTGTCATTCTTACATTGACCAGACTAAACATGTTCTAAAATTTCGTATTAAGGAATACGAAAACTGTCAAAAAACAAGAATTTATTATATCTTTAATTGCTTAACATTACTTTAATTTTGAACACCATTTTGAGTTTTCTTCCTCAAGGAATCCTCTTTCCAAAAATGCTTGTCAATCTATGATCTTGACTTTTCTGAAACCTTTCATATTCCATTACATTGAAAAAAGGGGTGCTCAAACATGGAGGTCAATCAAACTCTGCGAATGATATTTTTGCCTCCATCTAATACTTTCATTATACATATATTATGCATTGTAGGGAAAGTAATAAACTAATTAAAATTAAACTACAGTTATTTTATTGATTTAAGCTGGAGTAGAGTGCATTAATTAGTGACATCAGAAATATGAACTAGAATGTTTACTAATGTTTAGAGATCTTTTGGTGGAAATTCCTGAAATTGATATGGGGATACACTTGATAATGGCTTTGATGTGACAGTGGTCTAATCATTTTTCTTTTTATTGCATTTGAGCAGAAATAACAGTATAGTGATTACCTAATTATCTTTTTCTGAAGGTTTAGTTAAAATATAGTTTATAGTATTGTGTAGAATTCTTAATTTTTATTAGAGTTTCTTAATAGAGTTTCTTTAGAGTTAGTTTCTTTAGAGTTAGAGTTTTTTTCTTCTTTTTATTAGAGTTTCTAATTCTTAATTTTTATTTCTTAATTTTTATTGTATTAAACCCCAGGTTTTTCCAATAGCATTCCTACAAGACCAGAAGATTCTTCTGGCTTTAGTCGTGCAGTAATCCAAGTGTCTCTTCCTAGAAAAAATGTAAAGCATTACATTTTCTAAACCGCTAATTAGAGCTCTAAATTTAGATGAGAATAAAATTTGATAGGTCATTGAAATAAAATAATTTTCGTAAGGTGATAGTGATCTTGTTTTAAGGGGATTAGTCCCCTCCTGCTCTTGCCTATCTAAGATGCTTTGCTCTCAATATTTTTCGCTTGTGTAATCACGAAAAAAAGTCCAATCCTTTTCCACACGCCTATGTGGCATTCATTAGCAATGAGAGAGAAACGGTATTCGTCACTAAAGACAACATGCCTTCACTCAGACACTGTCCATGTTGACCGAGCTCAACACCAATCCAGACGGCTCAGTCTATGTTGATGGGTCAGTGGTGGGCGCCTTAATGGACGTTGACAACTAATCCCACCTTCTGCCAGTCGTCTCCAAATAATATACATTGATACAGGATGCATGGGGGTGGCCAATGCCTTCGAATGGCTGATAGCTCCGCCATTAGTGTAGATGTGGCTCTTCTCTTGACTGCACGATCTTCTCGAGCAGTTGTCTGTTTCGGGGGGTTCTAGGTCTCTATGGCGCAGGTACATAGGTCTTCTCTGATCCACTGTTTCCATCACCCAGGAACTACCATATCGCGTCGACCAAGATGGCGATTGATAGCCTGTTGGACCAAACAGTTTCCCTTGGGCCTGTGATGCAACTTCTCTTTAAATCCGATAACTGTTCGTGGTGGTGTCGAGTACTTCTCAAAGGCATCTATGCACACAACTTTCAGTATCAAAGCAGAAAATTCAGTTCTAATTACCCATAAGTGAGAACATCGGGCGTTTTAAATGCTGCACGGTACATCATTCTGATGCGCGTTGCATGAGCCCTATAACGTCATTGTCGTTGACAATTTGACTATTTGCATAACTCTTAGAATGAAATATGTATGCAGAGTTTCATGGATGTAGCTCAATTTTTTTATGGGTTCATATATTTTTTTGCAACAGTATATATATATATACATATATATATATATATAAAGGGCAGCCTCAAATTGTTTTGCCCAAACACGAAAATATCCTTGAGCCTACCCTGCATGTATATCATTAATATATATGTTGTCATTGGACTCAAAGGGGAAACAGAGGAAAAAACTTCTCGCAGCATCTGAAAATCTTTGTTTTACTTTTATCCCTTTCATAACAGTATATTATTTTTATAAATACGACTAGCGCAGACATGTCAACTTTTACGAATTTTCCATAGTTGGTACGGATTTTTACTTCATCTTACGGTTTTATGGACATTATTCCCAGAACTACGGAAAATCCCGTGAAATCCATGCATCCCACCATTCAATTCATATTCCCTGCTTTGCTGAGAGTCCAAAATTATCAGTTTGCATCCATTTTCTTCTTCTAATGATTTCATATCAAAACAATAAACCTAATTTATTTTTATAGTGCAAGTAAAAATAAAGAAATATTTTACTAAACAACTTATATTTCGCTTTAATTATAAGATTGCACAATTCAGTCTTTCTTTTCGCGCTTTTCCGAGAGTACACAACTGCCTTTCTCGATCCATCTTCATCCCCTTATTATTGCACATTAATTTTACTACACTAGCTTATTTTCATATTTTGATTGTTTGTAAAGGTTACCTTTTTGATTATTTTCATATAAATAGTATAATCGTGAATTTTTTTTCCCTTTGCGACCGTTGCCGAGAGTACTCAAATATCCTTTTCCATCGATCTCCATCGCCCTATTGTTGCACATTAACTTGACTAAAGTAACTTATTTTCATAGTTTGGTTGATTATAAAGGCTAATTTTGTAAATTATTTTCATATAAATAGTACTATCATGAAATTCAGTTTTTTTTCGTGTGTGTTTCCGAAAATACGCAATTATCCTTCTCCATCTCCCTATTGTTGCACATTAACTTGACTAAACACGCTTATTTTTATATTTTGGTTGATTGTAAAGGCTAATTTTTTTAATTATTTTCACATAAATAGTACAATCGTGAAATTCAGTTTCCCCTCCCCTTCTAATTATTTAAAATTCTTTAATATTTTAATGCAGTGTCTGTCGCATATAATTTCTGAAATTTTTGATTTCAACTTTTTTGCTTTTTTGACAATCTCATCCCTGATAAGTCTACCAATTGTTTTACAAAGCTGTTTTGTATTTATGTAGTGAAAGCAACATGCTAGACACAGGTACCAGTGATTACGTAGTGTATATGCATCAACTTAAAGACGAGATAGCACAGCTACAGAAACAGCTTCTGATGAAAGATCAGCAGATATTGGCTCGAGAGAAACAGGCAAGTTTAATTTGCTTTCCAAAAATTTTTCTGCTTGAGAATCTTCCAGTTTCTTTTGTATTTTTGTTAATTAATTTGATTGTGAGTTTTTACTGTTTTTGCGTATTGATTTTTATTGAAATTGGAGACCAAAGGTTTGATCGAATTTTGGTTTAGACCTTTAAGTGACAGTTGTCAAGTTTTCACTGACAGCTGTTGTTTAAATCCTAGTTGAGTAACTAGGGTTTAAAATACAGGATTCTAATTTTGGGATTTAAGATTTTTTTAATTTGGTATTATATTATTATGAGTATTGTGCTAAAAATGGCAAAATTTATGTGTTTATTTAGGATGTATCAAAGGAGCGTATTATGCCCGAGTTGTATAATTTGCATGCTTGTGTATAGAAAAACAGCATGCAGAAATGGTTTTAGCTTAAACAGGCGATTTTTTTAAATTGAGTGGTGTTATCTGTATTATTTACGTAGTTGGTGGCAAATGCTGCTGTATTGCTCGTATGTTGCCGCCGAACCAATAGAATTGGAGCAGGAATAATTAAAATAAAATCTTCTACATTTAACAGCGTTGTAACACTGTGCTTGGAAAATTAGAATTAGATGCATGCATTTGTAGCCTAAAGAATATCATCACCTTCATTCATGTTCATTTTAAAGGAGCGGCAAACATGATGGCATAGTGTTTCTAATGGTAGACGACAGAGTTTCTACTGAACCTCGAACCAAATTAATATTTTTGCGCATGTGGCTGGATGATGAAGATATTCAATAAAACAGTGCTTGGCAGCATACATTTTGTGGCTAAATTCCTGTATTTCTTACTTAATTTCGGAGCAAAATTTTCCAGCTGGTAGCACTTTTAAGTGAATATTCTTTGTAGCACTGGAATATTTTTTTCCAGTTGTACTGCTATTTTGGAGATTGTAAATCAGCTTAATTTTTTTCTTAATTTTCAACCTTTTAACTGAAAAATGAGTTTGTGCCAGATCGATAAAAGTTTCATAGCAGTGGATAGAAGAGCAAATTCCACTGTAAGTAACTAATAAATATCAAATTTCAATATTTTATGCTTTGTTCTATTGTTGATATATAATTCAGTATTGATATATAATTCAGTTGCATTATTTTCTCTTTTGAATAAATTGTGTGATGAGTTATAATTAGGGCACTGCTTTTATCCCAGCACAAATTTATGCAATTTTTGTTACTTTTTTTTTTAAAGATCATGATTTTAAATCAGATTTTTACTCATAGAAGTAAAATGTTAATGAATGCAAAATTTATCAACCCTTTAAGAAATTGCCAACCATTTAAATGATAAGCTTAATGTTTTTGTAGAGGATAAAATATATACAAAACCCCATATTATTTGAGGTACAGGGTTTTACAATAAATGTAAAATACAAGAAAAATTAATTAAAATGTTCACAATTTTAATTATTGCATTGAAAATATTTATAATTTGAAGTTTATTCGCTGTTGGAATTTAATGTAGCTTTTCACGGAATATGTAGAAATTTTTGGAACTTTGGCCAATGCTCCATGAATTTCGTTATTTATTTTCTGAGATATTTATTTTTCATGAATTCCTGCTCTAATTACAATAATATAATGCAACTGTAACATTATTAGTTATTACTATTGTTGCCATTAAAACCTTTGAGTATTATAGTGCGATTAATAATGTGTGTGTGTGAGGGAGGGGAGCTGGTAAGATGCATTTCCACATTCCTAGGATTCGCCACTGTATGTAGTATGAGTGCTTATTTAAATACCAGGTAATTTGCTCTAGTTGTTAAACAATTGTTGAGTTTAATGCAAGTATGGACATAGTTTGTTTCTTCAGTTTATTCTCTAATAGTCAGAAAGTACTCAACTGTTTACCTCTTTTCCATCCATTGACCATTGCCATTCACCTGCATAGAGCAGACAATGTGATTATTGAGCACTGAGTTAGCTCTTTAAAGCAAGAATTTCTGGTGAGGAGTATGTTCTTGTATGAATTGCCCTGTTATGGGACATACGTTAGTTATAGGACATAGTTCCTGTTCGTGCTTTTATGCATGCATAAAAGCAAGTTATGCACTATGCATAACTTGCTTTTATGCATGAATAATAGGAAACAGTATTTTTTAAATTTCCATTTCTTCTAATAATTACTACATGTGCAGAAATGACATGCAATGAATATAATAATGTAATATAATAATGTTATATAATGTGTACTATATAATGTAATATAATAATTTCTAATGGACAACAGAGCTGTTTTACATACATTATTAGTGGAATTTTAATGCATATTCATTACGTTCCTGTATCAGTTAACTTTTTTATAAATTGTTTGGTCTTATTACAAAATTTTTTAAATAATTTTTTCTTTGTAATCTGTATCATGTAGATTAAAAAATATTTATTTATTGCAGGCCGGAGAAGCAAGTTGTCAGCACGGTATTGTAGAACGTGAATTAAAATTAAAAATCCAGTCTATGCAAAAGTCACATGGTGACATTGTAGAAGATCTTCAGGTAAAGAAACTGTAACATTTATTTCTGTTATAATTTTTGAGGGGTGGAGGTGGGGGGTGAAGTAAGGGCAGTGTCTAAAATTGACGAGGATTTTACTTTATGGTCGAATATCTACTAATTGTCAATTTTTTGATACCAAAATTTGTTTTTTTAACTTTACAGTTTCTTAAATCTTTTTCTTGGTATAATGCTTATAAATGTCTTCTAAATGCTTATAAAGATTTCTAATGGATGACAGAGCTGTTTTACATACATTATTATGGAATTTTAATGCTTATTCATTATGTTCCTGTGTCAGAAATGACATATGGGTTTGATTTTATCTTGTATGGAAAGGAGACATTGGGAAATAAAGTATACACTATGCATAATTTGCTTTTATTTACGAATGGGAAATGCAGTATTTTTTAATCACAATCCTTTTTTTGTCACAAATTAAACTAGAAGAACTAACAAGTTGCTCTTAAAAAACCGTTGACTGCAGTGTGATTTAATACTTCAAAAATAATTCCTTCAAAGTAGATGGTTTTTACAGACCATTCATTTCCCAATAGTTGAATATCTTTTCACTTGATAGAAGCAAACTTTCTTCCAAGTACTTTCGAATTTTTTCTTTTGACCTATCCTAACTTTTTATTTCAGAACCTGGTCTGATATTCGAGGTATTTGAATTTTGTCTGGTGATGTTATATTAAAAATCTCAAATTTCAAATACTTACTAATAATAGAGAGATTTCTCCCATTTCTAAGGAAACCTATTATTTTTCTAGCACTCAGGAAAAATAATCATTGTTTTCATAGAGCATAATACCAAGAAAATCCTAATTTTAAAATTTGTTTTAATCATGTTTAGTAAGTATAGGTACAAACTAGGAATAGGTAATTTGTGGATCGTGACCCAAAATTTGAATATTATCCTAATTTTAAAATTTGTTTTAATTACATTCTTTAGTAAGTATAGACGTGCATACTAGGAATGGTAATTTGTGGCTCATGGTCAAAAATTTGAATATTATCCTAATTTTAAAATTTGTTTTATGTTCTTTAGTAAGCATAATTGCACACTAGGAATGGTAATTTGTGGATCACGGCCAAAAATTTGAATATTATCCTAATTTAAAAATTTGTTTTAATTATGTCCTTTAGTAAACATAGGTGCATACTAGGAATGGTAATTTGTGGATCACGGCCAAAAAATTGAATATTATTTAGGGGGAGGGGAGATCATGGGTTTAAAAATACAGAATATTACGTTTAGGGGGGGGGGGGGGGGGAATTCTTAATTCCTTGTCATACCTAATCTTCCCTTCTACCCACCTAAATCTTCTCCTCTCATAAACATTTTTCAAGGTAATGATGTCAAACATGTTTTTTCTTTTTGTGTGTGTCATGTGTTAACTTTTTATTCAATATTTCATTTTCAGTCTAAAGTTCGTGTGCTGCAAAAACAAGTGATTACACTGTCAAAAGGACAAAAAAGGGGAAAAGATACAGACAGTCCTCAACGTTTATGAAATTTAATTCTCATGATTTTAATCCAAGACATGCATTACGACAGGTCTTCTTTCAATCCTTCGCTTCGAATCATGTCTGGCGGACTCAACCATAAAAGTTTTATACAGTTTTAGAAAATCATATATGGGTTTTTTACTGCATAAGATCTTGCCCAGTGTTTCATTCTAATTAAATTATTGCATTTTTTGTATTGTTGTATGTTGTATTGAATGCACAGTTAATTTTTTTTTTATGTATATTGCAAAATCAATTTAGTGTTCTAACACTTGAAATTATATAAAATTTAAAACTTCATTAAATTACAGATAGTATAAAACAAATTAGGAACAGCATCAACTACAGCGTTGTAAACCTGGAAAGCCCTTGAATTTTTAACTTTTTTCTCAAAGCCTTGAATATTCTGGAAAGTAGGATATTTCTGAAAAATGAGCCTGGTCTTTTTTTCTTTCAATGAGCTTTCTTTCAGTAGCTGTTGATGGTGCATGCACCTTCCGCTAAGCACATAAGTTATGGCTAACAATGCAATTCATGAAGAAACTGAAAATTTTACACCTCTGCTACAAGTGCAAGTCACGGCTAATGGTGTAATTCATGGAATAGTTGTCAATCATACACCTCTGCTGCATGTACAAGGCACAGCTAATAGTGCAGTTCATGAAGTGCAGAGTTAGATAGTGAACTTGCTAAAAATGTGATTTAGTAATAAAAATTTCTTTTTTTTTTTTTTTTAAGTTTTTATTTTATTTTAAAAGGTGCATAAAATTAGCATATAAATATTTTGTCAGTATTTCACAGTTGTTTATATTTCTATAATTCCCCCCCCCTCCCCCCACACACATTTTCTCTTTGAATTTTTTTTTTTTTTTTGCAGACCTGGAAAAATCCTTGATTTTCTTTTCTCTAAAAGAGTATGAACAATGCAACCAGTTTCTAAGGAAAAAGACAGACTCCTTCTTTAGGATAAAAAGATAGAGAAGTCACACCAAAACTGTCTCGGCCACACACTAACCTTCCATTAGCCCTAGGGTTGGTCGTGTGGTCTGGGTCTTCAACACCAAAACTGGCAAGAGGGCATCCCAAAAATAGTTACATCACATGGCTCAGGAAGGAAATCATTGCAAAGCAAAGAATAGAAAAAGGGAAAAGAAAAGCCTAGGAGAAAGTAAAAAAAAAGACCAGAAAATATCTTCAAAACATTTTCTCAGTAAATAAGAATGCAAATTTGATAAATAAAAATACAAATTTTGGTTCCCCATCATAAAATAAAAATTCCCTATGGTTAAATAAAAATTCCCCATGATAAAATATTCTTTTATGGAGGCATGTAAGACCATCTTATTTCCTGAGAAAATGTTCTGAATTCTGCTGTTATTTTTTTCTTCCTAGGTTTTTTTTTCTTTTCATTTTTTGTTTCATAACAATTTCTTTTGTGAGTTATATGATGCAACTATTTATCGATCCACACCTTCTTGCCCTTGTTGGTGTGGTTGCTCTGTGTTTTATTCCAAAAGAACTAAGCTGATTTTTATCTCTAAAACGATTTGTTATCATCACTAATTTGCTTTATGCTTTGTTTTAATAACGTTTTTGTTTTTTAACTATTTTTGCAGCAGTTTGAGCAATTTAATGTAAGCATAGAATTAGGTTACTTAACACTTAGCAATGAGTCATAGAAATGTAATTATTTAAATTTATGCAGATGTGGCACTATTAATGGATGTGCACTATGCAGAAGAATTGTATTAAGTTACAGTGATTTCTTGTTTTTACAATATTTTGTTGTAAAACTTATACAGTTAAATTTACTTATATGATTCATTCTTTCTTTTATGGAAATTATATTACTGAATGTAAATTTGTTCCAAAACATGTTTAAATTCTACTTTGCTGCATAACGTATTCAGTTTTGTAAATATACATATTCTATTACCTTTAAGATGCTTTTTAACTAGTGAAGTGCAATATTTTCAAGCTTAATTTATACTGCACAAGCTTTAAAGAAATGCATAATGTTATTTTATTCATGTAATCAATCATTCATAAATTTTTATCATAATCATTATTTATATTTTTGTTATGTTTTTAATGGTTTAAAAATCTCTATTGTTTTAAAGATTATTTTAACAAACAATATATATATATATATATATATATATATATATATATATATATATATATCAGGCTTTGGAAATAGGTACTGGCTATAGGTACTGGTAACACCACTAAATTTCCAAAATAAATAAATCATGCTTTCTATCTCTCTTTCGATTTATCAAATAGATTATTTGGAAAATAGTGTTTTTACTTTTTTGTCAAGTTATCTCAAAAAAATCATTTTACCACCCATTATATTGCAAGTTTAGTTTTTATCATCATTCAAAAAAGAATCTGCAAAAGTAATCTCAACAATTCAGTTTCTCATTTTAAATTTTGGCACAGACGCCATTCTTAATAAAAAGAATATATATTACTCTACATATTTCATGTTTAAAGATCACAATTAAAACTTTTTGATGTAAATAACAACAACTAGATTGAATATAGTAAAATAATTTTAATAGTTGGAACTTTTTTTTTTCAAAAAATATAAAACATTTGTGTCCAGCAAGTTTTCACTTTGCTTGCTTTTACTCGAAATATCTTCTAAATTATAATATATATATATATATATCGAAGCAGAAGCAACAAAAATGTTCAGTAGGAAATTCAGTTTCTAGATCAGTAACTTTTTTTTTAAACGCTTCTATAGTTATTGAGCAAATGCCTTGCCAATTTGAAGACTATTTTTTTTTCTTTTTTCTATCCAGATTCTTCTGAACTACATGAAGGAGTAAGGTAAATGTAAGATAGCCTTTTAACTATGATGGTACAACAGTTGTACCACTAGAAAACTACCCTCATCAAGCAGCTCTGGATTGATGTTTTGTACCAGTGTTTTTCACCTTCCCTTTTTCTCTAAATAGGGAGATGTACAGTTATTGTCCCTCATTGAAATGCTTTGGGCACTTCTATTGTAAAAAATTTAATTTGTTTGAGATGGATTTTAGAAGGGAGAACTGGTTACACCACACAAAAGCAAGTTATTTACAAGGAGAGGTGGGATTTTTCAGTTATTTTACTGTTCTAATATAGAA
The DNA here is from genome assembly GCA_951213105.1 of Amaurobius ferox. Taxonomy (NCBI): domain Eukaryota; kingdom Metazoa; phylum Arthropoda; class Arachnida; order Araneae; family Amaurobiidae; genus Amaurobius; species Amaurobius ferox. The sequence goes on from OX578147.1 coordinate 135,649,739, forward strand.
ATTTTGGACTCTTTGAGATAAAATGTAAAAGTTAAAGAAGATTGAAATTTTTCAGATTTTAAAGATTGTAATGCTTATATCGAAAACTAAAAATGTTGAGCAGTAAGAAAGTATTTTGTGAACCTTCGATGTAATACAAGAATATTTTGAATGACATTCTTAGTTTTCAAAATATAATGCTTGTAATTTCGATATTTTAATGTTTTGAACTATTTTGAAAAGTGATTCAAACTTTGGTTGATATTTGCTCGCAACAGGCATTTTTAGTTACCATTGGACCATATTATCTATTATAAACAAAACAAATGAGACAAAAAATAAATTTATTGAACTTAATTGGAGTTTTATTTTCAAGATGCTGTTTATGCAAAACTGTTTCGACTTCATTGGACTGCAGCCACTGCCGATTTTTTTATTAAACTTATCATTTGTATCTTCAAAAAAAAAAAAGCACTTTAATTATGTAAATATTTTAATATAGTCTTCCAACGAAATTATATGTGGATTTATATTTCTTCTCATTAGGTGTATGTATTTCTAAGACTGTATAGACTGATAATTCAGTTTATTTTTAAAACCAAATCTTTGATAAATTGTTTCCAAAGCATCCAATGTAGAAACTAAATGTAGTTGAAAGTTCTATTTTTAAGTTGTAGAATTTTGTGAAGAGTCTGAAAGTAGCTCAGAAATAGTTGACGATTGGCTCCGTGGCAGAAACGTGATGGCATTGTTGCAGAGCAGGAATGACTCCTTGCAGAAAGATTTTAGTGCCCCAATGCTGTCGACGTGTTATAGTGCATCAGATACCCATAAAATGAAAAGGAATGTGTAAAATTTTAAACCTTGTGGGACACGTAAAGTATTTTTGAAATGTTTTCAGATGGGATCGATGAATAAGGAAATTAAAAAACTTTAAAATGCTGAAAGTTTATTGTACAACATTTTTAACACTGAAAGTATTGTCTTGCATTAAGATTTGGGTATTACAGAGGCTTGTCATATAAAGCAAAATAATTTTCTGCCAAAGGGACAATCATCACTAGAACTTCACAATTTTTTAAGAGCTGAATATAAAAAAAATTAACTGTGCATTACATATTGTAATCTTTTGCTTATTTCTTTTTTGTTCTTCTGTGTACATACTGGTATATTTATTTCAGAACATTTTTCTGTTTGGATTTTTTCTAGAAATCATTACTATTGGTGTACAGTTGAATCATATTAGCAATGAATTTTAATCTATTTATTCATCAACTTTCCCATTGGTGAGACAGTTTTCTGAATTTTAATTAACTAATCAATTCCATTACTGATTTTTATTAATTAAATTATACATTGAATTATTACTATATTGTGTTATAAACTACTTGTACTTATCTAATTATGTGTAATGACTTGAGGTAAAATGTCACTAGTTTACATGTACATTAATAAAAATATCATTAAAATACTCATTTAATTTGTTTAATCATTTAAATGGATCTTTATTCAATAAATATTTTTCTTAATGCGAAACATTAATAAAATTTTCATGAAATAACTGTAATACCAAAGCTATTTTTTTTTTCTTTTTTTTGACAAGGCATATATTGTGATATTTATCAATGTATTACAGTATCAGACCTGTTATGCAAAAAGCGTGTGACCAACATCTTTCCAGACTCCTTAATTTTACAAATTTCGGGTTCGATCTGATAAAAACCTATTCTCCACACGCATAATAGCTATCTGTCTCTATTAGTTCTTAATGGAATCGATTCTGTTCTCTCTCTATATATAAACATGAATTCTTAGATGTCTGGAATCTATTTCCGCAAAGAAAAGCATAGTATTCAAAAACCAAATTGGCAAATTAGTGTTAAGATATTGTCTCAAAACAAATGAAAATGAAAAATAGGCACAAACATTGCAATTCCAGAAATGACTCTGATATTTTAGTCTGAAGCACTTCTTTTGAATGGGTGATTGTCTCATTTACTCTGGACCACCCAGAACCCTGTTGATAGCCCATCTACTAATTTTCCAAGCCCGCCTTCCCTCATCCCACTCTTTCTTAAAAGGCCAGATTTATTTGTCTTCCCCACACACTGTTAAACTGGTGCAAAGTAAAAAATATCCAAATGGAATTGTTTTCCCTCCCCACCCACAGTGTTTTTACCAGAAATCAGTGGTTTTTACATCTGTGCTTTCTGTCTCAGTTACTTTGTGTTTCAGTCCTATGCTCATCCTTCCTTGTTTTTAAAGCATTCCTGAGCCATCGAAAATGCCCCCTCCCCAAAATGAATGCTTAGTCAAAATGGAAAGTACAAAGCAATGATTTCTTCTGAAAGGATGGACAAAGCTGACCTTTTAATGAAACAGAGTTTCCCCCAGGATTAAAAAAGGGCAGGGTGCTGTTACCAGAAAAAGGGCACATATTTTTTATGTTTGAATAACATTTATGCTTGGGATTTTTATGACGAAAATCAGAGTATTGCAAAAGAATGTAAACACTTTTGTTGCGTATACCTCCAAGTCTAATAGACAAAAATACAAATATATTTTCTTGTTTTGTAGGACATAGGGTCAAGATTGTAAATATATAAAATTAATTTCAATTTTTTAATATTTTGAACTTGTTTTTTGAAAAACTTAAAAAAGTATCTGTCCGAGCAAGTTTTTTTTTTTTTTTTTTTTTTCATTTTGCTTATTTTCACTCGAAATATCTTCGAAACCATAAGAGACAGATATAAATAGTAAGGGATAAAAATATGTATTAGGAAATTTAGTTGCTAAATCTATATTTATATTTAAAAAATGTGCTTATAGTTTTCGAGTAATTGTTTTGTTGAGTTGAAGAAGAGTGAAAATTGCCCCTTTTTCAAGTTTGTAATGCTATCTCAAAAACTAAACTGGTAAACAATTATGCAAGAATATAGCTCTTAAAATCCTTACAAGTGTATATAATTGGATTTTTAATGAGCTCTTTGTTTGCAAAGTATAGTGGTTATAATTTCGATATTTTAGTATTTTAACCTGGGTTTTCCAATGTGTGGGAAAGCTTTAATTTACTTAAAATGTTACTATTGTTTCAGCTGAATCTGTTACTTACTCCTTGGTGAAATATTTGTGCATAAGTATGAGATAATCTTATTTTGTTTAAAAAATTAGGGCATTAAATGAATTTGGAGATTCTAAAAATGTGTAATGATTGGTTAGGTTTGAACATAAGAAATTAAAATATACATATTCAAGTACATATTTATGCCGCCAGGCAAGTTTATAGATTATAGGTCAGATAAGTTTAATTTATATACTGAAAAACAAGTTCGTAAAATAATTCTATATTTTAACCTGAAATCTATGGTCGAAGCATCCAGATAAAATCGTTCTGAAAACTAAAGTACTAACTAGCTATAAACAGTTAGCGTGTCATTTGTAGCACTTTAAAAACCTGTAAACAATATAAATGAATCTGAAAAAATCGAATAGCTTTATTGAACTTTACTGAAGTTTTATTTCACAAAATGCTATTCATTCAAAACCATTTTGGCTTCATCGGACTGGAGCCAAGGTATGAAAATGTTTCTTTTGTTGAGAACAAATTTATCATTGAATAAATGCTATGTTTACATCAAATGCAATTATAGTCTTGAGCAATTGGGTTTATTAGCAATTACAATTATTGAATTTATATAAATTTAGAGTTTATTAAATTTGAAAAGGAGAATATTAAATTTTGATTTTTAGTATTTTCTTATTAGTCAATGAAGTTTGATGATTTTAAGGGATAAGATATATTTAAACATTGAAAATATTTGTTAATTGTTTGTTGTTATATATTGATTACAAAAAAAAAAAAAAAAAAAAAAAATCCTGATTTAAATAACTAAATAAAATTCCAGAAAACTCCATAAAATCACCGTATAAAGTTTTGAACTATGGATTAGCAAAAGTTTAGCTGCTAAGTTAATCATTATTCCATGGAGTAGAGTTATTAATAGTGCAAGTAATGTATGTTCATGTGTCTGGGCAGCATCCGTGTCTTTAGCCGTAAACTCGCGTAGCGGGCGAGTACGCGAACGACAACTACTGCATACATACCTAAATCTGACGCATTGTTATTAAATGAGCTTGATTATTATTATTGCATGCATCCACGGAGCGGGTCAAAGACGAGTCCGCTAATATAAGGGGGGGTTATTTTGTGTTTCAAATCTGTTATGCGGATGTCGTGCAACGGGCTAATCTGTTAATCCATAAGCTCGCATAGTGGGCATGTTCATAGCACAATGTCACACGATTTGCACGCGTCTGCACAAGGTATATATCGTTATTGCATGCGGATTACATACACTCGTTAAAAGAAGGTGCTTAATTTTGTAAATCCGCTACGCGAATTAAATATGTCGAATCGCTATTGCATGGAGCGGAGTTATCGTTAAATTATATATAACATGTATTGCATCCGTCTGCGTAGTAGTCGGGTCAGGATCGCTCATACAAATTTCTGGGTTACCCTTTTATATTTCGTTTTCCTTTTTTGTGCATTCTTCATGCCTTCTCGCCCCTCAAAAAATTATTGGGGGCCCCATCACTTGAGTGGTGTCCACCCTCCTAATGGGCAGCCGTGGTCAGATACACAGCCAATAGCTATTGCATGACCTGCATTGGGAGTAAATCCGTTACGCGAATTAAATATATCCGCGTATCATTATTGCATGGAGCGGAGTTTTCATTATATTGTATATAATGCGTAATGGTGAGATCAGGGCCGCCCATACAAATTCGTGGGTTTCCCTTCATATTTCATTTTCCTCTTTTGTGCATTTTTCATGTCTTCTCCTCCCTCAGAAATTGTTGGTGAGTCTGGGTCCCACCACTTGAGTGGTGTCCGATCCTCTCTAAGGGCGGCGGTGGACAAATACACAGTCAATAGCTATTACACAGTTGATAGCTTAGCCGGGACTTTTTGCACGTAGCGGAGATACGTAGTCCACAGCAAGAAAGCATATTAAGAGAATTTTCAAAAAGCGACTAGGCTGGTAGCTAAAGGCAATTAGTGAACAATATAAAGAAAATAAGCTCTCCCATATTTCATACAAGCCGGTTAAGGTTAAAATCACCCCGCTAATCTAACAACTTTTCTCCCCACCCTTTCTATCATCCTCGGTTTTGACTGAATCGGTGAAATTAACGTAAACATCTTCCCGCAAATGGCGTAAAGAACCTTAGTCCGGAAATCTATATTTTTAAATATTTGTTTTAGAGCAAATATGCTTACAGGGTTTACATTTATAGAACTTTATAACTCAAATGCATATCAAACATGAAATAATTTAACAAAAATTTAAGTTGAAAAAGAAAACTGTTTTGAAAGTTTTCATCAGATGGAAGAAGGAATGTACATGTTTAATATTCCCCTTCCGTCTTGTTTCTTTTAGTGGAGGAAAGAAGTGATATGGGGCTGTCAATCCTCTTTTTATTGGCACTAGATCACCCTTTTTCTTTCTTTGAAGGAGGAGAAAAGGGGGGGGGAGAGACACGATCAAAATTTGCGGTAATGAATGCAGAGAAAGGGCTCCGAGACTTATCTGAGGTCATACAAGAACTTTTTGATTTTCGTTTGAGGACAGATTGCCAAGACTCTCTTAACAAGGCTAAGCAGAGGATCTGATCTGCTAACATAAGGGCAGGGAGAGCGCTCTTCTCGTACAAAGGGCAAGGAGGGCGCTGTTCTGGTAACAAAAGGGCAGGCAAGGCGCTGCGCCCTTCCAAAAGTGCCTGGGGGAAACTCTGAATGAAATGTCAGTATCTGTTACAAAAAATTGCCCCTCCCCACAAAACATTTTTGAAATCTGGATTTTGGGTCGTTCCAGTTTCGGGATTCCTGATAAAAGATCTGGTGCTGTATATAATTAATTTTTTTTTAAATATTTCTAATTATATGTAAAAACATAAAATATGAGTTACAGACTTGCACATATGAAAGTTTTTACCCACCTTAAAAATGCTAGGATCAGGAAGTTTTTTTTTTCAATTCCAGTACATAGCTGCTAACTTTTCTAAATTTCCTGAAAGTTTTCCAATTTTTATTCAATCGAGTTTCCTAACCAGAATGTACTTTCTTTTAAATTTAAAAATTTCCATATTTTTTCTAAAAATAAAGTTTTGTAATCATGTCACAGAATGTATCGCCTCAGAATTGAGAATTATAATAGAATTATATTATAAAGAAATTACAGTTTCAGCACAATTTTCTTCCTGTGACTAATGCCAAATATAAATTTTTTATTTGTGTCTTATGTCAACGTCTTCAAAGTTCATGTTTACAAACTACCATGCAATTTGCAACTACTTTTTAACAAGTCACACAAAAATTGTCATCCTTGTATCCCACTACCTATAAATTTGATCGCTTAAAGTTAAATTTCTAAATATGAAAAATTACATTCTTTATAATCTATTCTTTAAATTTGAGATTTTTTGTGGCAAAAAGAAAAATTTGTGGCTATAAATTGCGATTTAACTTCAAATTTTAATTCCTTGTTGCTAATTAATTCTCTGCAATTTTGTTGGAAACTACGATTTTTGTATTTTTTGCTGTCTTCGGAGAAAATATACAAATCTCCGAGGTTTTTTTTAATTTATATCTTACTGAAAATCCCCTTTAAGATTTTAACATACAAATTTCTATACTTTTGTGAAAATTATTATACTGTTCACGCCACTATTTATGAAATTGCATTTTTAGTATCTATGGGTTTTTTAATGTTTTATACATTAGTAAGTAATTTGTGGAGGATTGTTTGGCAATATCATGGAAATTTGTATTTGTACACTATCTTTGGTGCATTTTATTGTAAAAATATTTTGTAGTTTTGCATTTGTTTGCATCCACTAAAATTTTTATATTTATTTTGCATTTTATAATGAAAATTATTTTTTAAACATGCTATTAATGGAATAAGAAGATATTTTTTAACAACATTATTAAAACAATGATTTACAAGCTTAAATTATTTTATCGTATCTTAAAATGTGAAATGAATTTTCTGGATATTTTAAAGAAATTGGCCGAATTTTTAGTAAATTTCGGTGGCAGATATTCCATTGGTTGTTCTGGGGTTTGATTGAAGCGAGTCCTAAATCTCAAGTTCTCAACACAAGTTAGGGTCTTTAAGTCATCAAATTAAAAAACTTATAATTTTTGGGGCCCCTCAAAATTATAAGTTTTTAAATTAAATTTTGCATTTAATTTTAGACTGTGATTGCTTTGGTTTCAATCAGGACATTATTATAACAATGGTTTAATTGAAACAATGTCATTGAATTAGTTGCCACATGAATTGAACTAACTTTACTTGAAAAAGATCATTTTGTTAATTTAATGATATTTTTAATCAACCAACAGGCATTTTACATTGTTAAATCATAATCTCAATTATTAGAGTGCAATTTATATGACATTTTGAAGAAACAATAGCCACTAAACATAGATGCATTTAAGGCCTCTCAAGATGCTTCATAGAGATCCAGTTCTATCATAATTCATAAAATCTAGCATATCTTAGTCAAAACTGGTGAGAATAAGTATTGTGTCTTCAATTTTGATATGTATACTTTGGCAAGTGGAACCTGCTAGTTCTTAAATGACTTTATGAGTATGTTTATTTAAATTAAAGTTACAAAAATACTGTATCCATATTGTCCCTCATAATTGTATCAATACTGTATCATATCGATATCATCAATTAAATTTTCTAAATTTTATAAGTTAGAATTAATATATAGAGATTAAATAAGAAATTAATTTATAATTTTTACTTTAATAAATTGGGCTGTTTCTCACGATCTGAAAACTGAAGCAAAGCAGGGTATCTAACTCTATTTTGTAAAACTAAATTTATTTTCATGAAAGTAGTATAAAAACTCAATATTAAATCCAAAATAATAAATATTAAGGAATCAGTGTACAAGATAACGTAGTAACTTGTACAGATTATATCAAACAAATAGAAAAATTCTGTTTGGTATGTGAATTTTGTGAAATTAATTTTTCTCCATAGATTTAATAGATAAATTTTTCTCCATAGATCTTTGATATATCAGTATATTACTGAAATTTAAAATTTTGGCTTTGCTATTACCTAAAACATTGATTAGTTTAAGCTATGTATAAAATTTTATTCGAATTAGTTGTGTTTTACTATGTCAACAAAACTTTTGCATACAATCAGATATGAATCGAGGTTAAGGAAACTATGCTCAGAACTCAATTTTGCTTCAACAAGAAGAAAATTATGTAAAAGTTAATTATCCCGTAATTCAAGAGGATAATGATTGTAACATGATTAGATTAATGAGACTAATCTAAGTGCAGTATAATCCAGTTTATCAAATTCAAAATTCCCAATAATCTATAAATGTAATAATTTATACATTACAAAATTAATATGAAGACATAACTCTCTTATTCACAAAGTCATTCCATTAACAAGTATCTGTATCAATTAGTTATTAATTAAAATGATAATCATGTAATTATATTTGCAAATGCATCATTGATTTAATAAATAAATATTAAATGTGTGTATTAATTATTATCAGTTTTCTCATATAAACCTTTAAGGACTTTAGTGGTAAAATAACATGCAGTTGCATGTAAATATGCATGTAATGATCAAAAATGGCAAAAATAATGCTCTTGTTACTAATCCCGTTTGTCTGGAATGAGGCTAGAACAGGCCCATAAGACCAAAGTCCATGGTAAAGGAAGATAAATTGTAGCTCCTGTTGATTCAAAGATCCCTGGCACTCCAAAGTGGAAGTCTGACTTATACATAATCAGGGTGACCACAGACCTGGAAAACCTGGAATTATCAGGGCGTTCCGTTAAAAGTCGGGAAAAACTGCGAATTTCTGTGATTTATTTTTTTTATTATTTTTTTTTTTTTTCATTTTCCGACCTTCTAGTTTTCTTTTAGCTGAATGAACATTGCTTGTCACATTTTTGATGACAATGCATGATCATGATGTCACATGTTTTTATCTCACGTCACAGGACCCATCACTCATCTTCTTTAAATATATTTCTGAACAAGAGGCTGGAGGGGGGGGGGGGAGAGTTTTCATCAACATGTGACGTTACCTCAATAAACATCCTTCGAGGGGGAACGACATTTCAGGGAATTATCAGGGAACTGCCTTACAGCTTGAAATGGATTGAACTGCAATGCAACTCTGAAATGAAGTAGGCTTTTTTAAACACAACGGAACTGGAATTTTATAAAATCATGGGAAAATCAGGGAATTTCAAAATGAATTTCTTGTGACCAAGCTGATAATATCATCCAATTTAGGCTGGATCTCAGTGGGGATATCAGCCATATGGACTGTCATCCTTCCCATAATCCAGAGAGGGCAAACTATAACTAGCAGGCCAAATATGGCCCCATAGTGTGTTCAATACTCTTGCAGGATAAATTAAATAAATATATTGCGTTTTGTTCCATGCTGAGTAAGAAAACTGTTTGCTGAATATGAATGTTTTCAAGATTGTAAGAATGTCTGGATATTTTTACAATGCCATTTAATGTGGATTACGAAAATGTGAGAACTGCTTTACAGCTTGAAATGAATTGAACTGCAGTGCAACTCTGAAATGAAGCAGGCTTTTTTAATCACAACGGAACTGGAATTTTATAAAGCCATGCCAGAGTTAACATTTCCAAGCTTGATAAATCATGCTCTGAAATATAGGGCAATATTTGCATCCTTACATTTGTGCAAACAAGTATTTTCAGTCATGGAACATAGTGATAATAAAAACTAACTGATGATTAATCTGTCTTGTTTCTTGAGAATCACTTCTTCGCAGTTTAACCCAGATTATGAGAAAATACTGGAAACTCAATCACAGTTGCACTCATCCCATACCTCTTTTTACACCATTTAAATGAATGTAAAAGCAGTTTAGTAGGTATTTATAATTTTTTTGTAGTTTGAATATTTAAACATTTTTAAAATGAATTAAGATAAAATAAAAATAATAAATTAAGTCTATGGCCTGCCAAATTTTTTTATTTTTTTCATTTGGCCCTCCTGTAAATAACAGGGTGCATACTGGTGCTTGAAAATTGGAAAAGTACTTTGATTTTAAATGACCATTTTCAAGGTCTTGAAAGTAATTGAAAATTCCCACTTTCTTGGCTAAGTCCTTGAAAGAGTTTGAAAAAAGCAGGTTTGAAAATGTTCCATGAATTCCTGGCATTATGTTTTTTCCAAGAAGTTCTGCTTTCCCCAGAATTTTCTCTAACAGTTCCGCTGTTCCCCGAAATTTTCTAAACAGCATAGTTTTTTCCAAAAATTTTCTCAACTGCTTTAACAATAAACAATAATATTAGTTTGCTATTTATTTTTTCTCCCAGAAATACATACAACTTCATAATGGGGGATTTATTGATGTCCTTAAAAAAGAATTACATTGCACATGAAAGCCCTTGAAAAGTGCTTGAATTTTTTTTAAGGGAAAGTGTACTCACCCTGAAATAAGTTTGCCTATCTCTGCCCTAACCCACCACCTCTTGGAAGGACTTTTGGACCTACAGATTTATCAGATCCATACTCTGCATAGATATGGGATAGTTTTGGCCGCCATTTAAGATCAAACCCAGGACCACTATATATGATCCTGTCACTTGCCACCCAGTCCTATATTATGTTCATTATAAGTTATGTGTAAAATTAACATTATCATTTATCTGATACATTGAAAATCAGACTATAATAGGAGAAAGGAAATATTATAAAAGTTTCAAATTAAACGCCTTCAGTCATGAGTTATATCGCCTTTCATGGTATTGCCTTTGTCAATCACATTAATGGATTTCTAAATGAAAGGCAGATTGTTTAGTTTTACAAATACCAAACATAATTTAAAAAAATTTAAAAAATCTATACTGAAAGGAAAACTATATTGTGATGCATGCACGAAAGATAAGATGTATGAAAAAATATTCCACATGGTTTCCGTAATATTTTTTGTGATGTTCATGCTGTGCAAAAGTGAGTTTAATCCATATTGAAATTAACTAAGTCACAAAGATGTTTTTCAGAAAACACAAAATGGATGCATAGATTAAGAATTGAGAGTAGAATTAATTGTTTTCTATTAAATTAAAATTGTAATTTTAGAAACACATCCACTTGTGCCACTTTATAAATATACCCACTTACTATCTCCTCTTGCGTAATTTTTGCAGTTCATAAGACTGGTATATGAAGGAGAAACACTATCATATTCAGAACATGTGCTAAAAATTTTAGACTATTTGTCAACACTTAGCGTACTTACTATATTTGACAATGTTTCCATAGTAAAAAAAAAAAAAAACCGGGATGAGTATATACAAGAGTTTTTTCATTTCAACATACCCAAGTTCATAGAATACTCATAAAAATAATTACACATCAGTACTCTTACTCATTTTTGCAGTAAGAATAGAATATTTACTAAAACTCCACTTTATATCTTGGTGAAAATTTCAGGATGCTGCAGTGTGCAATTTATAATTTTAGCTACTTTTTAAATTGAGTCCCCTAAAGGTCTTATAGTAATTGGCCAATATTTGAAAATGTTCCAAAATTTTAAGTCATTAGTCAAATTTTCAAATAGGTTGACTAAATATTTTTGTTAGAATTGATAGTTTGACACCAATTTTCTTAATTTATTAGCATTTGGCGAGCTGTTCAATGCATAAATTAGGCCCTTTATATAATTTTGTAAAACATTTAAAAGCTAAATTCCATTTAACAGTCTACCTTTCTAAATTGCCAAACAAAGTCATATTTGGGAATATACGAGACTTGTAAGATTAGTCTTATAAAAATACTCAATTTTGATCCAAATTGCTTTTAAATAGCTATTATACTGCTGGAGAAAACAGTATTCTATTATATATAGCTTTTACACAATATCTAGTGTTACAGTAAAAATCCATCCATAACCTATTTTTTCAAACATTAAGTTACACCAGAGGTCGCCAAAGTGGTCTATATAGACCCCCAGGGGTCTATTTAACAAAAGCGGGGGTCGATCTGAGCCAGGGGGTCGATTGGGGGTCGAAGAAAAAACAGTTCTTAATACGAAAATCACACATACGCAATCGCGATGATCGTAAAATTTGTGAATTTTTTTATAATTGACTTAATATCAGTTTCTTTATAGAACATAAATTAATCAACGAATATTTATTCGGGTGAAACAAGTATTGACGTACCAGCGCGCAGTGGCACGAACTCTGCACTTCTGGTTTATTAGTCATACTCATATGTTGAATCTCCACTGTTCTCCACTTCAGTCTCCACTTCAGTCACGTAAATTCAATCTTAACCAAGTACAGAAATAAATTAAATGTGGAGCTTCGAGGGGATTTAAGATTAAAATTGACTAATTTTGAACCAAATATAGCGAACCTTGCAAAAATACACCAGGCACACCCATCTCATTGACAATAAATCTGTAGTTACTTTACTTATTATTTCTACTTATTTATAATTACTCATTATTTAATAAATATTAAGGTTTTTTAAATTATATAGGGGTCGATGATCAAAAAAGTTTGGTTTTTTAAATTATATAGGGGTCGATGATCAAAAAAGTTTGGCGACCCCTGAGTTACACTATCATCATATGTAAATTTTGATCATATTACACCTTTTAGTAAAAAATTACAAAATGTAACTTTTATACAGGCCCACTAGAAAACCTTTTTCGTAGCTGAATTTGGCAGACAAAAAAAAAAAAAAAAAAAAAAAAACCCTTGCCATACAATCAAAATTACCTGAGATATCATTAATTAAAATTTTTGATAGGTAATTGCAGGGATTATATAAAACTTCTATTAAAGATAGGTATGCATGTAGGTTTTGAATGGAGATTTTATCTAACAAAATTCAATTTTTATTTTATGTGACTTATCTCGGAAAAATCTTTAAATGAATAAAGAATAATTTTCTAAATGGAACTTCCTTTGAAGAGGCCCCATATAAAAAGGTAAATTTTGTGCTTCTTTACTAAAATGTCTCATGTGATTAAAACTGTTGTAGTCTGAAAGGCTACCTTAAAGCATTTCTTAAATTGGAACTATGGGTTTATGACCAATTGTTCAAGTGATATTTAGTTGTTCAATCTCTTTTTGGAACACCCGATATATGTTTATGCATATATATATATATATATATATATACATACATACACACGCACCTTATAACTATAATTAAGGAAGAATAGATACAAGTTTGTCACAAGGGAATAATGAAAAACAAACAAGTTTGATAAATATACACAATTACAATTAGTAAAAATAAAAGTTTTTTTTTTTTTTTTCTTTTTTTTTTTTTTGTGTGTGTGTGTGTGTGTTAGTTAAGGCACAGTGGGGGAGAAAAATAATATTTACCGATTATGTCAAATATTGAGAAACAGCTAATGAGAGCAATGTGCCTACAGCATTGATGTCTGAATGATCTTTTCAATATTTGGTATAAAATCTGAAACACAAATTAGAAAAATATATTTTTTTGCAACTGGTCATTGGTTATTATTGGTGATTTATTAATTTAATATACTGTATTCTGAAGAATGATTGGTTGCAAATATAACTGCTTCTAAACAAGAAAATAATTTTCCCCTGCAAAATTCTTCGTAGTTACTTTCTAACAACAAAGAATAGAACCAGCACTAACACCAGATGCATATTATGTATGTAGATATTTTGTGTACTGCATACAGGTCATTTTGTTATTCGTCATTGAAATTATTTTTTAATTTTTTTGACATAGAATAATGTCTTTGTCCACACCTGTTATGGGGGCCATGTCGGCAAATTGGGTATAATGAAAAAGGGTGAAATTTTAAAAGATTGTAGCTTGGTGTGTAATAGGCTTAGGGGGGGGGGGGGGGGGGCAGCAGTGGTATGAGTCTTAAGTGAAGGATGTATGTGTTTTTTGAGGGGTAACATGCTCGAGAGACGAATGTGGCTGAACATAAGAAACTAACCAAAAATTATCAAATGAAATTGAACAAATTGTCAATTTTATATTTTTTAATTCTGGTACTTAATTACCATTTCGTAATAATTAATTTTGTCACTTATTTCTCCTATTATTGACCACTGTTTGTAATTTGTAGAAATAAATAAAAATTTTATGTAAACCGTTGTTTCATTTGCAAACACTATGTTGTAAAAGTACCACTGGTACAACTCCTTTAGTTTTATAGAAGGGTTAGTGATCCAGAAATTTGTTTTGTCACTGTCCATGGGCTAAATAAATCCATTCTGAATTGCGGATCTTGGTCACTGGCCATAATCATAGATCCAGCTAAACACCATTTTCAATTGAGAATGTCCTATCAATTCGTGAACATTATTTCTATAAGCCAGTAGAAACAATGGTAGGTGAGGACTCCAATTTCGCTGATTTCTGGATATAATATCCGAGATAGATTAAGTATAGAGATGATTAAGTATCATCTGTTTAATATATCTACCATGCCGCCCAATAGGGGATGAAGTGGAGTAATTTGAGTTTTGTCCATTCCAAGTAATTTGCATAGTTCCATGAATATGCTAGAGTTAAAGCTCATCTCCTGGTCAGAATAAATGAGTGAGGGAACCCCATAGTGACATCTAGTTCCAGGTTAGAACTTCACTGATGATTATAGACTCTTGGTCAGGAATTGTGCAAGTTTCTGGTTACTTTGTTAGTCCATTACTACTAGGATGTATTTGTTATTGTCTAAATTTTGTGGTAGTGGCCTCAAAATGTTGAGTGCAATTCTCTTGAAAGAAGTTCTGACATTGTAACACTGAAAAGACTCCCATGTTTTCTTCAGCCACTTCTAAGGGCCGTATTCTTTACACCAGTGCTTACCTCACATTGCACCAGAAGTAGTGTTTGTGAACTTCGTTCAGCATTTTAATGCCAAAATGTTCTCTAGTTGAGCTGTCATGTGTCTCTATTAATACGCTGGACACTCTGGAATGAAAGAGCAACTATTTCCATTGTCACTCTCTCTTTTATGGTATACTACTCTGTTATCAAGTGTAGAGAATCCCACCATGCCCTAGATATTAAGCTTTCCTTTGAATTAACCCTTTGCCGATGGCTGCATTTCGGAACTGCTGTGGCCCAAAGGATGGAGCGCTTCGCCTCTGAACTGTTTGTTCCCAAAGGACGAATAATTTTTTACGCTAAGCCTAAATCTAAAAAAAAAATTCACTAAAAATCACCTATTCAACACAGAAATCTACTTTTTTCAGGAATAAAAGAAATATTTATTTTCTATTTGATGTATATTTTTCATACAAATCTCAATACAAAATACTCGTTAGTTGCTTTCATTCTTTTATCCGAAGTTCACTGTCGCACATTCTTTTAAAACCCAAACTTAAAAAAAAATACTCTCTTAAATTCGTATAATTCACCAACGAAATCATTAAGCTAAAATCAAAACGAAAAGCTGAACTCAATTATGAAATAGCTGATGCTACGAGAAGTGCTCTATTTGTTTATATTACAAAGCCATGTTTCACCACTCCAAATGATGAAATGATTAATTGGATCCTTCCTATGCCAAGGTCAAATATCTGCAAAATACATTGGAGTTGTTCACATGGACATTTAACACCATCTAGTAGACAAATAAAAATATTCCATATGAAAACTCTCATCCGTGACCGCTGTCTTTGAGGGTAAAGTTTTTTCCGACGCGAATGCGTGACGACTGTCCTTGAATGCAAGTTCGCAGTGGATGCACGGACGCATCAACTGTCCGGAAAGGGTTAAGGGTGCTGTATCGCAGAAAAATAAAAGAACAATACACCAAATATACAAGGTGATCAAGAACTCATGCACATCAAATTTTAAAATCGTATAATGTACCATGAAATTGAAATAGAATTTGTTATGCACCACTTCTATGCCTTAAAAATATACCATAAATATAATCCACTGTTTTTATTATGCTAGATGATCATTACAGACCTCCTTTTTTATCAATTGAAGAGTATAGTGTTTTCTGAGTGTGAAATAATTATTTTTGAACAATATTTTTCTTACCATTCTTATGAGAGTGTCATTGCAGAGTTTTAGAAAAAATACCCATGCTCTCCTAATAATTTAATAATTGCCAGGTTAGTAAAGTGTTTGCAAGGTACTGGGTGGAAGGCCATTTTGGTTTCACTTTGTCTGCAGCATATACAATTTTTCAAAACACTTTACTAACTTGGTAATTGTTGAAATATTAGGGTTTTAGGGCATGGGCATTGCTTCTGAAACTCTTCACTGACACTCATAAGAATGACTAGAAAAATATTCCTCTAAAATAAAAGCTTTTTCACTCTGGGAAAAGGTCATTTTCTTGAATTGATAAAAAATATAGGTGTATAATGATCTTCTGATGTATTAGAAGCAGTAGAGGATATTTATGGTATATTTTGAGGGTCTTTTAGTACCACCTAACAGAAAAAAATTCTATTTCAATTTCTTGATATATTATATGATTTTAAAATTTGTTGTATGTGACTCTTCAATCACTCAGTATATTTATTAAAGAACATGGATTCCAAAAGTTGTACATTATAATCACATTAATAAAATGACTTGAAACAGAAACAGGCCCTTAAATCATTAGAAAAATACAATATAGTATGGTACTATTTATTTAAAATCTTATAATCGGTGTTTTTCCGAATATCAAATCAAACAAAACGGATTATTTTCGAAAATTTTGTAAGCAACTAGAAAGAACTAAAATGGAAATTTAAATACATTCTTATACAGTGACATATAAATACTCATATGCAAAATACCAAGTTTTCCATTTGTAGATTTTAAAAGCTAAATGTGATGAGAAAATACAGATCTGTTTTTTTATATATGTAGGGAATGTCTTTACTGTTGAACTGATTTGCGTCTATACTGATATATTTTTGCTAAAATGAGTCACATAGTTTAATTTGTTATAATAGTTTTATTTTTTTTTTACAAAATTAATTATTGGATAATATACTGTACTGAGTTTTTTTTACAAAGCTCTTTTACTACATGCTGTAAATTAATTCATCTATTTGCAAAATACATATGTTGCTGGAGATTTATTTCCATGACATCTTCTGCCATGACATTTTTTACTGTGAGAAAATTATTAAGGATATGCTGCCCATCTGTTAAAGAATATTCTAGTGCATTCACTTCAAACTATTCTTGGACTACTTTAGGCACTTTTAATGCTTTTTGTACTATCTGCAGCTTATTCTAGTGCATGAATCGACTTTTTTCCTTGACTATTTTTTCATCATTTTGTCCATATCTTTGCTGCTTCCATCTTGACCTTCGGGATCACAGAGAGATTAGTACATTCACATAGCATAATATTTTTTATTTTTAAAGTAAAAGTATATTTTTAAATTTAAACAGTTGGCTGTTCGAACATCGTTGCTTTTAAATTGTTGGACAACAGGTTCTGTTCTCTTAAAATCTGGTGAACAGTTTTAAATGGGTAATAACCAAATATAAAATAAAACAAGAAAAATGTAGAATTTAACTGAAACTTTATTTAAAAAATGAACTAATTATTTGGAACTAGTAAAGAATCTAATTTGGAATGTCAATTTAGGAATTAAAATATAGAACGATACTCATAAATTGTGGATATTTTACAATATAATTTTACAGTATGTTTTTACAATATATTTACAATTGTGGATATTTTACAATACAGGCTAGCCTGATAAAGTATAAAATATATCACTAAAGACATAGATATACTAAATTTTGACTTTCTAGCTGCTCTGCTTTTCTATTTATTCTTTAGAAATGAGTACATTTTTATGTCAGGCCTAGGAGGATAGCAGACAAGGTTCAAAATTCAAAGAATTAAAATATACCACAAAATGATACACTAAATTTGGACTTTCTAACTGCTTAAGTTTTTAAATTTTTCTCAAAAAGCAAGTACATTTCTATGGCTAGCTAAAGACAGGGTATTCGATAAGGTTCAAAAGAATTAATATATAGTGAAAATAAACAGTGACTTGCTAAATTTGGATTTTCTTTCTACTCTGGTTTTTGAGTACTCCCCCCACCCCCAAAGAAAAAAAGAGGGGGTTTGAGGTTAATTCTTCCCAGGACTGGCTAGCCTGATATGGTTCAAAATTAAAGGAATTAAAATGTATCGCAAAAAACATACCACATTTTATGTTGCTGTGATGAATGAAACCTGATTTGTTGGGGCCTCGAAGATTTGAATCACACTGTCAAACAAACACCAGATCAAGTTAAATAAAACATTGTAATAACCTGTAAAATATAACATCAATATATAACTTAATGATGTAAGTAATGTTACTAAAATTTTATTGTCTGAAGATGTTTGAGGGAAACAATGAGTTTAAGATGTGTAAAGCCCATGGGAAAATATGTCTCAATTGTAAATGGTCCAGCAAGAGACTCTGATAGTAAATTATCTAATATAAATGGGATTTGGAACCATTTTAGTAGAGTTGTTTGGTTTTCATATATCTCATGCACTAAGGGTATGGGTTAAAGTTGATGTTGATTAGTGGCATTCTAATATAATGCCCGTTTGGTGAAGAATGTAAATATTTGTACGTAAAAAGTCAGTTTTTTACCAATTTTGTTTAATTTGATAACAAAAATCAAAGATTAATAAGTTAAAATAATGCAACAAAAAGGGACATTTAAAAACTATTGCTATTATGGAACAGGTCTGGCTAGAAGCAGATAGAACAAAGCTCATGCTCAAATCTGAGAGCTAAACCCCTTTGCATTTCAGCTTGATCCAGAGCTCAAAAAATGTGTTTGATTTTCCTCCGTAATTGCTGCTCATTTTCATTTGTGAAAATAGACAATAAGACTCAAATACTAAACACATAATACCATGTATAAAATCATCTAAATTATTCTTAGTGGTCATATTTTTCTTTTTCGTATGAAATGAATCTTGCTGAAAATCTGCAACACAAATACTCACCACTCCAATGTGTGTAGAGATACTGCAATTCCTTTTATCGTTTCATCATGATATCCCCTCTGTCATCATGATTTGAAAATTTTCATATGCACCAGATTCCTGCTGAATGTCTTTGGTTATACAAATAGTCAGAAGTTGTTTTGTTAAATTGTTATGTTGTAACCTTTAAAATTAGTGGTATTCTGTAAGTTTTGAATGCTAGTATTTATGATACATTAAAAGCTGAAACATAAATTAAAAATATAATTCCTTTTTATACTGTAATTACAGTTTCTTAAAGTACCAACTGAACGTGTTTCCATTATTTTAACTAGGTACAATTCTTGTTCACAATTTATTTTTTAATGGGGTCAAAGTTGGTTTTTTTCATTTGGCAACACTTCAAAAACCATTGTTGAAATCAAATATCATCTTACTTGAAATGATCCAGGTTTAAGTACCAGATGTTAAATCATATGCTTAAAATCACATGTGAAGTATTAGAGTATGAAGCCAACTTTCTTGCACATCCATATTCTATATATTGTTTAGATACACTTGGTCATTATCAGAATGAGAATTAAAAGCATTCTTTTTATGAACTTGTGTTTGCAACTTATTTTTTTAAATATTTCAAAGTTTCTTTTCTAAATTGGCAACAGCTTCATAAGGCTTTTGAATTGGATATATATATGGCTGATTTGGGTTACTTTTTCCTATTTTACTATTTATATCCATAGTGTGGGTCAAAGTATCAGTTTCTCGCATACACTATATTGCTACCATTTCAGGGTATTATCTCTTTCCATCTTAATAAAAGCTGTCTGTATGTATGTGTGTGTGTCTTCTGTAGCAGAAAATCTACGCTTTGAACAGCAGCGAAATTCGGTATAGAATTCCTGATACGATAAACCTTGTCAAGTTTTTTGAAAAATCAAATTTGTTTAAAAGTTATGAACTTTTAAAACTGAAAATCACCATTTTCTGCCATTTTAATAAATCAATCAATCAATCCATCTCGCCTACAGACAATATTCTAAGCTCATATTATAGATACAAGTTGTCTGCGAACTATATCTAATTTTCTGTCTAGACATAGACTGCAATAAAATGTGCGATTTTCTAAATTTGTGAATTTAAAAGATCAATTTTTGGAACATAGAATTATTTTAATATTATAAGTGTGCTTAGAAAATTTGACTTAAATCAGATGAAAACTCACTGAAATAATAATTAATTTTGCGAATTTTATTTCTGGGGTAAAAGAACTTTTTTCTTTTTTTGCCACTCCAAGTATTTTTATTATTGTTTATTTTAAGCAATTCAAAAGTGAATATTGGTTTTCGAACTTTGGAAATGTGAAAAATATAACATATATATAGAGAGAGAGCATATAAGATATTTTTGTGTTATTCTGCCTCGGAACAGCAAAATGTTTGTTCACATGTATTGTGATCTGGACAATGCTGAGTAATTAGGTTTAGTAAGAAATAATGCTATGAAAATCTTAAATTTCAAGTTATTTGAGTTTTATCATGGCTAGAGTTAAAAAAAAATCTAGTTTTTGCTTTTATATATATTTATGTGTAAAATTTCATAGCATCACATGCATTATTCTTGAGGCCTTACATGCATTATTCTTGAGGCCTTACATGCATTATTCTTGAGGTATATGCGCACATAGACAGTGATCTTTCCAAAAGTGTTTGAAATGTGTTCAGGAGGTCTTGAAGCATGTTCATCTGGCAAAACTTTGGAAAATAATAATTTTTCTATACAATAGTATGAAGAAGTAAAAATGTTTAAGAATATGCAATATGAATTTTTTTTTCTGAAGCATAAATTCACACTAAAAGTGCATAATCCTTACCTATTAAGAGTTTTTATAGAAAGGCTTTGCATAACTACAGCATACATTAAAAATGCAGCGTGTTAACCAGTTTTGAAGGCAAAAAATGCTCTTCATCTTCAGGATAAGCAAGAAGTGTGACCTTGATATCATTTATGCAAGTTCAACATCTAATTTTAATACTTTTAATTCTCATACTGATTACAATGCAAGTGGACCTAAATAATGTATAGAATATGAATTTGTGATCAAGTTGGCCTTATTCTCAGATATTTTAGAACTGATTTCAAGCATGCCTTATTCTCAGATATTTTGGAACTGATTTCAAGCATGCCTCACTTATTAGTTTCCAGGAAACATAAGCTAGTAACATTTAAAAGCTTAAGTAAGTTTCGAAAGCTAATTGGTGTGCTTTTAGGTACCTCACTCCTGCTTAAAATGGATGGTTTTGAACCATTTTCATAGTACAAAAGTGACATTTTAAACCTATTGATTAAATGCAGAATCTTACTCATAAGGTGAAGATATTGTATTTATTATACTCATCATCATATATTTATTATGTTTAGTATATTATCTGTCAAAGTATAATTTATATTAGCACAACCAATTTTTGTATTTTCTGTTGTGTATATATTTTCATAAATTTAAAGTGGTGTGTGTGTGTGTGCGTATGTTTATATTTGTGAAATATTATGTTTATATTGTGGAATATAATGATTTTATTAATGAACTTAATATATTTTAGTGATTATTTTTGTATGGTCTATTTTAATTTATATGTACGTAAATGTAATTTTTATTAACAAAGTATGGGGTTGTTGGTTTTATTAATTAAGTATTGCTTATAAAATGTGGTTTTTCAGATTTTTGTGTTGATATTTTATTAAGTATGTTAAATTAAAATGTATTTTTCAAATTGTTTTCTGCTGTGTAAAAATTATAATAGCTATGTAGTTATCAATATTACATAACAGCTGATGACTATAAATGAATATTATCTAAATTAAAGGTATATGAAAAATTTGTAAAAGCGAGTTATAACATCATGCATACTTGTTCTATTCCATCATTTTCAGTAAAATAACTCAGCTATAGTTATTGGGTAAAAAATTTCAAACCTGGGACCTCAAATGTTGATCTTTAATTTTTTTTTTCTGCTTTGTGCTCTCATTTTATTTTACAACATCTAGCAGACTACATAAAACTGGTAGGCTACCAATGGCCTGAAAACTGGAGTTTTTTTCCCATCCCTACTTAAGCCCTTTATGTTGAAACCAGTTTAAATTGTATTGAAAGCATAAAAATTAAATTTTATATTTGGAATTATTGATATGGAATCAGAATTTTCTATATTTCTTGGTTTCAAAGAACGTAAAGCTGCTTAAATTAGTTATTTCTCCTCCCTTATGAGCAAGAATACCTCAAATAGCTTTTGACTAATTTTTAAAAGTATTGTTTATGTATTGCAAAAGTGCTTACATCAGAGGTCTAAATATGTCTTGTTATATTGGATGATCATCAGGGGGAGGATACTGAGGATGAATAAGTTTCGGAATCTGTCAGTATTCAATATAGCATTAAATTAAATGGATATGAACTGGTGAAAATATACTTGGCCATAATATGAAAATACCTTCAAAGCTCTTCTGTTACTAAAAAGGCTTTATTCACAATAAATGTAAAAAATACAAAGAAATGGGAAATTTTACCAATTTATTTTGCAAGCAATAATTTAGGTACTTTATTTAAAGTTTTTATAACATTTGTAGTGTTTATATATATAATGTGTGCTCATGGGGTTTTTCCTTCAACTTAAACTTTACGTTTTGCCATATCATACGATTTTTTTATGCTGGTCTGTTAATAAATGTAAAATGTTTCATTGTAATCAGTTATATTGTGATAACATCACTTGTAACTTGCAATTAAAAGTATTTTCAAATCTATTATTATAAATATTTAAATTTAACTACCACTAAGTAAAGCAATATTTACTCTATATTTTCAAAATGATAATTTTGTGTGCCTTATGATATGTTTTGGTTTGGTAGCTACCAATTAATTTTTTTTAAATTTCTAATTATTGGATCGTTGATTAATTATGCTAAATGTTTATATATATATATAATGTTTATCTGCATAACTATAATGCTGAGAAAAATATCTGTAAATTTGATGCAGTTTGCAATAAAATATTTTAAATTGCATTAGTTGTAAAGTTCAAAAAAGGGATGCAAAGGATATTTGCGACAAATGTTACTGTGCCATATAAAATATTAGGGCCATATTTCAGTTCACTACTAATTCTTAGTGTTATTTAAAATGAAATTTGTTGCAAACTGTAAACAAAGAAATATTTGCTGTTTACAGCATTAACACTGAAGCATGGAAATCATGAAGGATACCTATGAATTGTTTTTTATGTAAGTTTGTATGATAGATTTTAATTGAAAACTGACTTTTTTGTTTTTGTATTTAAAAACTCAATTCATCATCAGATTGTATATTATAATACCTTTTATATTATTTTATTTTGCCTGTTATATTTTACTCAATCTAATTATATACATTAACATGTGCTCTTACTGACTATCAAATATATATGTAGGTAAGGTATGCTGCAAAACAAACTCAGCAAGCAATTAATTGGCTCCCAAACTGATTGCATAACTACTATAATTTCTGAAATTGCCTCAGAAGTGCACAGGAAAGTAAATGCACAAATTTGAAAGTAAATGGAAAAGCTGCTGCTAAGTATAGAGTATTAGGTTCATTACATTCCCATTAAAAGTTCTGAATACCTGGTCAACAGAATGTATAAAAATAACTTCTTGGTTTTTTTTTTTTTTTGTAAAAAAATTTACAGCCATAGCCACCACTACATACTGTAAATTAATTGATGTGACTCATTGACCTTCTAATGCTAGAATCCATTTTTAAGTTTTTTTTCCTTTTATACAAATTTTGTAAGAAAGAATTTGAAAAATCTGTATTGTTGGGCCAAATGTTCACAATTTTAGTATGTTACCCTTTGTTTGAAAGGGCTTGACAAAATCGTTTGATTAATATCAATTTTGACAATGATGTCACAAACACAAAAATTGTTTCATAGCTATTTATCACTATAATGTTTGAAACTGTGAAGTTTTGTGATCATTGAGGCACCCTTTAACAACAATAATAACAAATTTTGTCCTATGTTGCCATGTTAAAAAAATCTAAAATGTTGAAGTTTTCACTTGAATTTAAAAATAATTTTATCTTAATTCTAAATTTTTCAATAACAAGGCTGGATATAAAGTTTTGGGGAAATCCATTAATATTTGTGGCAGCTATTATGTATACAAAAAGTCATCTACAGACAGACATCACTCTAAAAGTAGTCAAAACATATTCAGGAGGTCTTAAAGCATATATTGACATCAAAATTTCGAAATTGAAAATTTTCACGAAAACAATATTTTCTCTATACTATATTCATGACAAAGTAATAATGAACTTAAATATTGGTTGGCTCTTTCAGAAATTACAGTAATTGATTACCCACCGAAAGTTAACAAACCAAAGCTAGAAATTGACTCTCAGTGTAGCCAACAAAACTAGATCTGATTTCATTTTTAGAACTTTTCAGTTATAGATAATTCATCAAGAATTTCCTCTGTTTTCTGAACTTTTATTTAAAAAAATTCTTGGTGTTTTGTTATAGTATACTTCTCAAGTTTTATTTTGTTTCAGTCACTGATTTTAACTGCAGTTTGCAATGTAGACAATTATACAACAGCCATACAATTAGAACATTGCTAATGTGAACGTGCTTAACTTGAATTACTTTTAATATGAACTGGTTTTGTGATCCCCCTTCAAATTTCTTGTGAATTACAATACATTTTATTTATGTTCTGATTACAGTACAAACTGCTTTTAACACAAACGAGATTTTAAACCCCTGACTGTGTTAACAAACTTTGACTTCTTAAATTATCACCCCCCTGTATAACTGGTGTATAAAAAAAGTATATTTATAATAAAAGAAATTTTAGGGGAATTGGATTTAAGCTCTTTCCAGATACACCCCTTTCAAAGAGCTTATACAATTATTTAAAATGGTATTAATTATTTAAAATATTTTCACAATACTCAAATGTACATATTTTCTCATTTCTTCTTCACTTTGTATTTTTAGCTCACATTCATTACAACTGCTCAAATAATTTTTACTAGTTTTAATTATTCTACAGTTATGTACTGTTTATAAAATTTAATATTTCTATTTATTAGTACAGTCGAAGCACATTTTAACAAAATACAATTTAACAAATAGCATAATATAATTAGGGCCATTTAAACCATTAGGCCAACTAGGGATGTGTCTAGGGCCCAGGAAATAGGAGGGGGGGGGGGGTAGAAAGATGTATAAAAATGACTAATAATGTATTACAAAATTTTACTAAAAACATTTAGTAAATGGTAAGAAACTGTCAGCCATAGTGTGCCCTTTAAATATATTTTTAAAAATACCCCAGTCCTTGAGCAAGCAGGGAGACAAGAATTAATATTCCTGTGCATTTACATTTCCAAAATATTCCATTCTTACTCCGTCATGCACTCAGCTACTAAATTCTCATATGCTAAGCAATTCTTATTGGTTGTTGGGGGAAGGCTGCCTAGTCTAAATCAAGTAATATGAGATTGTCTATCAAGTGCTACAGCTACACCTGATATTTAGTTATGGGGAGCTGTTGTACCAGGGTGGTCACAAAAATTCATTTTGAAATTCCCTGATATTTTCCCTGATAATTCCCTGAATTGTTCCCTTTCGAAGGATGTTTATCGAGGTCATGTCACCTGTCGATGAAAACTCTCAAATCACAAAAATTCGCAGTTTTCCCCAACTTTCAGCGAAATTCCCTGATTTTCCCCCGATATTGCCAAATTCACAGTTTTCTAGATCTGTGGTCATCCTGTGTAACATACAGGGTAAGAGCTGAATTCACCTTTGTACCTATGACCCACGACACTTCTAACCTCGCCCTGAATATAATAATATAGTCAGCATTTGGAAGGTCTGTTTATTAAAAAGTGAAAATTTGGAAACTATAAAAAAGAAAATTTTAAATGAATTGAGATATGATATAATATTCTTTTGCTACATTTGAAAATATGGTGCTATTTTCCCTAGTGACTTAACGAGGGATTTTCTTATTGGTCTTCACTCAAGAATAGAAAATGGGGAAATTGTTTTTGTTACTTAAATTAATTATAAACTTTTTATTTATTTTAAATTAATTTAATGAATACCGATGTCTCGCCTTATAGCGACCCTCGATTAAGCGACTTACTGTTATATAAGGACTGATTTAGAAGGACCCTGCAGTTGTCTCATAGATGTAATACATTTTTACTATCGTTATAACGACTGCAGAAAAGGTGGAAATCTCATTACAGCAACATTATGGAACATTGATCAGCAAACTTGAAGCCCAAAGACTAATCATTGTCCATAGTCCCAAAGCAGCAAAAGAGGGTTCTTTTCTTAGAACTTCCCAGTGAAGTCGTTAGGCCACAATAGCTTTGCTTATGCTCAGGAATGTAATCTTACCCTTCAGCACCTGAGGGTGAACCCATTTGCTGACAGTAAATCACCTCCTCTCCCATACCTACTGAACAAAAGTACTGGAATTCCAACTTTTCCTTGAATTAACTCACAGCATCTATGTTTCCTATGAACAAAAGCTGGAAACATCTCATAAGAGATCCCTATTCTTTCCTCATCTGTTTCCTGTAAATAAAAACTGGAAATATCTCATAAGAGATCCCTATTCATTCCCCATCTATGTTTTCTGTAAACAAAAGCTGGAAGCATCTCATAAAAGATCTCTATTCTTTCCCTGGCATTGAATGAGGCACTTGTCAAAATTGAAGCCTCAAGAATGTAAGTCAATGAATTCAGCTCAATTGCTATGAATAAGAGAAATCTATTTTATTCACTCTTCCCACTATTTTCACAAATTTCTTAATTCTGTATTCCCTTAATTTTCCACTGAAGGTTAAAACTGCTATCCACCAGAGCACTGGTTAATTGCATACCCTCATAATCTTTATTTTTATCAAAATGATCAATTACACGTTTGTTTGTGATAACTAAACTGGTCAGTTGCATGCATTAAACCTGTCTCTTTGTGTGTGGGGTGAAATAGGTTGGTCCATTTGGAGAATAAGCAAGTCCGTACTAATAACTTTTTCTTCAGGTTTAGATCTTCCTGTGCAACTGACCATTTTCTGATTTAACATTAACAGTGCAATTGACCATTTTCAGATTTAATGTCAGCCATGCAATTGACCATTTTCAGATTTAACATTAGCCATGCGATTGACCATTTTCAGATTTTACATTAGCTGTGCAGTTGACCACTTTTATTGCAGTTGACCAATTTTTCCGTGCAACTTACTAACACCCATCCACCAGTCTAGGACTCTGAAATCCTTGAATCTTGAATTGCTGGATTCAAGGATTGAATCACAGAAAATGACAAATCACTTTATTATAAGATGTTTTAATCTTATAATAAAGTGATATTAAGGGTATTTTTGATTTTGTTATAATATGCTTTGACTGTATATATATGTTTTTTAGATAGAACATTTTATTATTTCCATTCCTTTATTTTTTATTGAACATAAAATTTATAGTAAAAAATAAAACCAAATGATCATCTGCCTGTGAATTAATTAATCAATTGAATTTAATATGTATAGCCGATAGTTATTCATATGATTCTGAATAATTATCAAATAACATATCTTGATTTTAGCATCAAGAAAATGAGAGAATCCTTTTCATGTGTTTTTAATTGTTTTAATTTATTATATTTCTTTTCAATACTGAAAATTGTTTATTTTAGAATGTAGGAAACTGTTTTTATAAATAATTTTTACTTTATTTTATGTAAATGATTTTAAATATTCCGGATTTTATTTTATGTAACAATAAATGATCTCTTAGTTTAGTTGGATAATAAAAAAAGGTAAAATTCCATCCTGTTATAATTTTTACTTGTAAATATTGAATCAAACAGATTAAATAGTTTATTTCTGATCACTTTAGATCTGATTATTTTGCTACCTGGTGTACAGATAAATCTTACAAAATATAAAATGTTTGTATGTGTGTCCTGTATTGGAAAATTAAAACTTTGGACAGCCGTGAAATTTAGTACACAGCTAACTGAATTCCTGGGATGACAGACCATGTTAAGTTACTGTTTAAATTTTAAATTAGTCTAAAAGTTGAAATTCGACTGAATTTTTGCCATTTAGAGTCCAATTTATTGAGCAAACAAACACTTTCTTTTACATGTGTTCTGCAAACAATATCTAATACTTTCGGCCTAGACTTTTGAGTGCTATAGATTTCGTTTTCGTGGATTTTAAAGATCAATTTTCTTTTTTTGAAATGTAGGGTTATTTTAATATAAGTGTGTTCATCTAATTTGACTTAGATCAGATATAAACTTTTAAAAATAGTATGTAACATTTTATTTTTAGTTTTGATTTCGAAATCAATTTATTCCAGTCAAGTGGACAAAAGAAACTTTTCCCCCTTTGATCAACCCTTTTGATCAACTCTAAGTCATGAACTTCAATCACAAAAAATGACAAAACACAAACTGGATGATAAAAGACGAAAATCTAACTTTTAAACAAACTTCCTAAAATATGAAAATTAAATTAAATAATAAAAGCCTAACTTTTCTAATAAAAATAAATTTTCTTTTTTGAAATTTCAAGTATTTTACACCATGCTTATTTAGGGTGTATAATTATGCCCGTGTTATACAATTGACATGATAGTTCATGGGAAAAATGGAGTGCAAGAATAATTTTTGTTCAAAACAGGCAATTTGGAAATTGAGTGGTGTCTGCATTATTTAGGTAGCGGGTGCTTATTTAGGACCTTGACAATGTTGGGTAACTTGTTCTAGTTCATTCATATTCCCTGTATTGCAGGGCCACCCATAAGGAGGAACGGACATAATGGGGGACGACTTGGCACAGTGCCAGTATTAACAGCAAGAAGGAAAAGGATCTCTGCACATACTTTAACAAGAGCAGAAATTTGGGTGCTTCACTTGGTCATCTATGCAGAAGTAATTTTAAGGAAAATTGGTTTGGAACTGTGGTATAATTGTACCAGTTGCAGAAGTTCAATTAAAAGGCACATTTTGCAGTAAAACAATAATGCGTAAATTATAAAGAACATTGCTTGCTTGATAGATATATTGTTATTTAATGTGAGCGGAGCACTGTTTTGCCTCACCGCATGCTACTTCACTTTAAATACTTTTATTTTGGTATGGATATGGTAATGGATGGTATCTTGTTGACTAATATAAACATCCATACAATTACACTTAGCTAAGAAAATAAAAATTCAAAAATTCTGAACTGATCTGTAATTTGATGTAGTTTGTATTTTTGCATTTAGATTAGCCAAGTTAATTTGAATCATATAAAAATTTTGAAAACATAGTCTATTCCAAAAACATCTGGAATGTGGGAATAAAAAAAGAAGCCAAATATTTGGAGGGTGTGTGTCTATATATGTATGTACATTGTACATAAAAGTAGTATACCAATGGATATATCCACAGGAAAATAAAAATGAATAATATCTGTATATTAATGTTGAAATACAATTTGTTCCAAACTTTTGAAGTGTACAATAACAATAGGCTTTCTAGGAAAATACCCCAATACCTTATAAAGGTTTATGAGTAAACATATTAGGTCCATCTATAAAAGTTACTATACATGATCGAATAAAAATCGTTGCAGTGTCCTTAGTAGAGAAATAAAAAAATTAGGATAACAAACTTGACAACAAAGTGAGATAGATTAAAAAAAGTCAATTACAAAATTGCAGAGCGGTAAGTTTACTGGGGATAATGAGTAGGAATTGACCCCAAAACTGTTTATTGATATAATATGGATATTGGCAACTAGTTGGCCTGAATAATACAATAAGCAACATTTAGGAATCTGATGTGTAGCCTGTTCAACATGCTGTCTGTCAACAACCATGCACTTTTGAATTTGAGAAAGAATATGACTGCATACTTTGATAAGCATTGCAGGTGTCACAGTGTTACAATTCTTGATGATACGACTTTAGACAGGTATTTATTGCTCAGGGTGCATACGGATGTTTGAAAATTTGAAAAATACTTGAATTTTAGATTAACATTTTCTAGACCTTGAAAGTAAATGAAAATTCCCATTTTCTTGGTTAAGTCCTTGAAAAAGACAGGGTTAAAAGTGTTCTGCAGATTCACAGCACTGTGTTTTTTCTGAGAAGTTCTGCTTTCTCTGGAAATTTTCCTAGCAGTTACATTGTCTCTGAAATTTTTCTAAACAACATTGTTTTCTCCCAAAAATTTCCTCAATGGCTTCAACATTAAACAATAGTGTTAGTTTGCCATGATTTTTCCTCCCAGAAATGCATACAACTTCATAATATGGGAGAAATGATATCCTTGAAAAATAATTGCATGGTACTTGAAAGTCCTTGAAATTTTTTTTAAGGAAAGAGTACTCATCCTGATTGCTGTCATAGTAAATATGACATTTAGATCATATATTAAAACATTTGTATAAATTAAAAACTTTGAGGTATTTAACTCATTTTAAAATCATCAAACTATTTTATATAAACCCCTCAAAGAAAGTACTAACGGAAAGCAAAAAAAAAAATCCTTTCTCACACTAAGTAACACCTGCATCATGAGTTTAACATTGCAACATCTGCTGAGTACAGTAGGCCAAAACAGGAAGCTCCCAGCCCTCCCCCAAGAACATGTTGTTGTTGTTGAGACCCAGACCGTCCGACCTACCAGAAAGGTGTAAGGTAACTGTTTGGACAGCCGGGAAGTGCCACCCAATTTAGACCGGAACCCAGTGGGGGAGACATCCACAGGGACCGTACCCTCCTTCCCCTACCACCAACCTCTCGGAAGGACTTACGGACCCACATGTTTAACGTGATCGTACTCCGCATGAACACGGCGGCAGTTCTGGCAGCGGCGAGAATCGCGCGCTAGCCACTGGGCTGCCGCGCCCGAAAAGAGCCAACAACACGCGGTGTTCCCAGGTGGTCACCCACCCAAGTACTAACCGCGCCCGATGCTGCCTGACTTCGGTGATCTAACGAGAACCGGTGTTTTCAGCACGGTACGGTCGTTGGCCTTCCCCATGAACATGTGGAAAACCCAGGCCGTCCGACTCATCCATAGGACTTGAGCAACTATTTGGACGACCGGCCCCAAGAACATGTGTAACTATCTTTGCACCTAAAACCATACAATGGCTAAATTCTTCAGTAAAATAATCAAAAGAAAACCCAATTAGTCTTTCAAAACTAGATACCAAATTACAGCTCGGAAACCTAAGCCCAATCCCAGATATTCCAATTTCCTGTCAACTGTACCACACCCATGTTGAATTGGGAGCCAAAAGTTACGCCCTTGATAATGAAAACAAAAAATACACAGATGTTTTTCAATGTGCACGGCCAGCTAAAACCTAAAACCCCCTTTTTAACACTTTATAACATAGTTGAAAAGTGCTTATGATTTTATTCATTCTGTCTGTCTGCCTGTCCGTTCGCATGATAACTGTCATAAAAATGACTAAATGACTTATCAAAATGAAATTTTAGGATGTTGTTGAGACGGTCTGTGGGACATATGGGGATGTAAATGAACAATATCACCCAATTAATTTTGGATTGAACCCGGGTTGAAAAAATGAAATACATTGAACACTATGGGACTTAATTTTTCAAACATTTTTTAAGTGAAGTTAAAATTCATAAATTGCTTCGAAAATTTTAGAAAATATTCAAATTATCCCATAAAGTATATATAAAAAAAATTCAGCAAAATAGGTTCAGTAGTTTTTAAAATACAAATTAAAATAATAATTACACCCATATAATAAGAAGGGATCAAGTGACCCACTTCAAAATAAAATCTGGCATCCATCTTTTTTCCCAGAGTCAAAGTCGTGATTTTTGAAGTTCTTTTAAATTTATATTTAGTGTTGCATCCGTCCTAAAACCGCTTTATTTTTGTATGTTTTCTGTACATATTCTGCGCCAACGCAATTACAATATTTTTTAGTTTAAATGATTATCAGAGTTTGATTATGTCTACAACAAAGCCCAATTTTAATGAATGCAGAATGTAAACAAATAATTGTAAGATGAGTTGTATAAGAATTGTTGAATTTTTTTCAAGCAAAATTATTTAACTGTGGAGTCTAGAATAAAAGTGTATGAATGAAATATTTATTACTTTTATGTAGAGAGTCAGATGATTTATATTTTGATGACATCATTTGAATAAATTTTTTTTTTGCGATGAAGTTTTAAGTTTTCAAGTAAAATAAATTAATGTAATTCTGTGATAATTAAAAAAATATCACTGCTGAATGTATCACATTTTAGATGTTTAAATAAAATCACATTTCAATTGGAAAGTGTTTCATAATCAATGCTTTATGCATGATTGATCTTTATTGTTTTAAGAATAGGCTGATCCTTAACTAAATAACCCATGAGAGTAATCATTACATGTACAACTGACCAATCACAATAGGCCTTACAGAGCATGTGCCACAAAGAGACCATCTGTTTGTTCTCAGAATGATAGCAAAATATAAAACAGATGTATGAAAGGTTAGTTGGCTCTTTTTTATGTGCCGACTGACCCAATTAGAATGCAATCAATGCTTCTTATTCGAAGGAATAGAACATACGTCCTTTGCTTTTCAGCCCTAGTGTAAATAAGGAATATACCAGCTCCATATTCAGGATCTCCAAGAAATTTCAGGTCCCCCTTTTTTTTGTCATCCTACCTGATGCAAATTCAAAAGGATGCATTTTATTTGAAAGGAATTCTTCAAATCCAGACCATTCAACCAACAAGAAGGTATAAGGTATCTGTGTGAATGGCCGGAAAGTGCCACCAAATTTAGACTACAATCTATAGTGGGGGCCCACAGAGACCGTACTCTGCTTTCCCTACCACAAACCTCTCGGAAGGACTTATGATTCCACATATTTTATTTAGCTTGCCTGTACTCCACGTGAGCATGGACAGTTTGAGAAGAGCTGGGAATTGAACTTGGGTTGACCCACACCCTTTGAAAAGGACTTGGTTTTCCTTTGCTATTAGTACTGGGCTTATGAAAGGACATAATGTCTTCATACAGACTAGTAATGAAAGGCGATTGGATGAGAATCGTCATATAACAAACTATAAAAACAGTGCTCCTGATCTAACTTCCTGAATTTAGGAGAGTACAGATGTTTTCCACTAATGTAAGTATATTTTTATTGAATGCTTTAAAATTGAGATTCAAATAACTTTAAAAAATTAACGTAGAATTTTATTTAGGACAATTTATTAAGTATAATTAAATAGCAAAACTGCATAATTTAATATAAATGAAATTAAAGAATACTTTTAATGAACACATAAACTTTAGAAATAATTCAAGTTAGAAAAAATTGATTATTATGTCTTTAAAAAATGCACTATTTAATCAAAAAATGTTGATTAAGCAGTGCTTAATGAATACTGAGAAATGTATAATTATTTACATTAAATTGATAAATGTAAATTAATAATTACTTACTATGGTAAAAGAAATCTGATAATTTTGAGTATGAATATTATTTCTATATAACTGATTAAAATTAATTATCATATAATAATTTATCTATATATATAAATAAAATTCTTTCTTTTTTTGCTCCACCTAAAGTAGTCTTACTAGCTGATTTTGTTGAATGAATGTTATTGTTTTTATAGGCAATAGTTTTAGTGAAGTGTATTAAAATTAACCACTATATATATAGTATATATACAAATAGTTATTTTTGAATAAAGACCATGGAGAATGAATTTTAATAAGAAAATTAATGGTATTTAGTATCCTCCTTAGTCTTTACACTCCTTTTCTTGTGTCAGAAGGATAACAGCCAGTACCTTTCATATATGCATTTTGTGCATTCCTACTAATTAGATAATCCTCTACAACTTTGTAATTTACATTTTACTTTTATCCTTTGCTACCAATTTCATTATAATTTTTTTTTTTTTTAATTCTGCATTAAGGGTACTATGACCACTTTTTTGATCAGGCATGGACACTTTTCTTAGGATAGCCCTAATGTGTACACTCATAGACCTTTCTTCATAAACCTTCAGAATCTTCGACGACACATTACTGATGCTTGTGCGTCTGTAACATCTGCCATGTTGCACTATGTGTAGCGAGAAATCCAGTCCAGAGTGCAAATGTGTATAGTGGCTAACGGAGAGCATTTTGAGCAATATACTATTGTAAATAAATGATCCTGAAGACAGGGAAGTATATCAGTTTCTTTCTTCCACTCTTTATGACATGACAATTTTCGAAATCGTGACCAAACAAATGTTCATTTTATGCATTCTGTTTTGAGTATTAATGTGCGCAAGGTATCTTTTTGTACTAAATCGAGAGTGCTCTACAACTTTCTAATTGACTTTTTTCATATATCTTTCACCGTTTACGAGATAGGACCGCTAATTCCAACATTTGCCGATAGATGGCATTGTAAGTTGTCTCATCGAGTAGCGCATAGCCTTTTTACTATACCTAGACACCAACTTTATGGTCTAAGCTGTCACAGTTTAGAAGTTAAGGGGGTTGTAACAGATATAAGTGGGCACCCTGTATATTATATTTTGAAATGTTATATATTGAACATACTTTACTGGTCATAATGCATGCAAGATTTAACCCCCAGCCTTTAAAGGAATAGAAACTCCATTTCTGATGTTTTCTAGTTTTTAATCAAATTATATTTGATGTACATGTGTGCTCTTTCTATTTAATAATCAAATTTATTTGTCTTACATTATTATAAATGTTATTATTTAGCAGTATAATCGTTCTTCATAAGGAATATACAATATAAAGAAACTTAAAAGAAATTTACAATTATATGCAAATTCCTATAGCATTCTAAATGGTATTCTTATTCAAAACATTCTATTAAACTACTTAATTTAATTCTCCTACAGAGAAGTATAAGAATTTTTATTCTCGCTAGATCTGAAGGATAAAACATAAGACCAATATAAGCCAAAATAAAATCAGTATGAAATTGGATCTACATATGCCAAAATGAAAGTGTTAAAATATTATTAGAAGATATATACCAGTACAATGTTATTATGTTTCAAAAATTGGCTAAACTTAATATGAGTTTCTTCTGCGACCCAAACCATCTGACCTACCCGAAGGTGTAAAGTACTTGTTTAGACAGCTGAGACGTGCCACCCAATTTAGACTGGAACCCAGTGGGACTATACCCTCCTTCCCATACCACCAACCTCTCAGGACTTGCAGACCCACATATTTAATGTGCCCATACTTTGTGTAAACACAGGGGCAGATTGGGCAGAGCCAGGAGATTGAACTTGGGTCATCCAAGTGCAATCCCCGCATGCTAACCAGTGGGCTGTCCCACCCCTTCTCTTTTAGTTCCATTACCCATACAATATATGAGTTTGATAAATGTTTGCCAAACACATAACTTAAAAAATTTAAAATATCAATATGAATGATAATTGATAAGTTGAGCCAATTGTT
This sequence comes from Amaurobius ferox, assembly GCA_951213105.1. NCBI lineage: Eukaryota > Metazoa > Arthropoda > Arachnida > Araneae > Amaurobiidae > Amaurobius > Amaurobius ferox. The sequence goes on from OX578147.1 coordinate 135,685,306, forward strand.
GGAATAGAATAAAATGATACGAGTATATCTTCTAATACTATGTTAACATTTTCATTTTGGCATATGTTGATCCAATTTCATAGCAATTTCATTTTGGCATATATTGATCAAATTGCATATTTTTTGTAAATTTGTTTACAAATGGGACCAGGATGTTTTATTCCTCAGATCTGCTTGTGAAGATAATTTTGTATAGTAAGAACATAGATTCTTATACTTTTTAGGAGAATTACATTAAATATTTTAATAGAATGTTTTGAATAACAATGTCATTTAGAATACTATAAGAATTTGTACATAATTATAAATTAAGTTTCTTTATATTATATATTCCATATGAAAAAAGGGTATACTGCTAGTAAGTAATAAAATTTATAATAATGTATTTATATTAGTTAATTTATAATAATGGAAATAAATTTGATTAAAGGCTGGAAAACATTAGAAATGAAATTTATGTTTTCCTTTTAAGGCAGTGGGTGAAATTTTGTATGCAATATAACCAGTAAGGTATGTTCAAAGTACAACACTTCAAAATATAATACATCTAACTGTTTTTAATGATATGTAAAATTACATTTGCCCATAATAATAGCCTAAATGCATAACTTTTTGTTTATCTTGAGAGTACTTTTCTACCACACTTTGAATCCTCATAATTCTAAAACCGAACACACAAAATTCTAAACCGAACATATCACAAAATGAAATTAACACAGAAAATTCAAATTTTTGTGAGGTCAAAATTTAACCTTCAAATATTCAATATTTGAATTTTTGGCAAGTTTAATGTTAAAAAAGGTAAAAAAGGGTTTTAAAAATGGATTTTTTTTTCTTGATAAGCTAAAAGCTGTCTTCATCTAGTTTGTGAGAAAAAAATATTAGTTCCTGGTTTTTTAGCCCTTCTGGCGTTATATATTCACCTGAAAATGGCAATTTTAGAATTCATATTTGCATCCAGTTTAATCTTTTGAAATTAAAAACTAAATGTAACAAATACATTTTTTTCAGAGTTCAAAATGTCTACTTTTAGGGGGGGGGGGGGGGGAGTTTGTTTAATTATCTTGGATAGTTAAGAGTTATAGTCATTTCCGCAAACCCCCAAGAACATGAATTTTGACCTGCCTCAGCAAGTAAAAGTAGGCCAAATAAAAAAATTATAGGGAAAAAATATATATATATATTGGTATACACGCAAATGATACTAACTATGGTTGGAATAAAAAAAAAATAATAAAATGGTCGAGCAACTCTCTGTTCTCATATCATGTGGAATACCCTATATCAAGTTACAATTTTTAAATTAATTTTGTGTTTTTCAAATGAACACTTTATAATAAATTTTAAATAAATATATTTTATTTAGATATTTACTGATTGTTTGTACAGAACTTTTTCACTAGATAAACATATATTAAATTATACATTTTTTTCACACATTTTGTTTTGTATCTTCAACAGGATCCTTTTGTTCTGCAGCAAAGTCAATAACGATTTTACCCCTAGCATGTCCATTTAATACTTTCTCGTATGCTTTAGGAACTTGGTCAAATTTGTAAGTTTGTTCTATGACTGGAATAATCTGAAAAAGAAAGCCATATTAATATTATTATGAAATTATGCATTTTATTTAAGAATAAGTACAATAGAAAACAAATTATAAAAATATTCATGTTACAGCATAATTATATAAATATTTTTGTAATTTTTATAATTTTCAGTCACTAGGGTGGTCTATCCTTTGCTTGCTAACTCTCTTCGCATGCTCTATCGACCTGCCTTTTGTGCAAGCGTACTCTGCTCATTGAATATTAATGCACTGGTGGAAAATAAAATCCCAACACCAAGAAGGAGTTGTGCTAGATAAATGAAATTTGGGAGGCTTGTTTGCACATATGAAAGATGACTCCTATTCAAATTTCGAGCTAGACAAATAAGAGTGGTGCTAGTAGCGCCACTATGATCATGCAAATCACATGTGCTTTATTTATTTACTCAATGTAAACTTCGTGAGCATTATTTATCTTCCAGACTGGGCATTGTGAGCTAGGTTTGAGTCAAGAATGCCTTTAAGAAGACGAATAAGGCAGTATGAGCAGCTTAGTGAGTTTGAACAAGGCTGTATATATAATAGGGCTAAGAGAAGGTGGATTTTCTTTCCGCGATATTTCAGAAAGACTTGGCAAGGATGTATCCACTGTGCATGATTGTTGGCAGCAGTGGTCACGGGAAGGCACTGTCTCAAGAAGACCAGGGTCCAGCAGCATACGGGCCACTACTGAGAGGGAAGACCGCCATATTCGCCGCATGGCTGTGGCAGGTCGTACTGCATCTGCAGCAGCAATTACAGCTTCTGTTGGCCCCAGAGTGACACAGCAAACTGTAAGAAATCGATTACTTGAGGGACAGCTCCGAGCCAGACGGCCTGTAGCATTCATACCACTAACTCCGAATCATTGCCATTTGCGAAGTCAGTGGTATCAATCTAGAGCTCATTGGAGGGCAGAGTGGAAATCTGTTGTATTCTCAGATGAGAGCCATTTCTGTCTTGGTGCCAGTGATGGTCGTATGTTGTTCAAAAGGAGGTCAGGTGAGTGCTTGGAACCAAGCTGTCTGCAGGGTAGACACTCTGGGCCTATACCAGGAGTTATGGCTTGGGGAGTTATTTCCTATCACAGCGGAAGCACTCTCGTCGTTATCCCAAGCACATTGGCAGCACATTTGTACATCAGACTGGTGATTGAACTGGTTGTGCTGTCATTCATGAGCAGTATTCAAGAGGGTGTTTTCCAACAGTATAAAGCTCGTCCTCATACCGCTGGTATCACCCAACGTGCTCTACAGAGTGTCGACATGTTGCTTTGGCCTGTGAAATCACCAAATCTTTCTCCCATCGAGCACGTATGGGACATTATTGGAAGTGTCATCCACAAACAGCATTAAACCATTGCTGATTTAGCTGACCAAGTGCAACAGGCATGGAACTTCATCTCACAAAATGGCATATGGCACCTGTATGACACAATGCATGCAAGTTTGCATGCTTACATTCAAAATCGTGGTGACTACAGCGGTTATTAATGTACCACCAATTCACATTTGAAATGGCTCTTCTCGCGCCTACTTTAACCTGTGACCTTGAAACTTTAATAAAATAAGTATGTTACCTACACAATTGCTTTGCCTAAATTTCATTCCTCTAAACTAATTTCTTCTTAGTGTTGGGATTTTATTTTCCGCTAGTGTATTATTAAAGAGATCTTTAAAGTAAAGGTTTGTAAACCAACACTATTATTAATTAAATGCAATTTGTTAATTAAAACTTGACTATTTATCTAGAATAAAATAATCAGATCGAGAATATCAAATGCTGTCATTTAGTTTTTTAAAACAACTGAGTAATACTTTACTAGCAGTAGTTAGAATAAGTATTATATGTCCACTAGTGACAGTTCTAAATTTGGTGGAATTCTTATGAAATTTTGGAATTAAAACAATATAAGGAAACTGGAAAAATTTAGCGTGTAACTGTAAATCACTCTAAATATTAATCATTTTTAATTTGTTACCATTAAGAGAATGTGAGTCTATTTTATAAATATCATTATTCTTTTTAAATAGTCTGTAAAAAATTTTATATATAATTTTTAATAAACAACTGTGTAAATTATTGGAGGCTTTATCTACATAAGTAATAACAGAATACTTCTGTAAATTTATGATAGTTTTTTAATTCACCAATAATTTATAGTGATTTAGAAATTTTGACACTGTTCATAGTGTTAAGGACTTTTAAGATATTATATTTCCACATATTAAATGCTTCTAATAGCTGTGAAATATTTACATGCTATTTTATAAATATATTTTTCTAGTTTTAAGTTAATAGATTTTAAGATAAAAGAGGGGTTACTACAAGAGGATGGCCTAAATTTATTTCGAATGACATGGCTTCTTTTAAGGATTCATCATTAACAATATTTAATCTCTAGTGACAATATGATCTAGCATTGGGTTAATATATATCCTTTATATTTATCTTCCCTACACACACAATTATTATCTACATCTGTATCACTATAAAAAAATTGTGAAACTTTATTATAATTAAATACTAATCTATCCAGTGGTTTGTTATATTTGAATGTTTTAACAACTTTTAAATCTTTGATTGGCAGTAAATGTTGATGATTATTAAATAAATCATTAAAATTGATGGAATAACACAATATGAATTAGAAGAGAAATTTTTATTGTAAAGTTTGTTGAGGTGAATGTTCAAATGTTTAGCTCTTGTGATAAGCAAATTGAAAAAATATGTTTAAAGTGGTCATTAGATAGGTTTAATTTTAAAAAGGTAGAATAAAGATAATTAATTTTTCTTTTTTCAGTAGCAAAAACATATGATTTTATAATTTTCCGATTATGAGAATTTTTGAAGTTATGATGTAATATTTTAATATCTGATTTAAAGTCCAAATGTTTATTTTTAGTTTTGCCTTTACCGCATTTTGATCTTTTTGCATTGAAAATGTTTTACTATAATTTTGTAAACCATCACTGTTGGCATCAGATGTATATCTAAACAGAAATATTGTAAAAAATAACCTTGAAGTTTACTAATTATATTTTATACTATAAACACCGATTACAAAATGATAGTAAAAACACTTTCAATGCAAAAGGATCGAAATGCGGTAAAGGCATAGGTTAAACATAAACATTTGGACTTTAAATCAAATATTAATAAACTATTACATCAGAATTCTTATAATTGGAAAATTATAAAATTGTATATTTTTGCTGCTAAGAAAGGAAAAATTAATTATCTTTATACCATCTTTTTAAAATTAAACCTATCCAAAGATCACTTTAAACATATTTTTTATGATTTGCTTATTACAAGATTTAAACATTTACTTCAAAAAATTTTACAATAAAAATTTCTCATCTAATTCATATTGTGCTATTCCATCTAAACATACTGTTTATAATTCCATCAATTTTAATGATTTATTTATTAATCATCAACATTTACTGCCAATCAAAGTATTAAAAGTCACTAAAACATTCAAATATAACAAGCCATTGGGTAGTATTTAATTATAATGAAGTTTCACAATCTTATGATATACAGATGTAGATAATAATTGTGTGTGCAGGGAAGATAAATAAAGGATATATATATTAACCTAATGTGAGGTCATATTGTTACTGATGAATCCTTAAAAGAAACCACCATGTCATTCGAAACCAAATTTAGGTCACCCTCTTGTAAGTAACCCCTCCTTCTTCTTAAAATCTATTAACTTAGAATCTAAAACTTAAAATCTTAAAAACTTAAAATCTATTAACTGTCACTAGAGGGCATAATACTTATTTTGCTACTGGTTTGAAAGAACTAAATGAATAAGTATTATGTCCTCTAGTGATAGTTTCTAAATTTAATGGGATTCTTATGAAATTTTGGAATTTTTGAAAATATCCTTATTCTTTAAATTAGTCTATTAAAAATTATATATAAATTTTTTTACAATTAAGCATAATTATTGGAGGTTTTATCAACATAAGTAATAGCAAAATACTTCTATAAATTTATGATAGAGTTTTTCAATTCGCTAATTAATAGTTTATAGTGATTTAGAAATTTTGACACTGTTAATAGTATTTTTAAGGACTTTTAAGATATATTTCCACATATTATTAAATGCTTCTATTTTATAAATATATTTTTCTAAGTTAATAGATTTTAAGAAGAAGGAGGGGTTACTTACAAGAGGGTGACCTAAATTTGGTTTCGAATGACATGGTGGTTTCTTTTAAGGATTCATCAGTAACAATATGACCTCACATTAGGTTAATATATATATCCTTTATTTATCTTCCCTGCACACACAATTATTATCTACATCTGTATATCATAAGATTGTGAAACTTCATTATAATTAAATACTACCCAATGGCTTGTTATATTTGAATGTTTTAGTGACTTTTAATACTTTGATTGGCAGTAAATGTTGATGATTAATAAATAAATCATTAAAATTGATGGAATTATAAACAGTATGTTTAGATGGAATAGCACAATATGAATTAGATGAGAAATTTTTATTGTAAAATTTTTTGAAGTAAATGTTTAAATCTTGTAATAAGCAAATCATAAAGAATATGTTTAAAGTGATCTTTGGATAGGTTTAATTTTAAAAAGATGGTATAAAGATAATTAATTTTTCCTTTCTTAGCAGCAAAAATATACAATTTTATAATTTTCCAATTGTAAGAATTCTGATGTAATAGTTTAATATTTGATTTAAAGTCCAAATGTTTATGTTTAACCTATGCCTTTACCGCATTTCGATCCTTTTGCATTGAAAGTGTTTTTACTATCATTTTGTAATCGGTGTTTATAGTATAAAATATAATTAGTAAACTTCAAGGTTATTTTTTACAATATTTCTGTTTAGATATACATCTGATGCCAACAGTGATGGTTTACAAAATTATAGTAAAACATTTTCAATGCAAAAAGATCAAAATGCGGTAAAGGCAAAACTAAAAATAAACATTTGGACTTTAAATCAGATATTAAAATATTACATCATAACTTCAAAAATTCTCATAATCGGAAAATTATAAAATCATATGTTTTTGCTACTGAAAAAAGAAAAATTAATTATCTTTATTCTACCTTTTTAAAATTAAACCTATCTAATGACCACTTTAAACATATTTTTTCAATTTGCTTATCACAAGAGCTAAACATTTGAACATTCACCTCAACAAACTTTACAATAAAAATTTCTCTTCTAATTCATATTGTGTTATTCCATCAATTTTAATGATTTATTTAATAATCATCAACATTTACTGCCAATCAAAGATTTAAAAGTTGTTAAAACATTCAAATATAACAAACCACTGGATAGATTAGTATTTAATTATAATAAAGTTTCACAATTTTTTTATAGTGATACAGATGTAGATAATAATTGTGTGTGTAGGGAAGATAAATATAAAGGATATATATTAACCCAATGCTAGATCATATTGTCACTAGAGATTAAATATTGTTAATGATGAATCCTTAAAAGAAGCCATGTCATTCGAAATAAATTTAGGCCATCCTCTTGTAGTAACCCCTCTTTTATCTTAAAATCTATTAACTTAAAACTAGAAAAATATATTTATAAAATAGCATGTAAATATTTCACAGCTATTAGAAGCATTTAATATGTGGAAATATAATATCTTAAAAGTCCTTAACACTATGAACAGTGTCAAAATTTCTAAATCACTATAAATTATTGGTGAATTAAAAAACTATCATAAATTTACAGAAGTATTCTGTTATTACTTATGTAGATAAAGCCTCCAATAATTTACACAGTTGTTTATTAAAAATTATATATAAAATTTTTTACAGACTATTTAAAAAGAATAATGATATTTATAAAATAGACTCACATTCTCTTAATGGTAACAAATTAAAAATGATTAATATTTAGAGTGATTTACAGTTACACGCTAAATTTTTCCAGTTTCCTTATATTGTTTTAATTCCAAAATTTCATAAGAATTCCACCAAATTTAGAACTGTCACTAGTGGACATAATACTTATTCTAACTACTGCTAGTAAAGTATTACTCAGTTGTTTTAAAAAACTAAATGACAGCATTTGATATTCTCGATCTGATTATTTTATTCTAGATAAATAGTCAAGTTTTAATTAACAAATTGCATTTAATTAATAATAGTGTTGGTTTACAAACCTTTGATTTTAAAGATCTTAATAATGTTAATATTCAAGATCTTTATAATTTTATCATTTTACAATTTATCATTTTACACTTTATCATTTTACAATGCATTTGTTTGTTCATGCTGACCATATTGAAATAAAAAAAATTCTTAAACTTCTACATTTTGTTTTATTTAATAATTGGGTCATTCCATATCAAATCAACACAAAAAGTGACATTTTCAACCCGACCAACACAGATTTTTTTAAAACTCGGCTATTTTGTTGTCCACTTGTATAATAAGACACTATGCAAAATGTTAGTCCCCCCAATTCTTACTAATGTTTTATTTATAAAAATTTGTGAAGTTTGGAAAATCTGGTAATTTTTTATGATTCTTGACATTTCAAATATCTATGTAACGTGATATATTGGCCTAATCTATGAATTGTCTTGAAATAAGGCTTATTTTGTAGCATAAGGTATGACCTTTTTTCTGATATGTCACATGACCCTGTAAATGATATTTTTCATTTCAAGGGCACTTGATTTGACCTTTGACTGTGAAAAAAGTGTATATTTTTTTCAAAAAAAAAAAAAAAAAAAAAAAAAAAAAAAAAAAAAAAAAAAAAATATTTTTCTTGATACAAAATACTCTATTATAAAAAAATTTTAAGTTGGGAAAACCATGGGCTTATAGTGAAAAAAATTTCTAAATAAATATATGTTATATAAGTAGCTATACAAAAAATTCTGGAAAACACATAAAAGCATAATTGATTAAATAATTCGTAAATAAACATCATTATACTTAAGTAAAAGTTATACTAATGTGCATTTTATTTTATTTATTTATTTTTTGCTCAACTTCAAGATTTGAAAGGGAATATAAATATTTCAAATAATGTAAATAATTCAGCTATTCAATGAATGATGGGAACCTACACAAAAGCATAACTAAACAATCCTTAAGAAATAAACATCATTACTCTTAGCTAAAAGTTATAAACATGTTGTAATATGCATATGATTTTATACATTTTATTTTGCTGAATTTTAAAATTTGAAAAAGGAAGCGGATATCAATAATCATAATGTTTTTTTTATAAGTACACTCACTAACATTGCTATTTTGTGTGCATATATGGTCTCTGTTCAGCAATGTTTAAATAGACTAAATTTTACTCATAATTTATTTACTGGATGGTTCGACCAAAACGGAAACGTAACTATTTCTTGGTATGATAGACGCATGCAAAACTCGCCAAGAGAGTTTGACGCCAATGTCAGTTGGTGCACAGACAGTCCTTTATAAAATAATGTATTTCAGTGATAATCCTAGTTTAGAAGAATATAAACTGAAATACAATCCCACAAGCATGGCCTCCAGTTGTGCTCTCATGTTCTGGAGTAAAAGTAAAGGTCTTGTGTTTTCATTGGATGAGTGGGTGGGCACCTAATAAAGACATGTTTGGGGTGGGTGAAATGTACCAGTAATCTTAAAACTATATAGTGACACTAATTGCATAATTAGATTTTTGATTTTGGCACACCCAGCAAGAATTTCAGGGCACCCCTTCACACAATGTACATTCTTTGGTCTCAGTAAGCCAAAAGTATATTCAATATACTTTCTTAAGGAAAAGAGGTTGGTTCCACGTTTAATTTATATATCTGTTATCTATTTTATCGATTTTATAAAATAACTAAAATTAATTTGTATAATAACAAATTAAATTCACATTGATAATTTCATTTTATTTATGTTTTTCAATGATGAATTTAAAGATATTTTTAATAGTATACAAGAAAATCTCCCTAAATTTATTAATAATAATAAACTGCTATGAGCTTTAGAACAGTTTGCACTAGCATCCTGGGAATCCCAATTTTTACAACCTTTTGCTATACAGTTTATAATTTTTTTTTTAATTCACACAAATGACATCCCATTTAAGATCATTATTTCAAATATTTATAAATATAGCTGTTTAAAAAAATTTAATAATTAAATAATTTAATAATTAAATAAAAAATTAATTAAATTAAAAATTTAAAATTTAAAAATTAAAAATTTAATTAATTAAATTAAAATTTAATAATTAAATAAAAAATTATAAGAGGAAAATCATAATTTTGTATGAGCTGAAACGTGGAATGCAGAAATTTTTTTGAAATAATTATAGGCAACACCCCTTTCTCATTCCATGCCCTGAAGCAGTCAGTCAGTCACTCTGCCCCCGCTTTATGATGGTAGGTCACTTGCTGGCACCTCAGAAAGATGAAGCAAAATATTAAGTGATATCTAGATGGAGCAGACCATTCTAATAGAATTCAACCACTCCAACTCTGGCAAAATTGCTAATATTTGAATTTTACTTTCCTTATATACATAGTATAATGTATAAGGAAAGTATTGTGATGAGGTCGAAAATTCGAATTCGAGTTTTCGGCGGGAGAGCACGTTTCAAGCATCCCTGATCATGAATTGAACATTTTTGAGATAATGTGTCAGTGGGTCTGTGGAGACGATATCTCACGAACAAATGGAATGATTCGAATGAAATTTGGTACAATAATCACAATTCTTGAATACTGGAAGCCTATTGTTTTGAAACACAATCGAATGTTCAGAACCTCCCTACATTTTTGAGTGAAATTTAAAAAAAATCATCAAAAAATCAAAACCTTTAATAAAGTTAAGCAGATAGATATCTCTTATGTAATTTTTCCTTAGAAAACGATTGACATAAACTTTAGAACGTTAGCATGAACCGTTTTCGAGATATTGCACATTTTTCAAATAAATTTATAAGAGAATCCCATGTTCACTTGTCATATGTAATATCATGCGATAAATTTGGTGACATTATTCTTGTGGATCTAGCTCGTTCCATTCATGAGGACAGATACTTTGAGTAATACTTTTGTATTTGAATGCAATAGTCATTTATCTGCTATAAGAATAACTTATTTTTCCGTCCACAATGCTTGGCGAGATTTTGGCAACAAATTTGGGAGAATGTCGCCAACTTGGCGACTTTTTTAAATGTTGCCAAATTAACGAAAATTCAATATCTTGGAAAGAATATAAGTATCAACTATAAGAATAACCTATTTTTTTTACTGTAAAAGTAGTAAATGCATTGCATTATAGTCATTTACAGTCAGCATTATAGCATTATAGTCATTTATCTGCTATAAGAATAACTTATTTCTCCGTCCACAACGCTTGGCGAGATTTTGGTGACGAATTTTTTGCGGAATGTCGCCAACTTGGCGACATTCTGAAATGTTGTCAAATTAACTAAAATCTCGCCAAATGGATAAAAATGACGCTAAATCAATGAAAATGACGACTCATTGTCGAAAATTCAATATCGTGGAAAGAATAGAAGTATCTACTATAAGAAAAACCTATTTTTTTTACTGTAAAAGTAGTAAATGCATTGCATTATATAAGGAACATCATGTGCTGCCCACATCAGATTTTTTTTTTTTGTACCTGTTATTAGTTTTATAAAACTTTTGTTTTAGTTGTTACAGTATTTCAAACTCTGTCAACCTTAGATTTTTGTATTCTTTGTAATTTTTTTAGGCTTTATATGATCTTTTCCTTTCAGCATGTAGTTGTTCTAAGATTGTTGCCCCCCCCCCCCCCCCCAATGTTAGTTTTCATGAGGTGCTCATTCAATGGAAACACAAGACCTATACTAGATTAAACAATTTATGACCCCAGAATGCGAGAACACAGCTGGAGCTCATGTTTGTGAGATTGCTACATACTATTAGGGGACTGTGCAAATTCTAAAAATAAAATTCAAGATTTCATTCCTTATTGTACTAAACTAGAGTATAATATATATCACTGAAATACATTATTTTTATACACACACACACACAAAATAGCAATGTACTTAAAAAAAATATGATTAATTATATTTACATTCTCTTTCAAATTTTAAAATTGAGCAAAAAAATAAAATTATATGTACATTAATAAATGTTTATAATTTTTAGTTAAGTATAATGAAGTTTATTTACAAATTATTTAATCAATTATGCTTTTATGTGGTTTCCAGAATTTTTTTTCACTATGAGCCCATGGTTTTCCCAACTGGAAATTTTTGTATAGGTAAATAGAGATACATAGCATTTCAACAAAAAATATTTTAAAATACACTTGAAAAGAAATTAAAGATACATTTTTTTTTGCAGTCAGAGGTCAAATCAAGTGACCTTGAAATGAAAAATGTCATTTGCAGGGTCATGTGACATATCACAAGAAAGGTAGTTTGCAGCTTAAGACATAGCTACAAAATAAGCTTTATTTCAGTGCAATCTGTTGATTAGGTCAAAATATACAGATGTTTGAATATATCAAGAATCATGAAAAATTATCATTTTCCACACTTCAAATTTTTATAAATAAAAAAAAATAATAAAAATTGGGGACTAAAAATTTTGCATAGTGTCTTATGAGTGGACAACAAAATAGTTTTAAAAAAAATGTCTTGGTCGGGGGACTGTATTGATTTGACATGGAACGACTCAATTATATATTTCAGGGAAATCACTTATAAGTATTAGGTGTCCCACAAGGTAGATGTAGTAATAGTATATTGGCTAATTTATATCTATATCATTACAAACATTCTTTTACATCTTCTGACTTTTATATAGACATGTTGATGACTTGATCTGTGTAGTTACCTTGGATTTAAATATCTGAATAAATTTCTATCCGGATACTCTGTAATTGTTGCCGAGTGAAACTTCTATTAATGATACTGTTAATTCTATGGATTTTAAATCTATGAACTCTTCTAATAGAATTATTAATTTATATGATAAGAAAAATTATTTTAATATAATTTAATACCTAAATAATTAATACCTTAATAAGTATTTTCTATTTGTATCTAATAGGCATTTATTGTATTTTATCTGTTGTTTATCTAGTGGTTTTCCCTACTTTAACTTTTGATTGAAATTTCTTTATTTCTTTTTTTTTTTAAGTTTGGAAACACTGGACTTTATTTTTTAATCTTTATGATTGGCAATACTGTCTTTTCTTTTCATGTGTGGTAAGAATTTGGTGGATGTCTATCTTTTTAAGTGTATGTCCTTTTTTGTTTTAGACATTTCTTTTGAATTCTCTAATTTTCATTATTTTTATAGTACTTAGAGGTGTATAACGGCCTTTTTGTTCAAAGTAACACAGCCATTAGTTGACTATTAGAACTACTATTAGTACTATTAGAAGGTAATGTTCTGTATACACCTCTTGTACACCTGAAGATTTTACAATTTTATTGCTTTCAATCCATTTGTTATTCATTCTTTCATTCTCTTTTACTAATTAATATTCATTCATACAGATTGTTTTTAGGTTTTCATTTTGCTGACTTGCATTCTCTTGAATTTTATCTAATAATTAAATTAATTCTTTTGTTAGTTTTTGGAGGTTATTCTATGACTCTGCTATTTCTACTTTAATTATTTTAGTTAACGTATTAATTCCATTTTTTTATATGCTGCAAATAGCGCAATAAATAGATGTATGTACAGTATTTTTATTTATGTATTGTTAATGTATGTGTTGTTGGTGGCAATATTGTTTTAAGGCTGGGCTGTCATTTTGTTCCGGGCAGTGGAAGAAACTGGAAAAAATATACAAAACTAACAAATTATATGTAAAATTTATATTGCTCACATACAAAATTTTTCAGTTGGATTTGATTTTGCCGTCTGTTTTAGCTCATTAAAAATATGAACATGTTTTAATGAGCAGTATTTATATTATTAGATAACTGGTTGTTTATATGGTATATTGTACGAATGCCAAAGTTTGTAAAACAATTAAAATTTAATAGTTACATTTTAAGTCTCAATCGTAGTATACTTTATATACAAGTGTTTAAAAAAAAGTGGCAACTACTTTATTTCTTTAAATATTGATCCTAAACATAAGGAAAAAAAAATCATCTCTTTACCTGCAAAAATAACAGCAATAAATTATTTCGTAAGGCAATACAGTTTAAGCAACTGTTTTAAGATTTCTTGGTGAAATGTTTAATCTAAAAACATGGTGCCTTGTAGTGGTTAAGTTAGTTACAATTTGTGAGTGTAAGATAAACATATTTTGATATCATAAAATTTCTAAACTCGAATTCCTACCTGCTTGTTATCCACCATTCTTCCAATTTTCTGTAAGGCACAACCATTTGGAATGAAGTAAGCCCACCGGAAGGAAGTCCCATCTTTTACAGACTGAAAAATAAGGAGTTTTAGATATTTTTTTGCATTCTCCACATATTTTAAATAAAGTCTAAGAGATGAAAGAAATTTAACAGAAGTGTATCTGGACAACTAGATTGTAATACACTTGTTCATAAACAAGTAAATGAACAATTTTCCCAATAAACTCCATAAAAAATAAAAACTGCAAGCTAAAATTTCGAAATTTCCTGATTTTTATCAGGTTTTGAAAATTTTAAATATTTTCCTGATAATTTTTGAATTTTAGTCCCATTTTTAAAATTTCCAAACTATACTAGATTTCCCCTATTTTTTACATACAGTGTCTAACCCTGAATATAGCACAGAAATAAAAAGAAAATCTGATGTGGGCAGCACCTGACTTCCTTATATAATGCAATGAATTTACAGTATAAAAAATACATTATTTTTATAGTAGATATTTATATTCTTTCCAAGATATTGAATTCTCTTCAATAAGTCATCATTTTCATTGATTTAGCATCATTTTTATCCATTTGGCAAGTTTTTCATTAATTTAGTAACATTTAAAATGTCTCCAAGTTGGCGACATTCCACCAAATTTGTCACCAAAATCTCACCATGCGTTATCGACGGAGAAATAAATTATTCTTACAGCAGATAAATGACTATTGGCATTCAAATACAAAAGTATTACTCAAAGTATCTTTTTCCATGTATGGAACGAGCTAGATCCACGAGAATGATGTCACCCAATTTATCGCATGGTCTTACATATGAAAAGTGAATATGTTTCTCAATAGGAAATATTTTTTTTTTATTTTATATGATTTTTTGATAATTTTTTTGAAAAATGTGCAATATCTCGAGAACGGTTCATGTTGGCGTTCTAAAATTTGTTAATCATTTTCTAATGAAAAATTACATAAGAACTGTCTATTTGTGTAACTTTATTAGAGGTTTTGATTTTTTGATGATTTTTTTAAAATTTCACTCGAAAATTTAGGGGGGTTCTTAACATTTGATTGCGTATAAAAACAATAGGCTTCCAGTGTTTATGGATTGTAATTTCTGTACCACATTTCATTTGAATTGGTCCATTTGTTCGTCAGTTATCGTCTCCACAGACTCACTGACACACACAGACATCACTTCAAAAATGTTCGATTCGTAATCAGGGATGCTTGAAACATGCTCTCCCGTTGAAAACTCGAATTCCAATTTTCGACCTAGTCACAATACTTTCCTTATACATTATTGTCTATAAGGAAAGTAATAAATTAACAGGCGAGAACAGTGTTGCTTTTCAACTGTAATAACTAGACGACAAATATGCAAATTCATACAATTTTAAAAACTTTGTGGAATTTTTTATAATAATTTAATTCAAAATCTATATTAATGCAGGTTTGCAATAATGGTTTCCAATGAATCCTTCTTTCAATTTTACAGTCATATTTGGCACAAAATTCTATGAAATGTTATTTGGCACAAGATTCTGTCAAATGTTATTTGGCACAAGATTCTATTAAATGCTATTTGGCACAAGATCCTATGAAATGTTATATCTTTCTTTGGTTATAAGAGTCATATTGATAGGATAGACCAAAATAAAAATGAAAACTATCTGCATAAAGGATGATAATAATAAATAAAATAAATAATGTAAAAATTAACATAATATAATTTTTTTAGACTTCCAAATATAATTAAAAGAATAAATCCAAATATGTTAAAAGAAATAAACATTAAAAATAAAACTAAATAGATTACATTAAAAGCAACATACAACATTAAAATTAATATTGTCGGCCAGTTTCAAAGACATAAAACATCCTTTTTTATCAGGACAAACAAGTAAACAAGAAAGATCAATCATGCATAAAGCATTGATTACGAAACGCTTTCCAACTGAAATGCAATTTTATTTAAACATCTCTAAAACATGATACATTCAGCTGTAATATTTTTAAAATTATCACAATACTACAATAATTTATTATATTTGAAAACTTCATCGAAATATAAATCGCCTGGCTCTCTATATAAAAGCAGTGAATATTTCATTCATAAACTTCTTTCCATTCCTTTCATTCCGTGGTGATATTTTTAAAATTATCACAATACTACAATAATTTATTTTACTTAAAAATGTGGAGGTAAAAGTACTTTCTAACTCCATGCTTAAAACTTCATCGAAAAAAGTGATACTATAGAATCATCTGCTTTTCCATGTAAAATCAATTAATGTTTCATTCATATCAGCTATATTGCAGACACAAGCTAAATAATTATTAATTAAAGAAATTCAACAATTTTTATACAACTCATCTTACAGCTTGATGTGTTTACATTCTCCATATGTGAAAATTAGGCTTCGCTATAGAAATAATCAGAGTTTGATGATCATTTAAACTCAAAAATATTATAACTGCATTGATGCAGTATATAGATGCACAGAAAAAAATAAAGCGGTTTTAGGATGGATGCAACACTAAATATAAATTTAAAAAAAACTTTTTAAATCACGATTTTGACACAAGATGGATGCAGAGCGCAGTAGCCCATTGGTTAGCGCGCTGGAGTTGCACTCGGTAGGCCCGGGTTCGATTCCAGCCACTGCCATAACTGCCACCGTGTTTACGCGGAGTACGATCACGTTAAACATGTGGGTCCGTAAGTCCTTCCGAGAGGTTGGTGGTAGGGGAAGGAGGGTACGGTCCCTGTGGATGTCTCCCCCACTGGGTTCCGGTCTAAATTGGGTGGCACTTCCCGGCTGTCCAAACAGTTAACTTACACCTTTCTGGTAGGTCGGACGGTCTGGGTCTCAACAACAACAACAAGATGAATGCCATATTTTATTTTGAAGTGGGTCACGTGATCTCTTCATATAATATGGGTGCAATTATTATTTCAATCTTTATTTAAAAAACTACTAACATATTTTGCTGAAATTTTTTTTATATATTTTATGGGATAATTTGAAAATTTCCTAAAATTTTCGAAGCAATTTGTGAATTTTAAATTTGTTTTAAAAATGTTAAAATTAGGTCCCATAGGGTTCAATGTATTTTATTTTTTCTACCTGGGTTCAATCCAAAACTAAATGGGTGATATTATTTATTTACATTCCCATATGTCCCACAGACCGTCTCAACAACATACTAAGCTTTCATTTTGATAAAGTCATTTTTACGGCAGTTATCGTGCAAACAAACAGACAGACAGAATGAACGAAGTCATGAAACACTTTTCAAAAAGTGTTAAAAAAACAACTAACCGGTTTTGTAAGTTACATAGGTCATCCAAGTCTTTTGTATGATGTTCATTTTCTTCTTTGCTTTGGTATTTTTCATGTATTTTTCCCTTGTTTTCTCATCGCACTGTTGGCAACCCCCTACCTTGCTTCAGTCACATTTGCCGTTCTAACATCAGTTGCCGATTTAGCTCTGATGAGTGAAGTGAAGGTTGCACTTTTTGTTTGTCCTAATGAAGAAGGCTATTCATTGTCTTCAAAAATGGTCAACACTATTAATTTTGTGTTGTAGGTTGCTTTTAATGAATTTTTTTAGTTTTATTACTTTAGCAGCAGTTTGAGTTGTAAGTAGAAATAAACATGTTGCGATTGCATAAGCAGCAAAGCAAGGGCCAGATTTGTAATTTGCTCAAAAAAAAAAAAAAAATTGTAAAATTAGCTACAGTTTGGAAAGTATCTATATACAGGATACTTCTGCATTCTATAGCTCTGTCATTAGATTCTTCAAGATTTCTAACTGCTTCCAAATGTTTAGTCTATAAAGATTAACAGGATTTTTACCATTATTGTATCCATAGCAGCTTGTGCAGCAGATTTAAACATTCCAAGTAGAAGACCACTGTCATCGGTGTTTTTCAAGAGAGGGGATACTAGGGTGACATACTTGCTGTTTTTCCAAGATTTTATCAGATCAATTGTGAGAGCTGGGTAATCTTTTCCAACATTATCAAGTATTAAGTCAAATCTGAAAAGAAACAATGCATATATTATACAAAGTACAATGTGCATATTTGCAATGTATCTTTCAAAACCACCTTCTCATGTTTGTTATGATTTTTCCTCCCAGAAATGCATACAACTTCATAATGTGGAAGAAATTATGTCCTTGAAAAATAATTGCATGGTACTTGAAATTATTTTAAGGAAAGTGTACTCACCCTGATACATATATTGGTAAAGGCTATATCGCACACAATTTAAAATACAATATAATGTAATTATAAATACAATATAATGTAATTATAAATACAAAATACATGTAATCACTGCATCTCATTTCAGTACCAGTGGAAACATAAGGCTTGTTGCATGGTGAAAAGGGATTTCAAAGCGTGGAGGTTTTCAGAACAATCCTGCATTTAAATAAGCAAAACTAGAAAATGTTTATTTACAGCTGCTAGTTCAGCTTCTATTAAAAGAATGTTTTCCAATGTTGGATTTGTTTATTCTAAACAATGGATTAAGTATTGAGAAAATCTCAAAATTTTTAATATTCTAGCTCAGTGTTTTTCAAAGTGTGTTCCGTGGAACCCTTGAATTCCTTGACAGTATTCCAGGGGTCCCGCAACGTAATAGTTTTGTGTGAATTTTTTTAATTATCATCATCAAAAACGTGTAAAATTTGAATGCATAATTTGGACAATACACTTTTTTTCATTTTGGGGTTCCTTTATCAAATTAAATTTCAAAAGGGTTCTGCGGCCAAAGTTTTAAAAACATTGTGCTAGCAAATACTGCATGGATGCACTGATCCAAAATAATAAAAACAAATTGTGTAATCTTTTATGAATGAAAATTTCAGGAAACTTTACTTTCATTTTTTTTCCCCGTCATTAATTTAGAATATTTTTTGGTATATTGATTCAAATGGTAACTGGTATATATTTTTCTTCTGTTTTGCTGTAGAAGACAAAAATTATTTTTGAAAACACTATTTATATTGTAATTATAATATTTACATTAATATGTGGATATTGATAATACAAGATGTAAAGTCAGGTTGAGTACACTTTCCTAAAAAAAATTTCAAGCACTTTTCAAGGATTTTCAAGTACCATGCAATTATTTTTCAAGGACATCATTTCTTCCATATTATAAAGTTGTATGCATTTCTGGGACGAAAAATCATAGCAAACTAACATTATTGTTTAATATTGAAGTCATTGAGAAAATTTTTGGGAAAAAATAATGTTGTTTAGGAAAATTTTATGACAGAGTAACTGCTAGGGAAATTTCCAGAGAAAGCAGAACTTTTCAGAAAAAACACAATGCTGTGAATCTACAGAACACTTTCAATCCTGCCTTTTTCAAGCACTTTCAAGGACTTAACCAAGAAAATGTGAATTTTTAAGTACTTTCAAGGCCTTAAAAATGTTAATCTAAAATTCAAGTACTTTCAAAATTTTCAAGCAACCGTATGCACCCTGTAATATACAGAAGCACGTTTAAATCACAATGCATGCAAGTGCACATGTTTTGATGAGCTGTTTAAAAGTTATTTAATTTTTATTTGTAGAAAGCATAGTGAGCATATGCAGTTTTAAAAGGGAAATTTTGCCCTGTTGTAGTTCATTTTAATAATTGAAATTGTGATTCTGCAAATCTGCATGCAATTTCACATATGTATGCAAAATTCCATCTTACCTGCTTTTGAGTAAAAAGGATAACAAAATTCAGGCAATAATTTTGTTAGGAATGGAGAATGGACTTCTACATTTGTCCATAAGTATATTAGAATATTATTAACAAGTGATAGAAAAAATATATTATTAGTTTTGTAAATAAAAATAGAATTAACAAAATTAAATAATTCAAAAGAATGCACTAAAAATGGGTGAGAAATGCAGAACATAACAAACTTTGTTGAAAATCACTGTAGTCAACAATGTACTTTAGACAATTTTGTATATTAATTATTTACAAATACTATACTATGAAAACTTAAAAATATCTTATATTATAATTACAATATGCTATAAACATTATCAATCACTTCTGGCTAACTGATATTCTTATGTAATATGTGATTTCATAAACAAAATCAGATTTATTCTTTCTTAAACTCCCAAATACACAAACAGATGATTTGCCATATTGATGTCCAGATAAAGAGCAAAGTCTTTTCCACAAACTATTTAAGTTTAATGGTAGTCATTATTAGTGTATTTCTTTATCTTGATCGTGTTTAAAGTTAGGTGAATGTCAAGCTATTTTTGGAAAATGCCTTGTATTCTTTAGAATACAGAGTCATTATTTTCTGCAAAAATTAATTAATAGAACCTCATTTGACAAAAAATGGTGGATCCATTAGCCCTTCCCGGGAAAATTTCTTTCTCACTCCTCACCATTAGGAACACGTCATGTTTAATATCCAATCTTAGATCATTTGCAAAGGGTCGAAAAGGGGGGAAGCAATAGCCACACCTTTTTTTAGGCTAGCATTATTGAAGCGTGTAATAGTGAGGGAGGGATTCAAGAATTGGGATGTTTTTATACTATGTTTTTTGTAATACATGGCATAGGTTGAAGAGTTTTAGCCTCCAAAATGTGTAAGGATGCATTTTAATGGGAAAAATACATTGAAACATGTCACTTAAGCAAGTAAAGTATAACAATTTTCTCAAAAGATACATATATTTTCAAAATTATTTAAAAATTAAAATAAAGAAAAAATTGTTTAACTATTTCTTTAAATTAGATTTTAAACAGAAAAGAGTAAGATTTTTAGCCTCAATGGATGCTATGCCATTGGTTGTTCTCTAATATTAAATCAGGGTGGATAAAAATCATGATTTTTTAAAAAAAATCAAAAAAATCGGATTTTTTTTATTTAAATCTGATTTTTTTGATTTAAATCTGATTTTTTTGATTTAAATCGGATTTTTTTGATTTATATTAGCCTTTTTCAAAATCAATTTTTTATATTTTTCAGATCAGAAGGTAGGTTAGACTATATTAATGTACTGTATAATTTAAAAAAAATTAATTTAATATATATTAATATAAGATTAAAAAATATATATGCAGGGGTTAAAAAAACCAAAGACTTTTTAAATAAATAGGATTTTTTTTAATTGGGTTATTTTATTCAATTTATAAATCTAGGCTATATTAATTATATGGAACTATTATGCGGTTTTAAGTTCTTTATTTGAATTTATATTAATAAAGAGCTATGTGTGATATCTCAAAATCTATTAGGTTTGATATTATGAAGGACTTGAAAAAAAGGGAAGGGATTATGACAAGCGTATTAAAAAGTCAAGATTTTAGAGAAAGATGATGTTTTTAAGTATTAATATTTAATACCTTTTTCATTTATATAATAAAAACTTACCATTTAACACATTATCCACATAATTTTGACTTTATCCAGCTAATGAAAATGGGCATCTACATCATGACTACAAATCTAGATAATTTTGATGTAATCTATATAATGAAAATGGGCATCTAGATAATGCCAAAAAATCTAGATAATTTTATGAAATTTCACCAAAATCAAATATTTTTTGTGTAACATTGAGATAGTATTGGTAATTGTCTCAAAAGGAGCATAACAGTTTTTTACTAGCTTGAGTTACGTAAAAACAAAGCTCCGGTATAGAATGAAAATAAAGCTACTGAATGCCATTTTAACATTTAAATTAGGACTATTAAGACACACGCATATGGGAAATGTTATGATTACCCCCCCCCCCCCCCATTTTTGAAGGACATAGAAGCTATGGTTACGTATCGAAAATGTACAGCAAATGAAGTTTTATCGTTTCTCAGTCAGGCACTTCAAATTTTACAGATGAGGATTATGATTCGTTAATGTGGAAATAAAGTGTTTTATATTCTTATCAGAGGTGGAGCTACAAATTTCCTCAAAGTTTTTTTTCTACTGTGATCAAGAGCAAAAAGTACCAAAACGCCTTAGTTTTTGTACTGTATAGGTTGGGGACTATGGAATTGAAGAGAGGGAGGGACAAAAAGGATAATGCCCAAGGGCCCTATGATCCTAAGAGACCCCAGAGTGATTTTTTTAAGTCCTTAAAAAATAGGTGAGGGTAGGGATTGGTGGGGGAGCCCAATCTGCTAAACTGCTTAAGGGCCGGTCAATCCTATTCCCAACATTGTTTGCTATATTGGTGTGCGCCAGCAAAAATCACAAAAAAAGGAAGGAACCAAATTTTCTTATTTCTATGGTAAAAATTATTACAGCACATATAAATAACATTTCAAAAGGTATTTTAATTTTTTGTAGCTTGAAATATGCATGTAAAAACTGTATCGCAACCACTGATCCCAATAAATCATCACAAGAACAATTAAAATGTTAATTATTGTCTAGCTATGTTTTTAGATAACTGACAGAAAATCTAGATAATTCTAGATATATTTTGAGTGATTTTTAGCTATAAAATTAGAAAATAAATAGGTTGGCAACACTGGTCAGTTGTCATTGTTACTTGATTTTATACTCCAAGCAAGTGTTATCTCCACTGACCGAGAGTTAAGGAAAGGATTTCAGTTTTTTTTTATATACTCTAAAGATGTCTTGATGTGAAATTTTATTATTTTAAACATTTATTCTGTTCCATGTTATTTTAGCATAAAAATACAAAAAAAAACTTCAAGAAATGACAAAATTAAAAAATGATTTTAATCAATGATTTTTTTAAAAAAATCAAGTGATTTAAATCATGATTTAAATCAAACAACCCTGTATTAAATCAAATGCTTTTTGCCTGTGTCTTTTAGTTTTGGGTGGTTTTTGATGGTTTAAGTCAATAGCATCATCATCAGAAAAAAAAAAAAAACTGGGGAGGGGGGGGTAACCTAATATATTGCTTCCCATTTCTTTGAACTTCAATGGGTTCTTGGAGGGGGTTTATGACCCCCAAATTCCCCCCTTGGTATCGCCGCTGCTTTAAACATAAAAAATACCACTTCATACCCTTTCATTTCTCTCAGCTGTTGTTTGAAATCTGGATCTTGATAATCAAAGACATTATAAACACCAAGATTCTGTATCATTTCCACAGCATCTGTACTACACGTGGCAGTAACATCAGCTCCCCATGCTTGCAAGAGCTAAGAAAGGAACCTAAATTAATGCATGACATTATTTGTAATAAGCTTTAATTAGAAACAAAAAAAATGACATAATCAGAAAAGTTCAATGTAAACAAATATAAACAATTCAGAATTAAACAATATAATTTCGACTGTGATAAACGATAATAATGTGAGTACTCACATTATTATCATTTTCAAAATGACAAGCATATTGCAAACTGTAGACCTGATTCAACACATATTCGACAATGAGAGTTTGTTCATGTTATTTGCTTTCCATAAGGTAGGAAATCAACATTATTTTTAAATAGCTATTTGCAATAATAATAACACTTTAGACATAATATTTTAAACTGATTTTACAACTTCAGCTGATTAAAATTTAATGTGAAATAGAAGTAGCATACATTCACTGATGATTCTTCAAAAGCATATTCTATAAGTATCAGGGTGAGAACACTTTCCTTAAAAAAAATTTCAAGAACTTTCAAATACCATGCAATTATTTTTCAAGAACATCATTTCTTCCATATTATGAAGTTGTATTTGTTTCTGGTAGGAAAAATTATAGCAAACTAATATTATTGTTTAATGTTGAAGCCATTGAGGAAAGTTTTGGGATAAAACAATGTTTAGGAAAATTTCAGCAACAGCGTAACTGCTAGGAAATTTTCCAAAGAAAGCAGAACGTCTCAGAAAAAACACAATGCTGTGAATCTGCAAAACTATTTCAACCCTGCCCTTTTCAAGGATGTAACCAAGAAAATGGGAATTCTCAAGTACTTTCCCAATTTTCAAACACCCGTATGCACTCTGAAGTATATGCACTAAGCATGTGCCCCAAGCATGCTCTTATCCCAGAAGTAAGTACTTATGATATCAGTCATTTTTCTATGGTCACTTAGGGGAAGATAACATCAAAACTGTTTTAATATAGTAGAAAATCAAAATATCATAACAAAGATGATTTCCAGTGGAAGGATTGAAACAAATCTTGCCTAGCCATCACAAATATTTCAGTATTAGCTGTTGGCTGATCCAGGTGAGATTAGCAACAACTTTTCTTATTCAAAATATGGGAAAGGAGGGATATTTCTCATCAATCTATAATAACAGGGTGGTCACAAGAAATTCATTTTGAAATTCCCTGATATTTTTCTGATAATTCCCTGAAACGTTCCCCGTCAAAGAATGTTTATCGAGATCATGTTGCCTGTTGATGAAAACTCTACCTCCAGCCTCTTGTTCAGTATATTTAAAGGAGATGAGTGATGGGTCTTGTGACAGCGAGCTGAAAAATGTGACATCATGGAATGAACAAGCATTGTTTATATAGCTAAAAGAAAACTATAAGTCAGAAAATGAAAAAATATTACAGAAATTGGCATCCCCCTGACTTTCAACGGGATTCCCTGATAATTCCATGTTTTCCAGGTCTGTGGTCACCCTGGATTAGCAACAACAATAACACCTTTTGTTATTCAAAATATGGGAAAGGAGAGATATTTCTCATCCATCTTTAATAAGTAACAGTGTTAATCACTGATTTTTCAAAATTGAATATGTAATTGATACAAACTGATGATTGATAGAAACTAATGATCATCAATTAATTACAACTATAAATTCAGCTAAAAAAAAATCTTATTTTTCAATTATACAAAACAAAGTAATTTATACAAAAACCAAATTTTTATACAAAATTTAGATAACATGTTAGATGAAATTTTATATCACTGCTAAAAATTGAATATTTTTATCAGAACTGAGTTGGTGTGTGTGTGTGTGTGTGGTGGGGGGGGGGGGGGGCTCACAGCCTTTGGCCCCTTCCTGGCTACTGCTCTATTCAAAGGAAGAATGCAGCTTTCTTCTCAGGATAAAAATACAGCCTTTTGCCATTGCCTGTGAATGGATCCATATTTTATTTCAAAGATAGAGGTTATTTTTTTGCATCCGAAATTGGTTGATGCTGTTGCTAATTTGTTACATGCTGTGTTTTAAATGCTTTTATACTTTACAGTTATTTTTGCAACAGTTTGAGTAATTCACTTTTTAAAAATATATCCAGTCTTCAGACGAGAAAGATGATTTTTTCAAAGATTGGTCATTTATTTAACTGCATCTGGAGTCAATATGAAATGATTTAAAAAAATAAATTCCAAAATAAGCTATACTTATTAATGAACATGAATGGCTATACAGATATATGGGTACTAGACATTAGTAACAATAACCTTAAACCAGAAGTTGCCAACTGAGTGATATTTGAGTTACGAGCAGCTAAAAGCATATAAAACTCTTCTTTGAGCATTATTTTATATGGTAGCAAATCATGGACACTTAACAAAATGGAAGCGAACAAATACAACATATTTGAGAGCAGGGCACGACAGCCCAATGGTTAGTGCACGAGAATTGCACTCGGACGACAAGAGTTTGATTCCTGCCTTTACCCAAAACTGTCTTCGGGTTCATGCGGAGTATGGTCACGTTAAACATGTGGGTCCATAAGTCCTTCCGAGAGGTTGATGGTAGGAGAAAGTACTGTTCCTGTGGATGCCTTCCCACTGAGTTCCAGTCTAAATTGGGTGGCACTTCCCAGTCGTCTAAACAGATACCTTACACCTTTGGGTAGGTCGGACGGTCTGGGTTAAAGAAAAAGAACATATTTGAGAGGAAAATCTTTTGAAAGATCTTTGGTCTGAGAATGAATATAGAGAAGGGTGCACATATTTCAACTATGAACTATATAGCAATGGCGATTTCTGGTCTAAAAGCAGGTCATGCAGAAATGCATCTTACATCCCATCATCCACATTATCAATCACATCACAATACTCAAGGGATTTAATGGCAATAATTTAATAATGTTAATGTCACTGTGTCATATATTGCAACCAGGGCAGGATTTTTGCCATGAATTTGGTACCAAATTCTAGGGTACTGTAAAAAGTACAGTTTGATCCAGTACAGTTCAAGTTATTTTACACGTATACAAAACTTTTAACATATATTGCTTATTTAATAATTTACAATTACATAAGGGAATTAGAGATTTTACTGTATTTTCTTTACTTCGCTTAAAAAAATACTTTTTCAAATTTAATAAAATACAAAGTACTTTTGAAAACGTGATCAGTAGTAAAATATATAATGCAAAATACATAATTTTGTATTTGGAAAGTATTTTCTCAGCATTATACTAAACTATTCCATTGTTCCAGGAATTGTTTCCTATAAGAAATAATACTATAAAATTCTTTAATTTTTTCTATCAGGTTTAGTTCTGTACATAATGTATCAGTACAAAAAATTTTATAGTAATATGTGCATTTGCTGTAGAGTCATTGTGTCCACACCTTATGGATATACATGCATATACACACATATGGTCATCTTTCTAAATATACCTGTATTTGTATATCAAATTTTTAACACCATATTTTTTAAATGTTCTGCAATTTTATTGCACAGTGATAAATTATGTTACTATAATTTTATATACAGATATAAAACTACAGCCAAAACATATGCAATTTTTATACATAACATACTTGAACAGCAAATGTGCCAACTCCTCCAGATGCTCCTGTGACAAGAACTCTAAAAAAAACAAAATATAAATGTGAAACAAAAATGTTAAATCAACAGTTCAATTAAAACACAACCAAAAATCGAATTTACTACTTGAATGGCTAAACTGTTACATATAGCTTAAATTATGATTTTAAACTACCAGACTTATAAATGTACGAGCAAATGAAAATTCTACACTAGCCATTTTTTAACACAACAAATAGCCATCTCCAAGCTGACTTTTATAAACAAAAACATAAATTGGAAATACTAAATATATTTAAAAGAAGTATAAATCTTCAATTATTAATCATAATTATACTGATATATAAATGGCTACAAGTCCGTGGATGGAAAATCATAAATATTAAAAATTTTAAACAAAGTTTATTCACAGTTATGAAGGACGGTTAATACAAACATTTTTCATTTTAGCACTTTTGGATGTTTAATGTTGAAGCCATTGATGAAATTTTTAGGGAAAAACAATGTTGTTTAGGAAAATTTCAGCAACAGCGTAACTGCCAGGAAAATTTCCAAAGAAAACAGAACTTCTCAGGAAAAACACAATTCTGTGAATCTACAGAACACTTTCAACCTTGTCTTTTTCAAGCTCTTTCAAGGACTTCACCAAGAAAGTAGAAATTTTCAAGTACTTTCAACACCTTAAAAATGTTAATCTAAAATTCAAGTACTTTCCCAATTTTCAAGCACCCGTATGCACCCTGGCTATCATCGAGGCTACAATTCCAAATTCTAAACATGCTATCCATGTACTGGCACCATAACACAGGTTTGTATGAGAGAAAAGATTTGCTTTCCATTTTCTGTAAGACAGCTTCAGCAAAAATTTCTGAGAGTGGTTTAGCTATACAGTCCCCCATCAGTTTGCAAAAAGATATCATCACAGAAACCAAAATAATTAATTTCTGCAGTGATGTTTAATACAGAAATGATTGCAACAATGGATGCTTAGGAAACCTTTTTACATTGCAATTTTTTACCAATGATCTCAATGGCAGTCAGTGTAGGGGTATTAAGGCAAAGAGAAACAACATCAAAACTATACAACGTACAATTTAGTTCAAAACTTTGACCCGACATTGAACAACAGGATGAGAGTATGCACAGCATGTGCTAAATAAACAAACACATAATTACATGTTGTTGTTGTTGTTGTTGAAACCCAGACCGTCCGACCTACCAGAAAGGTGTAAGGTAACAGTTTGGACGGTCGGGAAGTGCCACCCAATTTAGACCGGAACGCAGTGGGGGGAGGCATCCACAGGGACCGTACCCTCCTTCCCCTACCACCAACCTCTCGGAAGGACTTTCGGACCCACATGTTTAACGTGATTGTACTCCGCATGAACACGGCGGCAGTTTTGGCAGTGGCTGGAATCGAACCCGGGCCTACCGAGTGCAACTCCAGCGCGCTAACCAATGGGCTACCGCGCCCACATAATTACATGTTGTTGTTGTTGTTGAAACCCAGATCGTCCGACCTACCAGAAAGGTGTAAGGTAACTGTTTGGACGGTCGGGAAGTGCCACCCAATTTAGACCGGAACCCAGTGGGGGAGGCATCCACAGGGACCGTACCCTCCTTCCCTTATCACCAACCTCTCGGAAGGACTTTCAGACCCACAACATAATTACATGTGTATATGTTGCACATATTATTTCCTTACTGTATGCATTTCCTCAGTGGCAGAAATAAGGGAGATCCTAGAGGGGGGGGGGGAGATTGTTATAAGATCAGTGCTAAATTTTGCCATGCAGTATATACTTTAGTCTTTACTAAGTTTAATCATATCTAAACTGTTCTCCATCCACATTAGCTCCGATAATCGGGACTCTATGGTATTTTATGCTAAAAAATATACCTGGCATTGCTCGAGATTTAAGATACAAAACTCTGATTAAAACTATACAGAAACGCTCAGCGAATTCTCGAAAACAAAAGAATACTTTAACAATGTGGCTGCTTATAACAAATATAAAATAAAAACTTCTGAGTGGGTGCACACATGACTATATCATGACAGTCCATCTGAAATTCTAAGCAATGTCAGGTAGTAAGCTATAAAAGTAATTAATAACAAAGAAATCAAACATTTAGTTTTAAAGACGACACAAAAATTTATTTTCTAAGTGAGTAAAATAACATTAGAAAAGTAATTAAATGTGCTTCTTGATGAGATAAAGTTGTGATGAAATATGCAAAATAAACTATTTAAAATTTAAATTCAGTCTGAAAGAAAACAAAGTGTCAAATTCTTTGAACCTAAAACATTAACCCTTTAAGAGTATCGTTTATTTCCCTTCGCGCACAATGCAGTGGGGAGTTTTTTTTTCTCCTATACCTTTTTCCCTATTGATTGTGCGTTGAATGAGAAGGTGTTTTGCTGAAATAAGTATTAAGTAAATAACCATGGATAATAACAGATAAGTAAATAAAAAAAACATACAATTCCAATTTTTAATAGATCTTCTTGGTGTGATAAATTTTAAAACATGGAATATAACAAAGATAAACTTCACAGTCTGGACACCATGTCCTGGTTTCTTTCCTAAGCTTCTTGCCAGTTTTATTGGATGCTTAACATACAACACATTGCCTAGTTAACTCTTTTTTGCAGGGTGTGAGATAACTTATGCTTTGCTGAATTAATATTGAAAGCATTTGAGGCCGCCATTGTTTTGAATGTGGAATCCTATCAAAACTGCATTTAATTTACGTGCATTTACGAAATGCTGCCTCTGATAAAATTAGTTTGTAGGACTACTACTGCCATCTAGTGTAAAAGATTGTAAACACAGTTAATATCTCATAAAAAAAATCAAATGATGTGTTATTTCCGTCAAATAGACAGGAGTCTCGGCTTTAAAAGTGTATGACGAGTCTACCTTGTCAAACCCACTTAGAGGTAGTGCAATGCATGACGAGTTGAACTCGTCAAAAACACTTAAAGGGTTAAGCAGAATATTTTACATTTAACACTATTACAGCATACAAAATCAAACCACAATATTTGCATCTTCAACTAATAAATAGATGATGCTATTAGTGAAATGTAAAGCAATAACAAAAGTTATGAAGTTTCATGAGTGATGTTGTGCTTAGTCTCGGATACAGTTAGCGGGATCACTGGAGATTTTGCAGTTGGCAGCGAGATTGGATTTCATTTTTTCCCCTTATACATAATGTGCATGATAGGCCAAAGTTGAAAGGGCCAATCATATCCTTTTTTCTTGGGCCAATGTAGGACCTTGTACTCGGACCTGGTTGCAAGTCTTGTGTGTTCTGATGAAGAAGGCTATTTCTTGCCTTTGAAACTGGTCAACACAATTATTTTATGCTGTAGGTTGCACTTAATGAAGTTATTTTAGTCTTGTTACATTAACAGCAGTTTGAACCGTATATAAAATCTAAACACAGTTTTAGCAACGTGCAATAGATGACACTACCAATCAAAATTGGCTGTTGTTAGAATTAGACCAGATTTTAACTATTAAATTCTTAACATTTAAACTTATTTAAGTTGAAAAAATTTCAACAAGGCAATTTTTTTTGGAGGCGGGGGGTTGAGGTACCTTTGTTCCAAATTTCATGGCTATGGACTGTTTAGAATTTTCACTACAGACTACACAAACCGACAGACATCTTTTATTATTATAAATTGTAGGCAAAGTATAAAAGTATTGTAGAAAACTTGACATAAATATTGTTTTATTGGTTTTACTATCAATAAAACAATATTTATGTCATAATACAGTAAGTTGCTTCATAAGAGTAGAGCTAACTGACAAGCATGTTACCTTTTGCCATGGCTAGATTTTTCTGAAAGGCCACCAAAACAGGTCAAAGCAGCCCAAGCAGTTAAAGCAGCATATGGAAATGAAGAAGCTTCAATGTGATTTATCGAAGCAGGTTTCTTTGACACCTATTTTAAACATTTATTTGAATAAATTAATTAAGCAATATGAATAATTGTCAATCACTCATTCAATTTTATAACCTGAATGGTAATTTTTGGCCAGTGGTATAAAGAAAATTACAAAAAAAGAAAAAATAGTAAATGGAGGGAGTGAATATCATATTTTGAGATCAATATTTAATATCCTATATCAGAATTTTTTTCTTTCAAGAACTTACTATAGATTAAAAGAGAATAAAGGAATAAATAAAGTTTTTGTTTTTAAAACTTGTCAACAGACAAAGCATTTTCTAGTTTAGAATAATTTCTCCAAACAATGATAAAACAGCTGGACCAGTAAGAAGGCTCATCACCAGCAAACAATGATTGACTGGAAGCAAGAAAGCTTGTAAAATACTAGAATTTTCAAATCTCTGTGATGAGTGACAAATTCCATCCGTCTAAGTGTGAAAGCAGAAGATGCATGCATAGCAGCTTATTCGCATGGATTTTATTTGAATAAAAAAATACTGATGCAATGAAGTTAGCATATAAATTTTTGACAGTGCCTTGTATAGATATGTTTAATACCAAAAAATCTTGTATAAATTAGTTTAGTACACATTTTGCAAGTGGTTATAGAAGGGCATTTTATGCATTTATACATTAGATTGTAAAAGGTATAATTCTATCATATTATATATCAAAATTAAAACCTGTAACTGAAAGTGTGTATGTAGTAGCTGCCAATAGGAATTTTTGATTTAGAAGTCTTAATTCAGAATTTGAACTAGTTGCTCTATCAAACAGCTAGTCAGTTCATCTGCACAAAGCATAGTGAAGTAAATA
This sequence comes from Amaurobius ferox, assembly GCA_951213105.1. Taxonomy (NCBI): domain Eukaryota; kingdom Metazoa; phylum Arthropoda; class Arachnida; order Araneae; family Amaurobiidae; genus Amaurobius; species Amaurobius ferox. Next base: position 135,716,736 of record OX578147.1, read on the forward strand.
ATTTAATATAGTTTTTAATATTTAATTCAGATTTAGTTGCGGTTAAAAATGAAAATCTAGATTAATGGTATGACAAACTACATACTATATCACTAGAACAAACTATCTGGTATTGTCCAGGTCCTAAATAAATGCTTGCTACATAAATAATACAGATCCAGGTAATACCACTCAATTTCCAAATCACCTGTTTTAAATCAAAATTATAGCCATGCTCCATTTTTTTAATCAGCAACCATGTGCTACAGTTTGCTATGCATGCACACAAACATCTGGTTTGTCGATCATTGGCATAGCATCTTATTGTATGCTTTATATGATATATCTTTTAAATTCATGAAGTTACATTCAATAAGTGTGACTTTTGAATTGCTCAAAATAAATACAAATAAATGAAAAGAACTGCAGTTGAAAAAAGTTCCTTTTCCAGAAATAAAATTTAAAAAAATAAATCATCCTATTAAAGCCAAATTTTAAGAGAACACTTATAATATTAAAATAATTATATATTCCAAAACATGAAAATTTATCTTTTAAATTCACAAAATTAGAAAATCAAAAAAATTATACTTCTTGATATCTAAATCGAATGTCTGAAATGTTATTCGCAGATCACCTAGGAAAGAAAAGTGCTGGCATTCGACTAGAATCATTTGGATAAATAGAATTGATAAAATGGTGGAAAATGGCTGATTTTCGGTTTTGAAAGTTCATAACTTGAAAACTAATTTGAATGCAAAAAAATATTGCTGACCTGAAGTACCTCTAGCAAATTTTTCTATCTGAAGCTTCGTTTTCCACTACAGATGACCCACACATACAGACAACTTATTTTATTATGTAAGATTGTCTGAATGAAATTTATAAAAGAATGTTTCTTACATTACAAACTGTTGTCAGGATGAAATCTGCATGAGATCCACTATTCCATGGACTTGTAGCACCCCATACCTAAAAATAAAGCTGCATATTTAGTCACATAATCTAGACCTCACAAATGTCACATATGGGAAAATCTTTAACCCCCTAACATACCTACTTTTTTTTTTTTAATCAAATGTATTTAAAAATAATCTACATTCTTTTTATAGTTGTTTTTAGATTTATTTGGTTAAAGGATACTGGAATTAATAATAATACGCATTTTTTTAAAACTAGGCTGACAATTGATCATGTTCAGGGTCTATACTATTATCTTGAGTTAAGTCAGGCTTAAAGTTTTCTCATGTTCCCTTTTAAGTTAACTCAGGATAATAGTATAGACCTAGAACATAATCAATCATCTGCCTAGTTTTAAATAAAATGCCTTTAAGCCTGAGTTAACTAAAGATGGTATTCTAAAGTGCACTATCTCGAATGTACATTGAAGTGTTAAAAAGCCATTATCTTGTTCAGGAGTCAATCTGAATTCAACATATCACAAGAGAAGAAAGACATTTGGATAATATCTTTTAATTTAAATGTGATTTATAAATTCACCCTCATATTAAAAATTAATTTTAATATATAAATTCTAAAATTACAAAGCTGATTTGTTACAATTTAACCTAGAAAGAAAAGATGTTAAATAGAATTTTTCTATGATATATTCATTTTTAGTAATTTTGCCTATTTGTTTTTACATCCTACTCCCCAACAGATGCGACAACATTACTTTGGAAAGAAAGTGCAACATGTTGATGCCAAAAACATAGCAAGACTGGCTTTGCTCTTATTAGTGCTTATCAGCTATGAATATAAGCCAATAGCAACAATGGGAGCAGAAAAATTGACTATGTCCCATACCTTTTGTGATTGTGCAGTACAGCATTAAATACAGCTGCCTTCAGATTTAAAGATCAAGAATACTGTGTAAGAGTATACAGTATGAGTTTGATTGATAAATTAGAACTCAAGTGAGTAGAAAGACTAATTGCTGATATTAACTCTTAAGGCCCCTGTACACGATACAAGAAGTTGAATCAATAAATCGAACTGTCAACTTATTGTGTGAACTTGCATCATGTAAAATAAAATGGAAATTGAACGATACAATTTCTTGCATACAACTTCTTAAACGAACCTTTGCAACTGTAAAGATAATATAATTTCTTGACTACAATTGACCAATTAGAATGCTCATTGCATATGATGTCACAATTCCTTTTTATATTTTTTCATAGACTTTCACTTTGTTTGTGCATGAGTTGCATATTTAATAACTTTATTCAAACATTTCGTATTGACTACTTATGCATTTTTAATTTAAATAATTTGAATTTAGTGCATTTCATTTTAACTTTTCTTTAACGACTGATTTTTCTTTAATTTTTTCCCATCTGAGATTCTACTTCTTTCTGTCCAAGATTCTATTTCAATATAATTTTAAGTAAAGATCTGAAAATTAAATTTTTAAATATTTTTTATTAAAATTTAACTTTGTTGACAATTAATGTCATAAAATAGTTAAGTATTTATTATTAAAAACTTAAATTATGTAGCATAAATATTAAATTTAAGATGTTTTGTTTACAATACTCATAGATGGCGCTGGTGACACTTGTATTGTAAATTAGTAATTTAAAATAAGAAACTTTTCCATATTTAGGGAAATTTATTACAAACTAACTAAATTTTATTTAACAGATACTTATTTTCATGCTATGATTTTCCTTACTATTTTTCAAAATAATTGCTGAAGCCATTAATAGCAGAAACTTCTCAGCAATACGAGACATCATCATAAACGTTCAGAAAAAAAAAAGGATTTATAAATTAAATGCTTAACATTTGCACATAAAGGAAAAACAGAAGCAATGTATTTATAAAAATAAAGAGGAAATGCATTTACAAATACATAATGAAGTAATAAAAAATATTGTACACAACAAGATCCTCTGAGCACAAGTCGACTGCGAATGGATAACAAGAAAGTTGCACATTCAATAAGTTTAATTGTGTAAACAGACCAAGTTCTCAGTAGTGTAGAAAACAGTTCATTCAATAAATTGCCTCATGTAAATTGAAAGCGGTATGGGCAAAACTTGAATGGTTAACTTATTGATTCAACTTTTTAAATCATGTATAGGGGCCTTTAGGGTCACATTTTAACATACCTTTTTCAGCAGCAGGAAGATATGTGGGATTTACATGTATGCTTTTTAAATATATTTCAATACGGAGTAATTGTCTATTTATATTTTATTTTATGCAATATACAGGGTGATCGACAAGTTGTGCACATCGAATTTAAAAATCAGATAATGTACCAAGAAATTGAGATTTTTTTTTCAATTAGGTGGCACTCATGTACCCTGAAAAATATATCAGAAATATCATCTGTTGTTGACAAATACGTCCTCTCACAAACCTCTCCCTCAATCACAAACCTCTTTTTCATTAATTGAAAAACATGGCATTCTCTTAGAGTGAAATATTTTTTATTTTAGAGCAATATTTCTCTACATACAGTTCAAACTGCTGCCAAAGAACAAAATTAAAACAATTTTGTTAAAAGCAGCATACAATTCAAAATTTATAGTATCAACCCGTTTTAAAGGCAAAAACAGTTTTGTCAGGATGCACAAGAAGCGCAACCTTCATGTGTGAGAGGAAAATAAGCAATTAGTGCAAAAACAGCAAACGTGGCTGAAGCAAGGAAAGAGTATTGTCAACTGTGAGAAAAGAAAAAGGGGTGAAGAACTTAAAAGCCAAAAAGGCCCAATTAAATTAAAAAAAAAAAAACAGGTTAAAGGATAAAAATTACCAAAATAGAAGGAAGTAAATGAAACCAAAGATTTAAGAAAGTATAATTATCATTAATACAGGATTTTGACTATGAAATAATTGAGAAACTCTCAAGAAAGTTCAATTCAAAAATGGAATTAGGAATAAAAACAATCTTAGTTTCAGAAAAATTACAAATATAATTAGAGTCCCAAGAATGTTCAGTAATTGAAGACTTAAAAACTTCTTATTTAGAAACATGGCTCATGTGCTGCTTAATACAAAATTTAAGAGCTCTTTCTGTTTGGCCAAGATAACCAAAATCACATTCGCAAGGAATGCGGAAAACACCCCCAACGATTCAAGACAGGAAGAAATAGGGCCTTTAACAGAAAGAGAAATGAATTTTGTTAAGAGGTAAGTCACACCTAAAATTGAAACGGGAAAGAATATTAGTGGCCTTATAGCTAACAGATGAATAAAAAGATAAAACCATGGAATTAATTAGAGCAAACATCTTGATATTGAAGGTTAAAAACCAAATCCTGCTTATTGAATTTATGAAATGCCATGTCAATAATAGTGGGATGATAGCCTCTAGAAATGGTCAAAGATTTCAGATAGTCAATCTCACAATTAAGTGCTTGAGAATCAGAATATAAATTTAAGGCATGGTAAATGTTTGGGGTACTGAACCAAATTTTATGTTAAGTCTGACAAGTTTTTTTTTAAACGTAAATTGACACTTAAAGAGTGCTTAAGTTTTCAAACTAAAATTAAGGACTTTTAGGTACTTTTATTAAGGCACAAACAACCCCTGTCTTTTAATCTAAATTTAGTGTATATTCTCTTAAACATATATAAGTTTAACTATCTAATAGATGATCCATACATAAACTGCAGTACAAAATAAACAAATGTAAAACTTGCTATTAACATGTATTACCTCATCACCGCATTGAATGTTCTTGACACCTTTGCCTACATGAACAACAGTACCGGAGAAATCCCGGCCCAAAACTATGGGAAATTCTTCCGATGACAATGAACAACTGCTGGCTTTCCGCACAAAATTAAAGGATGTTGCTCCATATCCTTCTATAAAAAAGAACATGAAAAATTGGCTACATTTAATAACGTAAAATGCATATTTTAGGAATTATCTGTACATCAAATTGATAAGAGAATTTTATCAGTCACTAGGAGCTAGGAAAAGTGATAGAAACTGAAATTTAAATTTTAGTAGGACTGTTACATGTCATATACGTAACCTTGGTTTAGATAGCATAAAGATGGCTCACTAACTGGTAACTCATTGTATAACTGTCGAACCTTATTTTAATGAACATTTATTTGCGGTGCTTACGGCACACACACTGACATGATATTAAGTGATAGCGGCTAAGATGTCACCAGTACATGTCAAAATTTATGAAAATGAATGCGAAAAAGGGGCAAAAGTGAGATGGCTATCTCCAACTAGATGGAAGTAACAAAACTCAGGGGCCAAACCTGCAAGCTGTCAAAGATAAATTGATCTAGTCTCTAAACTTGAATATGTGCACACAGAGGTAATGGGAAACAAGAAAGATCAATCATGCATAAGCATTGATTATGAAACAATTTCTAACTGAAATGCAATTTCATTTAAAAATTTCTAAAATGTGATACATTGAGTGGTGATATCTTTTACATTATCACAGTACTACAGTAATTTATTATACTTAAATATTTAAAACTGTATCGAAATATAAATCATCTGATTCTCTATGCAAAATCTATGAATATTTCATTCATATAACTTGTATTCTAGACTCCAGAGCTAAATAATTTTGTGTGAAAAAAATTCAGCAATTCTTATGTAACTCACCTTACAATCGCTTAAGGTATTTGCATTCTGCATAAGTTAAAATTAGGCTTCATTGAAGAAATAATAAAAGTTTAGGGATCATTTAAAATCATAACTATTGTAATTGCATAGGCACGGAATTTAGATACACAGATAATATATGTGTGTGTGTGTATGTATGTATTCAAAGTATTGGAATCGTGCCGAAGATCAGAACTCGAACTTTCGAAGGATCTACACGTTTTGGGACTTCTAGAACACGAAAAAACTATTTTTAGGAAGACGTCTGTGTGTGTAAGGGTGTATCTGTGTATGTTTCTGTGTGTCTGTGAGGATATTACATCCACTCTAATTGAAAAACTAATGGACCGAATTTCATAAAATTTGGTAGGTATTTTTTTTTGGTGGGAAATCCTGATGTTCATTAGATTATAGTACGATTCGTAATAAAAGAATCTGCTTTCTTTGCGAAATGGCCGGCAGAAATTGCCTTTATCCACTCTAGCTAAAAACTAATGGAACAAATTTAACAAAATTTGGTGTATAATATTTCAATAATCTACAAGTGATTTATATACCAAATTTAACAAAATTTGATATATAAATCATTTGTAGGTTATTCTAGTACGATTCGGGAAAAAGGAACAGGCTATTTTTGCGAAATGGCCCACAAAAATCATTAAATATAAAAAAAAAAAGACTACATGTGCTCAATTATATCAATTAAATTCCTATTTTATACGTGATTTTTGACAACAAAAAGAATAAGACTAACCCCATTACCCTAGGATTAGCCGTTCTTGAGATATTCTAGTTTTTTCGCGTTTTCGCTACGCCACCTTTGACAATAAGTCCAGCTATCAAATGAGAACCAAATTTAAGTTTAATGTGCAAATTCAATGTCATTTAAAATACTTATGGCTGTTATTTTGTGCAGATAAACTCAAATTATTATTGAAGAAATAAAGAGAACATGAATATGAGTCTGCAGGGAAAGACATGTGCCGCCCACATCAGAATTTTTAACAATATTACAACAATGATTTATAGAAGTGAACAGGGATTATTTACAGGCCATTTCGAAAAAAATGTATGATCTATATTTAAAGATCCACCAAATTTTTGTAGAATAAAATATTCAACAAATTTAAGCTGTGTACCAAATTTTAACTCTCTAGGACGTAGGAAAGTGCATTAAAAATGCCATCAAATAAGTATATCATGAAGAGTTATATAAAATTAAAAAAAAAAATTGAAAAATTGTTATCTACCAAATTTATTTTAAAATGTGAAGCCTCTCTCATATACAAAATGATTAAACCCTTGGAAAGATATTTATTATATAATATATCTCTTTTTTCTTTCTGGAGGATATCCCAAAAGTCAGAATTTAATAGAATTTGTTTTTTTCCCTATATTAAATAATTTTTTATTAAAAAACTACTTAACATATTTTACTGAAATTTTTTTTTATATATTTTATGGGATAATGTGAATATTTTCTAAAAATTTTGAAACAATTTGTGAATTTTAAATGTGCTTAAAAAATGTTTGAAAAATAAGGCCCATAGGGTTCAATGTCTTTTATTTTTTCAACCCGGGTTCAATAAAAAACTAATTGGGTGATATTAATTATTTATATTCCCATAGGTCCCACAGACCATCTGAAAAACATACTGACATTTCATTTTGATAAAGTCATTTTTACGGCAGTTATCGTGCTAAGGGACAGACAGACAGACAGACAGAATGAACAAAGCCATAAACACTCTTCAACTTTGTTGCAAAGTGTTGAAAATGAGAAGTCGTGTAAGGGGCTGGATCTACACAGAGCTTAGCCCAGATGCTTACCAACATGTAACATACATAAAAAAAAATTGAATGGAACAAGAACTTGAGCAAGAGATTTTGATGACAACACAGGAATGCTTTGCTACTTATAATAATAATAATAATAATAATAATAATAAAAGAATATGGTGGAGCTTTAAAACTGATAGTCAGCAGTGATCTAGGAGGAAAGTTTTTCATCTCACATGAACTCAACCCTGTTGCGAATGTTACATGATGATGCAGAATCTAACTCCGTACCACTGAAGCAAGGGCTTGACAATGAAGGTAAAATTCCCAATTATGTAATTTATCTTGAACACAAATGCTAATTATATAAAAATGCTAAGTATCCCCTTGGACAACAATCTTCTAATATACACTCAGTCTCTATTGATAGATTTAAACTACTTGTTAATGCAGGAAATTGTGTTTCTTTACACTTGTTAAAGATCATGTGATCACATTGGAACTGGGAACTTTAAGCTTTGTGATATAGAGGTAAATTATTTTACATTTTGGTGATTTATCATATAGGAATCTTTAATAGAATGCTCTTTGATATATTACATATGATATATAATCCAAATAATGCATGTTAATATCAAAGTCATTCTTCAAAAGTCAGAGTGTCATTTGTCTGAAAATGATTTTCCCATTTTGGGGTGAAAACAAAACTCTCTGGAAAATATCAAAAATACATGAAAAAGCTATTGTCAGTGCTCAACCCAAAATCAAAAAGACAAAATGGTTTAATCTTATTCCATTCTGGCTTTTTGACTTTGGGTTTATTGGTTCTTTAGCACTGATGTAGGGAATGCAGTGTACTCTCAAAACAGCTGTATGCTGCATTATTATAATATTTTTACTTAGATATATTGTTTTAATTTAATATTTACATTGACAATGTAAAAAATTTTGTTAGGATTTTATATTTTACAGCAATGCATTTCTTAAGTATATGAGGGGATTTCTCGTAAATGAATTGTAAAATCCCACGAAAACAACTAATTAATACATTTTCTATCTATGCCGGTATTAGATTTGGACAGTAGAAAGCAAAGAGTCAGAGATGGAGTCAGACAGAAAAAAAGAGAAATCTGAGTTTTAAGATAAAAACTCCTCAGCCGTGTTTACATCTGGGCTAATCCAGTACTCATAAGCTCATATCAATATTTAAATCTCAAAAATGTTATCCTGAAATTCAGTTAAAATGAAGTGTTTAGATAGGTCTCATATTTCGTGTTAAGCAGTTTTCACTGGATTTAGTTAAGCAATAACTTTTTAACAGCTTTTGGTAAAATGTTTAAATAAATGATATTCATGGCGGAGGTCTTTCTTTCAACCCAGAACAACCTACCCAAAGGTGTATGGTATCTGTTTGGATGGCCAGGACAGTGCCATACAATTTAAACATGAACCCAATGGGGGTAGCATCCACAGGGATTGTACCTTCCTTCTCCTACTACAAACTTCTCGGAAGGACTTTTGGACCTACAGATTTATCATGCCCGTACTCTGTGTAAACACTGGACAGTTTGAGCAGAGACGGGAATCATACTCAGGTCCTCCAACTGCAATCTCTGTGCCTCAACCACACCCATGACAGAAGTCTGGAGGGCTTGGGTGTCACCTGACCCATGAGTTGGGGCTGAATTAATTTTCAAACACTTTTTCAAGCTGGGCTGGACTTGAGTTTAATTTTTAAAAAGTGAGGTTGGGCCATGCCTGGCCAAATACAGTTAATTTTGAAGAAAAAAAAAATTAAATAAATGTTAATAGAGTACATGAAATTATGCTGATTTCAGCTATGTAAAGACAAATATTTAAAAAAATACATATTTAAAAAAAAAAACTAGTATCTTAATTCTTTGTATAATACATACACAAATTTGGGTTTTTAACGCATTTAAATACAAATCATTTCGGACGGGATCAGGAAAAAAATCAATGATATTCAGACAGGCCCAGGCTTGGGATCCACATCTGTAAATGTTTTCAAGGTCAAATTGGGTTTAAGCATTGTTTCTGTTGGGTCGAGTGGAAATCTGAAATTTTTGCCCAGGCAGACATCTAATCTATAATAACAGATTTAATCATAAATTAATTGATTAAAAAGGTCAAATTATTAATTGATTGTCAAATTATTAAAAATTGTCAAATAATTATTCAGTAAAAGTTCAATTTACTGAAATGTTTGCAAAATTCATTATAAAGTGAAGGGCATACCCAGCATTCTTACATCAAGAGGATTCACACTGGCTGCATGGACTTTCACTAGAACATCAATAGGGCTTCTTACAACAGGTATACATGCCATTGTATTAAGCTGTAACTTATCTATGCCACCATATTCAAAAGTACTCCATGCTTGCATTGTTTTTACCCCATGACTTTGAATAAAATGCTGGAATGAACTTAAATATCTGCACTGTTTTAGTAACTTGATGGGATTCATATCTGAAAAAAAGAATTATATAGTTACAATGATATAACGCATAGAAGTTAACACTAAACCTCATAATAAATTTTAACTGTTTTAAACTAATACTTAATATTTTAAAGAATGGATTGTTTCAAATTTAAATTAAAAAAAAAAAAAAAAAAAAAAAAAAAAAAAATTAGCACCTCTTTCTTGTAAAGATTGGAAAATTTATTCTTTCTTGTTATTCAACTCAGGAGTTAATTTTGTAGTTGATTGACGATTATCTTTTGCTCATCTGCCAAATATCTAGCTGCTATCACTAATGTTTTTAGGCCACCTGGTACCCAGGGTTTGTCCAACACTGTATTTAAGTAACTTTTTAAAATTTTTTAGTGTATACTACAAATAATAAAAAATTTTGGGCCAAATAAAATTATTTAATTATCATATTTACCATAACAAAAAATGAGATGGTAAATCAACAATAGATCCTCTCAATTGGCATATTATCAGGTGATATGATACAAAATTTGGTACACATGGTAAAATGTAAAACTGATTATTCATAAGAGAAAATGAAAATAAAAATTAGAACTGAAATGTTAGACGCAAATGGTGATAAAGATAAAAATTCATAGCAGCCACTGTCACAAGATACTAAAGTGAAGAAAAAAAATAAGGTAGTCGGTCCAAATTTGCATTCAAGGCAGACACATTGTGCTAGTGACACATTGTCAAATATTTAAAAATAGTCAAGCAAGTCTGAAAAATTCGCCAAATAATAATAACCCATTCAACCAATAACTTTAAATGAAGCAGTGCTTTGCTCTGTGCCACGTGACGGGTCGCAACTGGCTTAATACGCTTAATTCAAATTGCATAAAAACAAACCAGATTGTAACCAAAGCATTTTTCTATTAACAATAAAATGATATTGCTCATGCATTTTGTTTGTCTTTAAACATTCCCTATAAGTATTTACAAAAATAGCAATGCAGTTAGCTTGATTTTCATAGAGATTTTAAGAACCTCTACTCTAAAGAAAATAAAAGATGTTGATATGATTTGTCAGAAAAAAAATATATGTATTACTACCAAACACAATGTTTTAAAGTTTTAGGAAAACTTTAAACTGATAATTTATAACAATTATTAAATACATATATTTATTAATTTTGTGCTAAATACAATCTCATGGCTTTGCCAGTCCTTGTGTTTCCAACAGAACCTACATTATCATCTGTATTTGAATTTTCATAAAATTCTGGTTCAAAAGGGTCTTCTACCAGTCTCCAGTTTTCTGAAAATTCATCATTGTAATTTTGGCAGAGGTTGTGTAAAATACAGCAGGCTAAAGTCTGTATCTGCACATTTTCTTTTAATAAGCAGCGCCATCGTCCCTTCAGTTGACCAAAGGCATGCTCAATTGATATCCTAGAGCGGCTTAGTCAGGCATTAAAATTGGCCATTTCATTTGTTAATGTGCCTCCATATGATTTCATTAACCATGGAAGCAAAGGATAGGCCTGGTCGCCTACTAGATATGTATTTGCTACAGAATCAGAAATTTGTAATGTTGCAGGAGAAAATAATTTACTCCTTTCTCCTGCAACATATAATTTTGAATTCCTTAGTACCCTAGCATCATGAACTGAACCAGGCCAGCCAACATTAACATTTAAGAAATGGCCATTTGCATCACATACTGCTTGCAGGATAATACTATAAAATTGCTTTCTGCAAAAGTAATCTCTTGCATTGTGGGGTGGTGCTTTGATCGGTATGTGTGATCCGTTTAAATCTCCACAACAACCAGACAATCCTCCTCTAGAATGAAATTCATTCACAATTTCAATGAGCCTGCGACTTGTTGGAAATGCAATTTCCCAGTTTTTGCATATTGCTCGAGTCGTGTTTTGAACAATTTGGCAAGTTGTAGAGTGAGCTACTCCAAACAAGTTGGCAACTATCCTTAATTCTCCAGCAGAACCAAGTTTCACTAGTCTGAGTGCCACTCGCCTCTCAACCGATATAGCTTTCCTCACTGTATTCTTCTTCTGGAGACATGGCGTCAACTTTTCACAAATGTAGTTGAAAGTGTTCCTGAAAGATATAAAATAAAAATTATGCAGATAAATTTTGTGAGACACATATTCATTACACTTTTAAAATGAATTAATTTAATTGACATTTTCAAGTGTATAATATTCAAAAACTTATTTTGAACTACATGTGTTTAAACAATATCTCATGAACAAATACATGTATCACCATGAAATTTTATGTAAAACGTGTAAAAAACTACAATTTTTGTAATTTGTATGATATAAAAAATAAATTATTCAAAATTTAAATATTCAGAAAATTAATTTTTAATTTCAGTTGCTGAATTTTAATTTAAAATTTTAATAGATGGAAGAAGTACATTTCAGGGAAGAAAAGAAAAAAAAAAATGTCTTCATTTTCTGAAAAACTATTAACAAATATAATAACAACAGTATTACTAACAAATATAACAGGCGCTGACTTGAAAAATTATTGTGTATTCCAGAAATTGTAAATCGAATGATCCAAATATCTTTCAAAAAATGTTAAATAAGGGATTTCCTGAAATGCTAAACTGAATCGAATCACAGTTAAAATAATTTTTTTCTCCAGATTATTTATTTCATTTATTTTGTTTCTGTAGACACAACATTATTATATACAATATTCAGATATTGTGTGAATTTCCAACTCAATTATATTTATAAAAATAACAACAAAAAAATGTAAAATTTATCTTTAGGTATTTTTACCAATTTTAATTAAATGCTCATAATATTGATTACTGGTAGATTTATTTATTAATACAAAATACATCTTTTAAAATAAAAATTGAAACCTTATATTTGGACAAAATATAACAAAAAAAAAATCACAATAAACTAAAATTCAGAATTTTCAAAAGAAGAAACTAATACAACATGTATTTTATTCAAATTTTCTGCTAACCCCCAGTTTAAGAATGACTGCTGTAATGTATGGTACTTATGCATAAAATAAAATGTAATAACTTACCTGAGAAATTCTGAAATTTTCTTTAAAATCATTGTCATCCCATGACTGTAAAACTATTGTCTCCCACCATTGCGATGACTGAATTTTCGTCCATAATCGTAGTTCTGGATATACAATTTTCAGAGAAGATACTAATTTATTTACAAAAATAAGCATACTTTTTCTTCTCCTCTGACTCGTAGGATTGTATTATCAGAATACCTATTTAGCATTTGGAAGAAGAAAAGTTCCAAAAATGCAGTCTCATCAAATTCAGCCAGAGTTTGCTTAGAAGTATCTCAAATGCACAGTCCATGCATGTTAATTGTTTACATTTTGTAATCACCTATTCTGCCACCAACGATCAGCCAATCAGATATAAGTACATGACGTCATTACAATAGACATCCCTTTAAGAGGGAAGAATGGGGCTTTGCATATGTGAACGATGCTTAGCCGAAACCTGCTTCCAACCCACTTTATCACCCCAATGTTTCATGGCCGGAAAATACCTGCTTGCATGTGAAAGGGGCTAAAAGATGTTGAGCAGTTACAAGGGATGGTCAGGAGAAAGCACAGAAAACAATACACATAGACAATATACATAGACATATAGTACCAACAGAAAACAATACACAGACATACAGAATTTGAAATTATTTTTCCATAAAAGAAATAGAATTAAGAAACAAAATTAAGACAGACAATTTATTAATTAAAGACAGACAATAATTAATTAATAGAATTAAGACAGGTTTACATTATTGTTATACTATTATTACAGATACTTCCAATTTTACGATTTGGAAAAGAGAGTGCCAAAAAATTATAAAAAGGAGAACGATTCAAAGCATAAAAAGTACAGAAATAATAATAAAAAAAAAATTAAAATTAATAAGAGAAATTATGGAAAATTTGGACAGGTAAACATTAAAAACAGTAGAAGTTGGGCCACAGTCTCAATTATTTTAAACAATTAAATTATTAGCAATACAAAAACTAATCACATTGTATCCTCTCTGGTCAATAAAATAATATCCCCCACAGCCATGCTCTAGCATTAAAGTCATCAAAAATGAGATAATCAGAAGTAAAAAAATTAAAAAAGGAAATTTCAGAAAAAAATGAAAAATCAACAAGGAGGAGGGGAAAAAACACTAGAATTATTAAAACTTTATTAAAGGATAAATTAATTTCAATAAGCACTGAAAAAAAGAGTATTGAATTCAAAATTTACTGATAAATATAGATTATAAATAACTGTTGAAGATTTAAGAGAAATAGAGCCAAATTGATAAAAGCCAGAAGGAGGATCAAGAATTTTTCCGTTAGATGTATATTGTTCTTACATAATCTAATAAGTTCTATGGCAATTTTGAAGATATAATTATGGAAAGAAAGGGAATTATATGTATTAATTAAATACCAAAGAATCATGGGGGGGGGGGGGGGGGGGGTGAGATATCAATACCAGAGTTTAGATACGGTGAAATATATAAACATTTTAAACACAATTAAGATTATTTTTATAAAGATTTGTTACAAAGTTCAACCTGATAAGATTTACAGACTGCCTTATCATGAGTTGTGTGATTAATAGGGTAGTTATGTCCTTTTTTATTTTCAATGCAGCAGATCATGCATTTTAGTTCTTTTGTTTTACATTTGAAATTGTCTTCATTACTACACCTGCTACAGTTTCCAGTGTGATAGGGGCAAAAGTTAACAACATACCCAAATTTTTGTTTGAAATACATTTTTATAGTTATGTGTTAAATGAGTTGAAGTTGAAATATATCCTCTTAAAAACCCCTTTAATGATCACTCATTGCACCTTCATTACCCCTATAATGATCATTCTTACGACCCAGACAATCTAACCTACCCAAAGATTTACGGTTTGGATGGTCGGAACAGTGTCACCCATTTTAGACTGGAACTCAGTGGGGGTGACACCCATGCTGTTACCCTCCTTCACTACCACCAACTTCTGTGTAGACATGGGAATAGTTTGGGCAATGCCGCGAATCGAACTCGGGTCTTCCAAGTGCAATCCCTATGCTATACCACCCTCATTCCTGTAATATTTCTTTCTTTCGACCCAGACCATCTGACTTACAAGATGTAAGGTATCTGTTTGGATGACCAGGACAATGCCATCCAATTCAGATTGGAACCCAGTGGGGGCGATATCCACAGAGACCATACCCTTCTTTCCTCTCCTCCTTCACCAACCTCTTGCAAAGACTTTCAGACAGGGCTGTCCCAAAAGGGTACGCACTGTATGTGCCACATACTCTCAAAAAATTTTTGAAAAATACAGAGTACGCGCTACATACTCTCAAGATCTCAAGTTTTTGTAGTTGCTGGATTTTGGGCAACTTTCATCAAAGTTCAGGCTTTTTTTTTGCTAGTCATTTACAAACTTGAATGGAAACAAATGAGAACATGAGGAAAACCAGCTGACCCCCCTCCCCCCCCAAGCCTCAAAATAATATCTTGCGTATGACCAGGAGAGGGATGAAAAACTGATGAAACTGGCAACTGCCACCTCGGGCTTGGATAGACAACCAGTGAAATGCCAGTCAGCATGGAGCGGTATAAAAAAATTGAAAGCGTTCCAAGTTACAAAATGATCCATATCTATTAATCTATCTATATATATATATGTGTGTGTGTGCAAAAAAATGATTCATGGGCTTAAAATTGGAAATTATATGATCTGAATAATTCAAAAATTTTCAAGGGGGGCAGCATTTCACACCCCCACTAGGGACTTCACCCCTTGGAACCCCGCAATTTCAATACTTCTTAAATGAGACAACACAGCATACTCTCAACAATTTTCTTCAGGGCAGTCCTGCTTTTACCAAATATTAAACGTACCCATACTCTACATAAATGTGGGGGCAGTTTGGGCAGGTCTGAGGATCGAATTCGGGTCTTCCGAGTGCAATCTTGCACCATAACTATTTGCTCCCCCCCCCCCCCCCCCACACACACACACACTAATGGCTGGCCTTTCTGATTATAAAATGGCTTAAGACATCTCAAACTCAACATCACCTCATGCTGAATAATGTCAAAATACGGAAATAACACCAAGCATATTTGAAAACTGCCCTATTCCAGAAATACCTAAATGTTTTCAAATTCAAGGTTCTGTCCTACTATATATTTTTCCTTACCTTAATACAAGATTAAAATTAAAAAGGTCCAAAATAATAATAAAAAATATTAAAATTTTTTGCTGCAACAAACAGTAGTAATGCAAACAGAAGCATTCAATCAAGTAGTTAGTACTAAAAATTTTCTGCCTTTACTTAGTCATTTACCTCATCCACACAAGAATTTATTTAAATTATTATACTGTCCAACAGTTACCATTAAATCAACTAACTTGTATTTTAAATTTGAACCACGAAAGACCGGTATTATGGCTGCCTACAGGTTATAGGTGATAACTATCAGGATAATTCAAGGAAGTGTGCAAGACATAAAACTTTGATAGTGGGCCAATCAGTTTTGCGTACGGTCTTGTCCCTAATATCATATGCTTTGGACTTTGGAGCAATTTTAAACAGAAGGGTAGATAATACACAAATGAACTAGCCATCAATAATCACAAGGTCAAAACTGAGGTTGATTACATAATATTACATAATTTGACAATTTGTAAAAGACACACTTTTAGCATGTTTCTCTTATAAGCTATCTTCTGTAAATTACAATTAAAATAAATATCACAAAAAGTAACATTTAAAAACACTTACTGCTGAAATTGACCAAAATAAAACTTTGCGCGATACTTCTTTATTTAGTTGCCATTCTCCAGATCAAAATATGAATTGATTCACGATTTATATTTCATATATCCAATTCAGACCATTATTCAAGTTTTTGGACGATCTAAGTATTGTGATTGGCCAAACGGGTTTAATAAACTCTCGGCTTTTCCTTTCCACTTCAGTTTCAGTCATTAAATTTGATTCCCCGTTTCAGCTTCGTAGTGCTTAGTGCAAATATACGCTAATTTGATTTTTATTTTCTGATTTGATTATTGTTTTTGATGCTGGATCGTATACTAATTAAGATCGGTGTCTTCGACATGTATGGTAAAAAATCACTGCTTTCCTTATTTTTCCATATATTTCCTCATCGAATCTACCATGAAGGGCAACTAAGGGAACAAGCAAGGCATTGTTCTCGAGGATTGAGGGTTCACCGGGTGGGACGAATCAGGGATCTCCATTCCACTTTGGAATTGCCTTGGCAATAACCTAAGTAGAATAGAGTCACTGATATCGCCGCCCGACGAAAGGATTAGGAAACTCCTGCCTGGGGCGCTTCCACGGTGGCGCCGTAGGGCTAGAAAGAATATGTCTAGGTCTTCTTTTCCTTAGATAGGAAGGTGTGGAAGGGTCGTAGCTACTATCAACGTCTCTCAGGCAGAGTTTGCTCCTGAAAAAATTTCGTGCAGTTTTCCGAATATGTCCAGCAACGTCTGGGACTTTCAAGTCGTGATGAATCACTTCGTTCTGGACAAACTAGGGTGCACAATGAAACGTAAAACTTTATTTTGGAAAACTTGCAGTTTCTCGATATGGCTTTTTGCAGCTGATACCTAGACGGGGCAAGCGTACAAAAAGGCCGGTGCGATGATTTGTTTATAGATGATCAGCTTATTAGGGAGGGACAGATGAGATTTTCTACTGAGAAGTGGAAGGAGGGCAGTAAAAGTTTTATTTGCTGCAGAGATTTTATTTTGAATGTGCTCTCTGAAAGTTAACTTGTCGTCCAATGTGACGCCCAAGTACTTTACAGAGTGTAAAAAGGAGATAGGTTCGTTGAAGATTTTAAGGGTAAAGTTTTGACTAAGTTCTCGGTAGTTGGGTTTGAAGATGCAGACTGCACTCTTGGTCGGATTAATTTTGATTCTCCAGGTCACGAGCCAGTGCTCAAGGCTATGTTTGATGTAGCTCTGTAATGTGTTCATAGCGTTGAGTGGTGAGCAGCTTCTAGAAATCAGGGCTGTGTCGTCTGCAAAGACGACCAGTTTTATCAGCGGGATCCTGGGTATATCATTAATGAAAATATTAAAAAGTAGCGGACTTAGATTTCCGCCCTGTGGAACCTCGGCCCTGGTTGGACGAAGGGAAGAGAGAGTTTGATCGACTTTCACGCGGAAAGAACAATTAGTGAGATACGATGTCGATGAGAACTTGAAGTTGAGTCGAAATACCAAGTCGAACCAGCTTGGTTAGTAGACCAGGGATAAACGTTTTGTCAAAAGCCTTACTTACGTCGAAAAATACTATGCTGGTATACTATCTGTTGGTAGAGTTTCCATGAATAGTTTCCACTACACGCAGTATGACAGATATAACATACCCCCACCCTAAAAAACATTGATTCATCATTAAAAACTACAGGCTTTTGTAAATGGATTACTGACCAAGGACGGTGCGATGGTCTCCGATAAATAGCTGTACCGAATGATTGTAATTTTTTAGGACATTGCGGGATAGAACGGGAAGCGTTCCAGACATATGGTGAAATGTATACATTGGGATAGATGGCGAGATTCCTACTGGGAAATATTGTATAATATATACTCATTTTTGAAACTATTTATTTTATTTAATGTAAAGAGATAAAGTAAGCAAATTTATAACCTTAAAAATAACCTTATAATTTATAACTTTCATTTTAATTATATATTATTCGAAATATATGTACAAAATGTTTTCTTTGCAAATAAACAAAAGAAGATGCAGACACAATTTTGGTTCGACTGGCGCTAGAAAATCAAATGCCGATATATTGTCCTGGAGAGTCATATTTCGAAATGTCTACCTCGTCAGGAAGTGATATTTTATGGGGAATGGAACTAAAAGAGAAGGGGCGGGACAGTACAGTGGTTAGAGTACGTGAATTGCACTCGGATGACCCAAGTTCGATTCCCTTCTCTACCCAGGAGCGTCCAACGGGCTAAGCAACCCAAACGACTGCTTGAGACCTCATGTTTGGAGAGGGCTTCAAAATTGGAAAGGATAAAAAATATCCCAGGCCTTTCTTACATTATTTTTTCAAGAAAATTATTTCAACCTTTTAACCCACTTATTAGCCCTACCTATGTTTTCCTTTATTATTTTGCGTTATTTTGAATTTTTTGAAATGTGAATATGATTTAGGTAACATTGTTATTAGTTTTCACTGTCTTTACGTTTTTGTATTTTATGATTGCAGAAGTACCATAGAGTTGAGTGGGCTTCGGTCAAAGAGCTTTTAATTAATCTTTACTCCTTTCTCTCTCTGCCAGAGCTATAACAATAGGGCTCTTAAGATCAAGTATGAAAATTCATGGCTATTACCATGGTCGAACAGTGGCGTAGCTAGAATTTTCGGTCCCGGAAACATCTTTTGTCGGCCACATGTACGATATTTTCTCATTCGATATGAGGCCCTATATACTATATTTTACTTTTGATGTGAGCTTCCCCACATACAATAGTTCCCCATTCGATATGGGGCCCCATATCCTATATTTTACTTTTGATGTGAACCCCCATAAGATATTTTCTCATTCGATATGAGGTCCCATATACTATACAGGGTGATTATAATTAAAGTTCCCGGTTTGAAAATGGTCTCAAATAAAAAGCACTGGTCAGAATGATTTGAAATTTTGCGCGAACACTCGTGGAGCAATGGAATTTTGTTTGGTGAAGAAAAAAACAGTAGTTCAAAAAGTCGCCGATAGGAGAATAATTGGCGCTTTACTACACTAGAATGCAATACAAAAGTAATAAGCGTTGACTTACTCATTGACTAATGACGTAATAAATGTTCAATATGCTGTCCTTCGCATTCTGAAACAAGCTGAAAGCGCAAAATAGCGTGTTCAACAACAGATTTGAGTGTTTCTGTAGAGATGCTGGGGATGTGATGAATGATGCTATCTTTAAGTTCCGCTAAATTGGTAATGTGTCCATTAAACACCACATTCTTCAGATGCCCCCAAAGCCAAAAATCACATGGATTGAGGTCAAGGATATGTGCTGGCCATCTTACAGGAAATGGCGGCTGATGATTCTGTCATCTCCAAAATGACTGCGAAGTAGCCGCTTCACTGGTTTTGCGATATGTGGTGGAGCCCCATCCTGCATGAAAATAGTGTTATAGATACACTGACGCTCTTGCAGTGTGGGTATAACGTGACTTTTCAAAAAACGTTCATATCGATGGCCATTGACAGAATAGGTGACGGAGCCATGAGGACCAACTTCCTCAAAAAAGAAAGTCCTGATAATAAACGCTGCTGTAAATCCGCACCACACAGTGACTTTGGGAGAATGAAGAGGCACCTGGCGTAGTTCCTGTGGATTTTCGGTTGCTCAGATTCTGCAATTTTGCGTATTAACAGTTCCGTGGAGATGGAAGTGTGCTTCGTCAGTCCACAAAACGTTCCAGGGCCATTCATCGTTCACTTGTATCCGAGGCAGAAATTGAAGTGCGAACATTTCACGTGCAACATTTTCCGCAGGTAGCAACTGTTGAACATGGGTCAGTTTGCAAGGATGACATTTCAAAATGTGTTTCAAAATTTTTTGCACCGTACTGGAGGGTACGTCTAATGATAGGGCAATTCCAAATGCATTCGTAGATGCATTAGCGTTACGCTCTTCTTCGAACGCTGTAGCTACGTCTTCCACTATCTCTTCATCGACTGCTTTCCGTCCCCTGCTAGGTTTGATGTCCAAAGAGCCAGTCTCTTCAAATTTTAAAATCATTTTGCGCAAGCTTTTGCCACACAGAGGACCAGATTTTAACTTTTTCAACGTTTTGAACTTTCTAAGAGCTACTAAACAAGAGCTGTTATTCCCATAAAACAATTTGACAAGAAGAGCACGATCTTTTAATAATAGAGTCATTGTGACAGAATGAGATTTTTCATTAAGTTATGAGAAACACGTTCCGCTCTTCCTTTCTTATAGCAAACGTTTATTGCAACGTCACTGTCTTATGCAAATTTGCAGCAGCATTTGAAGAGCAATTATGCAAAACAAGTTAAATCCACTTTTCGTGAAAAAAGATACGGCTTACATTTGTTTAGAATTTAACATTGTTTCAATGGATGAAATTTGTTTTTCATTAGTTGCATGCATATGATAATGAAAGAACGACTTTTAATTCAGTATTCGAAGGACAGGATATTGAACATTTATTACGTCATTAGACAATGAGTAAGTCAACGTTTATTACTTTTGTATTGCGTTCTAGTTGAGTAAAGCGCCAATTATTCTCCTAGCGGCGACTTTTTGAACTACTGTTTTTTTCTTCACCAAACAAAATTCCATTGCTCCACGAGTGTTCACGCAAAATTTAAAATCATTCTGACCAGTGCTTTTTATTTGAGACCATTTTCAAACTGGGAACTTTAATTATAATCACCCTGTATTTTACATTTGATGTGAGCTCCCACCCCACACGATATGACGCCTAGTATGCTATATTTTACATTTGATGTGAGCCCCCCCCCCCTATACGATATTTTCCCATTCGATATGAAGCCCCTATAGCGATGGAACCCTGGATATGTGCGTGTATTTCAAACAGCCCTCATTAGGGATCCCAAAGTATATGTATTATTAGTAATATGTTACTGCATATAAATGTATATTTATGCCAACATTGAATGAGGCCCTAAAAAAAGAACGCCGGACTTTGGAAATTATTAAAGTGTCGTAAATAGATCAAATTTGTCGCAGGTTCTTTCAAACACGAACACAGAACATCGGAGCTCTATGGTGGGCTTTATAATGTCCACAACTTATAAAAATTGTATATGTTATGTTCGCCTACTTGGAACGAGCCTATCAAAATGGTCTTTTCAAGATTCATATTTCTTCACGTCATCGTATAATATATATCTAAAGAAGTAAAACATTAATAACATAATTAAGTCAGTTTATGCTTATAGAAATCTCATGACCTGTTTTAGGCCTTCAATACATTTAAATTTTTCAGACAAATTTATTAAAAATCCATTTGATTGGGTAAAAACATTGCAGGCTAGTATAAGAGTTGAATAGGTCAATTTACAAAATGATGAAAATGTGTCAAATATTGAAAACTCTGCCTATTTGGACCTGACAAATAGGGGCATCAAAAATCATATTTTTCATGTAGCAAATATTTATGTTCTATCTTGATGTGAATAACATTTATGGTTGGGGCTTCTCCGGCGACAAAACGGGGCTTTGCGAAAAATGCAAACAATGTAGACGCTTACACACCAAACCTAATAGAAAAAAATGTAAATAATGTTTACTTGTTTTGCCGGGAATACGGCCCATATTATGAATAAATAAAAATAATTTTAATATTTTGAAAAGGTTTTTTTTCTCTCGGAAAAACTTAAAAACAAATAGCTCTCCGAGCGTTTTTTTCATTTTTCTAATTTTCACTCGAAATATATAGTAAAATATGATAGATATTACACGACAAAAATATGTGCTAGAAAATTTAGTATTAAAACTAGCGAATACCCGTTGAAAATCAACGGTCACACATTAAGCAACTCCCGAATGACGTAAATTCGTGAATAATTCGCGTTTCACATTTATTCGGAAAATCGCCAATTTTGGTGTGCGGAACCTCCTAAAGAAGAAAATATTGGAAAAATGAAATTCCACATTGTCTTCCTTTCGAACTAACTATCTGCACAACAAATTTGAAGTCTCCATCTCATACTGAAGCATGCAATGTTACCATTTTACCTTTCGGACGTTTTTATGTGGAGAACACTCTTAAATGAACATTTATAAAAAACTCGATTCGTCTTGAATTTTTTATCAAATGATTATTAGCCCATATACCAAATTTCAAGCTTCTATCAAATTTAAAAGTAGGCGTTTTTCATTTATTAGGCAAATCGAACATTTTGGTGTGAGACACTCCCTAAAGTAGCAAATATTGGAAATCTGAAATTGTACACTTTCTTCCTTTCGAACGATATCCCCATACACCAAATTTGAAGTCTCTATCTCATCGCAAAGCATGCTTTTCCACCATTTCACTTTTCGAACGTTTTGGTATGCGGAACCGCCAAAATTACAAATATTCGAAAATTTCTATTAGACACGTTCTATCTTTTGAACTATCTACCTGTACACCAAATTACACGTTTTTAATACATTGCGAAGCATATTTTTTCTATCATTTTACTTTTCGAAAGTTTTTGTGTGAAGCAGCCATCCAATTAAATGAACAGTTTTGAAAAACTCTATTCTTGCATTTTTTATCAGATAATTGTCCCATATACCAAATATCAAGCCTCTCTTACATTTTAGAAGGAGGTGTTTCTCATTTATTCGGAAAATCGAACATTTGGGTTTGCGGCACACCTAAAATAGAAAATATCGGAAAAATGAAATTGTACTTGATCTTTCTTTCGAACTATCTACCGGTACACCAAATTTGAAGTTTCTTCTACATCTCGAAATATGATTCTTTGTCATTTCACCTTCCGAAAGTTTTTCTCTGGAGCACCTCTTCAAACGAACATTTTTAAAATGCTCTTTTGTCTTGAGTGTTTTCATCAAATTATTAGCCTATATACCAAATTTCAAACCTCTATCAAATTTTAAAGCAGGCTTTTTTCATTTATTCGGAAAATCGAACATATTGGTGTGCGATACCCTCTAAAGTGGCAAATATTGGAATCCGAAATAGCACACTTTCTTCCTTTCAAACTATCTACCCGTTCACCAAATTTGAAGCCTCTATCCTATCGCGAATCATGATTTTTTTTTTTTTTATCACTTCACTTTTCGAACGTTTTTCTGTGTACCACCCTCTTCAATGAACATTTTAGAAAAATCGCATTAATCTTTGGTTTTTTACCAAATGATTAGACCATATACTAAATTTTAAGCCTCTATCACATTGCAAAGGCGAAGTTTTTTATTTGTTCGTCAAATCGAATGTTTTATCGAGCGGCACCCCTCAATAGCAAATGTTGGAAAACTAAAATTGCACACTTTTTTCCTTTCCAACTATTTATTCGTATGCCAAATTTGAAGTTTCTATTTTATCGCGAAGCATGCTTTTACTATCATTTCAGCTTTCGAATGCTTTTGTCGGAAATACCCATCCCCATAAATATACATTTTTGAAAAATTCCATTGTTGGGTTTTTTATAAGATGATTCGCCCATATACCAAATTCCCATATCCTGTGTACCACCCCATTAAATGAACATTTTAGAAAAATCGTATTAATATTTGGTTTATTATCAAATGAAAATGATTAGCCCATATACTAAATTTTAAGCCTCTATCACATTATAAAGGACACGAGTTTTATTTGTTCGTCAAATCGAATATTTTATCAAGAGGCACCCCCTACAATAGCAAATGTTGGAAAACTGAAATTGCACACTTTTTTCCCTTCCAACTATCTATTCGTACGCCAAATTTGAAGTCTCTATCTCAGCGCGAAGCATGCTTTTACTAACATTTCGACTTTCGAATTCTTTTGTCGGGAGTACCCACCCCCATAAATATTCATGTTTGAAAAATTCCATTCTTCTTGGGTTTTTTATCAGACGATTCGCCCATATACCAAATATCAAGCATCTATAACGTTTTAAAAGGGGGCGTTTCTTCTTTATTCCGAAAATCGAAGATTTTGGCATGGGGCACCCCCTAAAGTAGAAAATATTGAAAAACTGAAATTGTACACTTTCTTCCTTCCAAACTATCATCTACCTGTACACCAAATTTGAAATTTTTATCTCATCCCAAAGCATGTTTTTGTATTAATTCACCTTTCAAACGTTTTTCTCTGGAGTACCCCCCTTAAACGAACATTTCTGAAAAACTATATTCGTTTTGGGTGTTTTCATCAAATGATTAGTCCATATATCAAATTTCAAGCCTCTATCAAATTTTAAAGGAGTGGTTTCTCATTTATTCGGTAAATCGAACATTTTGGTGTGTAGCAACCCCATTCTGTAGAAAATATGGGAAATATGAAATTGCACACATTCTTCCTTTCGAACGATTTACCCATACACCAAATTTGAAGTCTCTATCTTATCGCAAAGCATGCTTTTCTATCATTTCACTTTTCGAACGCTTTTGCGTGGAGTAGCCTCTCTTCAGAACATTTTCGGAAAATAAGATTTTTCCAGGGTTTTTTATCAACAGTTCGATCAGTGTACCAAATTACAAGTCTCTATCTATTTGAGAAATGCCTAAAAAAGAACGTGACAGACAGACAGACGGACACTTGGCAATTAGTATATATATATATATATATATATATATATATATATATATATATATATATATATATATATATATATATATATATATATATATATATATATATATATTTATTTATTATTTAAAAAAGCTCTTATAGTTTTCGAGTCATTGTCTTGTCACTTTGAAAAAGATTGAAAATTTTCCGTTTTTCAAGCTTGTTATGCTTATATTTCAAAAACTAAAAAAGCTAGTTTTGAACAACAACAAGCAGGAATTTGTAGTTCTTTGAAAGTTCTACAAGTGTATATAAATATAATTGAATTTTGGATTGGGCTCTATATCTTTTCGATAAAAGCTTTTAAAAGTATCTGTTCGAATGAATTTTTTTTTTTTTCATTTTTCATACTGTCACTTGAAATGCCCTCGAAACTATAGATATCAATAGAAAGCGACAAAAATATGTATGAAGAAATTTGGTTTTTAAATCTATATTTATATTAAAATAAACTCTTATAGCCTTCGAGTCATCGTCTTGACAAGTTGAAAAAGATTGAAAATTTTCCATTTTTCAAGTTTGTAATGATACCTAAAAACTAAAAGTGATAGCTATACACAATAAGCAGGAATTTGTGGCTCTTTGAAAACCCTATTAGCGTATATAGTCAAATTTTGGATAGAGTTCCTTTTTGTTTTCAATATTACAAAAGTTAAGTTTTATTTTACAAAATGTTATTCACGCAAAACCATTCCGGCTCCATCAGACTGGAGCCACTGCAGATTCTTTATTGAGAACTGAAATTAAGCTTTTGAATTGTATTAAGTACCTTCTTTTCAAATGTTTAAAACAACTCTGATATTCCTAGAGTTGCAAAGACGGGAAAACCTCGATTTATTCACGGGAATAAACCGGGTTTTGGGGAAAGAGAATTTTGAGGATACTGGGAATTTTGAAAATTTCCAAAAAGTGGGAATATCCAGCCATTGCATTTTGCATTGCAAAAACAATATATATGACCCAAAACTAATATATATATTTTACACTCGGAATTGCAAATAGCTGAAGCGTAGAAAATTGTGAGAGATTTGTTAGATCCAAGAAAAACATTTAAATTGTGTGACTTTCTTATTATATATAAGTAAAAATGAAAATTAATTCGACAAACAAATTGTAATTTAATTTGTCAATATTTTGAAAGTAAGAACACTCCCGAACGATAAAATACTTATTACAACGTGATTTACTCATTCATATTCATTTAATATTGAACGATTATACGAAAGCTATATTAGTCCCAATAAAATTTAATAATTTTATGACTAATATAATTTGTACATTTGCAAGAAACATTTTGTAATTTCAAATTTTTGTAAATGGTATTTCAATAGACTTTACCTTGAAACTGATACAGAGATTTGGAAAATTTCACTAAATGGCGATCCAGTTGTCGGATTACCAAGAACCTATGCGAAACGCTTAAATTAGTTTCTTCCCATCAAAATTTCCGGTTTATTCCCCAAAATTCCGGGGTTTATTTCCGCTTCCCAAAACTTCCGGGTTTTTTGCAACTCTAGATATTCCTCGAAAACGAAAAATTGCTATGGGATCCCCCTTTTTATTCGAGATACTTTTTTTAGCTACTTTAATACTGTGTCTCTGGAGTCAGATTATAAAATCTTGCCTACATTTTGCGATTTTTGATTAAAATAAAGTTAACTGCATGCTTACCACTTTATTAATTCCAGATTAAGTATTTGACCATTGTACAACGGAATGTCACAAAATGTACAAGCATCAGTTTGTCTGGGCTGCAACTAAAATACTATAATTTATTCTACCCAAAGAAGTAAGTGATTGATTTATAACTAAGAGAAATAGTTCGCTAGATGAGAAATAGATGGCGGTGCCTAACCAATGACTTTTTCTCGCGCGCCATCTATTGCCCACGTTTTGAATTATTTCTCTTAGCAGCAAATCAATCTAAGAGAAAAAGTTCGCGAGATGAGAAACAGATGCCGCTGTCTATCCATTGACTTTTCCACGTGCGCCATGTATTGCGCATTTACTGAACTATTTCTCGAAGCAGCAAATCAATCATTTATCTAGGATAAATTAAGTAGGATAAATCCTGTATGTTTGTCGTGAGTCTATGGAGACAATATTACATGAACGAATGGAGCGATTCGAACGAAATTTGGTACAGAAATTACAATCAATGACTACTAGAAGCCTATTTATGTTAAACAAAATCAAATGTTCGGAATACCCCCAAATTTTCAAACGAAATTTAAAAAAATCCATCAAAATATTGCACATTTTAAATTAAATTTATCAAAAACCACATAAAATTAAAAAAAGTATTACCTATTATAAAATATGTTCAATTTTCATATGTAATATTTTGCGATAAATTTATTAACATCATTCTCGTAGATCTAGTTCGTTTCATTCAAGAGGGAAGATACTTTGAGAAATAATTTTGTATCTTAACATCTTGATGTCTTAGGATTCGTCAATAGTTATTTATCTACTAAAAGAATAACCTATTTCTTCATGAGCGCCATCTTTTGCGCCTGTTCTGAACTATTTCTCTTAACATAAAATCAGTCTAAGAGAAATAGTTTCTAAGATGAGAAATAGATGGTATTGTCTCTCTATTGATTTTTTCCATGTCCACCACCCATTGCGACTTTACTGAACTAGTTCTCTTAGAAGCAAATTAATCTATTATCTAAGATAAATGTATCTCTTTAAGAGGGATAAATTTTTTAAATAGGATAAATTAAATGGCATAAATTAAGTAGGATAAATTAATTAGGATAAATCATTTAGGTAAAATAAATAATTTAAGTAGGATAAAAAGTGTGTGCGGACAATATCTCATGGCGAATGGAGCGATTCGAACGAATTTTGATATACACATTTCAAACAGTGAAACACAATCGAATGTTCGAAACACCTCCAAATTTTCGAACGAAATTTTGAAAAATTCATTAAAAAATCTAAACCTTCAATAATGTTGCGTAAATAATCAGTTCTTATGTAATGTTTCATTACAAAATGATTGAAATAAACTTTAGAACACTAGGGCAAACTGTTCTCGAGATAGTGCACATTTTTAAATTAAATTTATCAAAAAAGTCACATAAAATTAAAAAAGTATTAACTATTATGAAATATGTTCCCTTTTCACATGTAATATTTTTCGATAAATTTATTAACATCATTCTCGTGGATCTAGTTCGTTCCATTCAAGAGAGAAGATACTTTGGGTAATTTTGCATCTTG
Organism: Amaurobius ferox; assembly: GCA_951213105.1. Taxonomy (NCBI): domain Eukaryota; kingdom Metazoa; phylum Arthropoda; class Arachnida; order Araneae; family Amaurobiidae; genus Amaurobius; species Amaurobius ferox. The sequence goes on from OX578147.1 coordinate 135,745,145, forward strand.
ACGCCTTCGATAATAGTTATTTATCTACTGTAAGAATAATCTAATTCTCCGTTCATGACGGTTGGCAAAATTTTGGCTACTAATTTGACGGAATATCGCCAATTTGGTGATTTTTTTTAAATTGCTAAAAATGATGACTCATTGACGAAAATTCAATATGTTGGAAAGAATATAAGAATCTACTATAAGAATACCTATTTCTCAGTGCGTAACGCTTGGCGAAATATCGTCAACTTGACGAGTTTTTTCATGTTGTAAAATTGATGAGTTTTTTCATGTTGTAAAATTGACGATTATGTCGTTAAATTGATAAAATTGTTGCCAATTTGATAAAAATGGCTCTAAATCAATGAAAATGACGACCAATTGAGGGAAATGCAATATCTTGGAAAGAATATTAGAGCTCAATATAAGAATAACCTTTTTATTAGCCCGTCCACCAGTAAAGTAATATAATTGAACAACTGAGTATAAAGTATAACTTGAACAAATGAGTATAATCGTAGCTAAGGTTATAAGAAATGCGAATAAATGGGTTTCAGAGTACCGAATATTTGATCTTTTGATGAAATAATAAATAAAAAGAAGAATTCGAGGATTTGTTATTCATGGAATCGGGCTGCACTCCTTCTATACCTGTCGAGGAATTTCTAATGCCACCCCTAGGTGGGGATCTATCTAAAAAGTTTGTTTGGGGCTTTATAAAACCTCCGACTGACTTTGCCCACACCGCTCCCGTGTTTACGCGGAGTACAGGTACATTAAAAATGGGGGTCTGAAAGTCCTTCCGAGAGGTTGGTAGTAGGGAAAGGAGGGTACGTTCCTGTGGATGTCGCCCTCACTGGATTCCAGTCTAAATTGGGTGGCACTGTCCCGACCGGCTAAACAGATACCTTACACTTTCGGGTAGGTCGAACGGCCTGGTTCAACAGAAAGAAAGAGCTAAAAGGGAATGCGTGCGTAACTTCTATCATTAAACTATGTATAAGCCCGGGAATACGTGTCTGAATTGCGAGATTTCTGGGAGAAGCGAAGATTTTCTTTCTTCCTCAACGACGGGATTTCGCTTTTAACACTTTCCAACATAGTTGTAAAGTGTTTATGACTTGGGTCATCCTGTCTGTCTGTCTGTCCGTTCCCACGATAACTGCATTTTTCAAAATGAAATTTTAGTATGTTGCTGAGACGGTCTGTGGGACAGATGGGAATGTAAATGAATAATATCACCCAATTAGTTATGAATTGAACACGGGTTGAAAAAATGAAATACATTGAACCCTATGAGACCTAATTTTTCAAACATTTTTTAAGTGACGTTAAAATTCACAAATTGCTTCGAAAATTTTAGGAAATATTTAAATTATACCATAAAATATATATAAAAATTTTCAGTTAAATACGTTTGGTAGTTTTTTAAATAAAAATTAAAATAATAATTATACCCATATAATATGAAGAGATCACGTGATCCACTTCAAAATAAAATAGGGTATCCATCTTTTTTTCAATCGTAAAAATCGCAATTTTTATAGTTCTTTTAAATTTATATTGAGTGTTGCTTCCGTCCTAAAACCGCTTTATTTTTTAGTATTTTCTGTGCATCTATATTCTGCGCCAACGCAATTACAATATTTTTGAGTTTAAATGATCATCCAGCTATGATTATTTCTACAACGAAGCCTAATTTTAGTGGATGCAGAATGTAAACAAGTGATAGTAAGATACGTTGTATAAGAATTGCAGAATTTTTTTCACGCAAAATTGTTTAACTCTGGAGTCTGGAATAAAAGTGTACGAATGAAATATTCAGTGCTTTACATAAAAAGCCAGACGATTTATATTTCGATGACGTCATTTGAATAAAGTTCATTTTTGTTTTCGATGAAGTTTGAAGTTTTCAAGTAAAATAAATTATTGTAGTTCTGTGATAATTTAAAAAAATATCACCGCTGAATGCATCGCATTTTAGAGATGTTTAAAAATTCGCATTTCAGTTGGAAAGTGTTTTATAACCAATGCTTTATTCATAATTGATCTTTCTTGTTTTTTTATGTTTCAATCGTTTCCTTTTTGAAAGTATATACAGTAGACTGGATTTCGTTCTTACTTAAGTGCAAAGAGCTAAATTGCCAAAAGTGATGCCAAAAAAAAATATATGAATATCATAAATTCCGCAATTCCTCGTTTTATAAATATTTTTTTCAGATTTTCTATATTCGCGTATATGGAGAAGGGGGACGTCAATTTTATGCTTTTTACCCGGGCCCTATTAACTGTAGCTATGCCACTGTCTAACGATGAAGGTTTAAGCCAAAGTTCTATTTCAAGACTATTGTATATGTGTGGGAAAAAACAAGGGAGGTTGGATAAAAAATGTTTGATTTTTTAAAATTTCAATTTCTCCTTTTTAATTTTCTTTTTATATCTTTTTAATTTCTTTCAATATATTTATCTCGTAACAAATCTGCTTTAAATATTGTAAAATAAAACCTAAAAAAAATATTGGCACATTTTTCAGTTTATTTTGTGCCCCGGCATGTTGGTGGTCCCCAGAACATTAGCCTTATCATGCACAAATCAAACGTTTTCTAGTGTGTCACACGTGCATTAATCGGATAAAAAATATTTCAGGTGGCGCTGAAGTAGTTTTACGAAATTGTGTTTTTTGAATCATTGAGGGGCTATTCCGCATGTTGTCTCCCCGAAAATCAATAGGTCTTTGACGTTTATCAATTAAAATAATCGTACAAATTTTCACTTGTTTTGCTGAATTGTATGAGAAGTATCGAGCCCATAGACGCGGAAATCGGTACACACACACACACACATACACACGCACACAAACCGACATTACATACCTCATTTAAAAAATAATCGATTTGTATTCAGGAATGCCCAAAAAATATAGATCCATCTGAATCTGAGAGTCGGATTTCAGATCCATTCAATGTATTGTTACGAAATGTATTGTTGCGAAAGTTAAAGTTTGCCTTGGATAAACAAAGAGGAATGGAAGAAGTCTTAGACAAGGAGGTGAAATATGTTCTAAATGTGGGAAACTAGCAGACGATTTTGATTTCTGACGGGTGTCCTTTACTTAGATGAATGAATTCTACACATTGGGTCTGTGTTCCACATTTAACGAAAAAGACGTTCTCAAAAGCAGAAATGATGGAATCAGCTTTTTTTTTGTCGATTTGTTTCTTTTCATTGACTTTAAAAAAGTTAGGATAAAAATAACTTATTTTAAGGGTTTGGGGCTTGGAGGTGAATGTAAGGAGTTAAAAGTTCATATTATTAAAACGCCAATGCCGTTTGAAACAATCATTCAGGTGGCTCTGAGATAAGTAGTCCTGCATTGCATGCACTTATATGGCAAAAGGCTTAAAATATTTATTTAAACTGTCAATTCTGTAAAAATAAATTATGAGCTCAATGCAAAGTAGAACTGAAACAATAAAGAATATTCCTACATATTCAAAATTATTTTTACCTTTCAATTTATTTTTATCTTCCTATATTCTGTTCTCTATCCTACAACTGTGAAAAAATACTGGTTAATTATACTCGTAATGAGAGAATTCTTAATTTAAGAATTATCAAAAATGCATATACTAAATATTACGTCTTTCTGCTGTGTCAACTAATAATAGTAGCTACTTTGCTAACACTATCGACACCTAGATATGATTCTTAAAGCATTACGGCATTTTCAAGCGTTTCATTCATATGAATTTTATCTTTGTCACTCTAACTCAATGGTCCCAGGCTATTATCTACATATTTCAATTAGCTGCAGCTTTCTGGGAGCAGCTTCATGGAGTTCAAAAGATGATAGTAACAGAACTAAATCATATAAAATATTCTTTTAAAATATTATCGAAACCTATGGACGATACACATGTTTTTGCTCTTAATTTTTCGCAATCTCATGCTCAATATAATACTCTACTAGATAGATATAATAATTTCGTTTTGGGCTTAACAAGGACCAAATAGCTGGCGTTGAAAAGAATTTGCCTATGACTCGACACATATATAAATCAAAATGAAAATTTACACTTAAAATATCAGAATTAGGCATAATAATAACGTTCTATTTATTTATTTATTTGTTTTTTGTCAAATTAGTACTTGCGGAAAAAATGATTTGCAATAATATCATTTACTTAAAAATTTATCCCCCCCCCCCATCTCATATTTATCACAATTCCACTGCCCCAAGAGAACGGCGAATGTGAAAAATGGGCGTTGTCAAATGTGGGCGCAGCGGTATACGCTATTCATAAATGTCTAGATCATGGAGGTAAAAGCAAGGAGTTAAAACTTTATATTAAGAACACGCCAATATCGTTTGAGACAATCAATCAGGTGGCGCTGAGATAAGAAGTCTTGCATTGCATGCATTTCTATGGCGTGAGGCCTAAAATATTTATTTAAACTGTCTATTTTGTAAACATAAATTATTAAAGAATATTCCTGCGTATTCAAAGTTATTTTACCTTTCAATTTATTTTTATCTCCACATATTCTGTATTCTATCCTACAACTATGAAAAATACTGGTTAATTATACTCATAATAAGGAAATCCATAATTTAAAAATACTCAAAAATACATATACTAAATACTACGTCTTTCTGTTGTGTCCACTAACAATAGTAGCTACCTTACTAACACTAGCGACACCTAGATATAATGCTCAAGACACTATAGCATTTTCATGCATTTCACCCACCCATAGGGGTTTTGTCTTCTTTCTAATTCCATAGTTTGAGGCTTGTGACTTGATCGCGATGCAGCGTGGAATCTGATCATTTGAAACGACTGCAACTGTATTCGAGATTTCTATTATACACTCTGCTGCACAAAAATATATGCACCCATAAAAATTTCAACTACAGGGGATTTTTATGACTGCTAGTATGCTCTAAGACGAGTTTTAAGAATTAGATTAGCTAGATTAATGCGCTTCGCGCACTTATTTAGGTCGTATTAAAGAAAATTATTTAGGGCGTATCAAATAAGCTTATTTAGGTCGAATGAAAGGGGCTTATTTAGGGCATACCATAAGAGATTATTTAGGATGTATCACGCCCGTACAAAGGATGAAACTGAATTTAAGGTGTATTAACAGAGCTTATTACGCATACGCAAAGTACGAAATGTATATTTAATTCTAAATATAAGCGTATTAAGGAGCAGGGTTCGATGCGCCCCAATGTGTATTAGGCACCTGCGCAAAGGGGTTGAGGTGCAGTTCGGAACTTATTTAGGATATTTTTTAATTATTTTTGCAAGGTTGAAAATATTAATGTATCGATTAGACGACAGATACGAAAACTGTGTAGAATGTACAGAAGTCTTTAAAAAAAAAATGAATAACCGCACGCAGACGTAATTTAAGTGAATTCGCTATATTATTTTCAACTTTGACATTCTCTATCGAATTGAAAACGTTCGACTGATTCTTCTTTTGCATTGAATAGGTTGTAGCATGCGAATGTGGGCCGCGACTAATTTTCGTATTTATATTCTCCAATATCGCTGAAACGTTGATGAAATGTCATGTAACAGCTGAAAAGGCAAAAGCATCTCGATATTTGCTGATGTTTGGACATTCAGTGCAAATGGGAAAACTGAAATTGAATAACGATTTAAATTGCTCGCGAATGGAGTGTACTGGGAATTTATTTTTCTATTTCTGAGTAATTGAGTTAGATGTCATTTCTTCGTGAATCTTTCTTTTAATTACTTTCCCCATATACATAGTACAATGTAAAGGGAAAATATTGTGGCGGGGTCGAAAATCCGAATTCAAGTTTTCGACGGAAGAACACGTTTCAAGCATCTCCGAACTCGAATTGAACGTTTCTGAGGTGATGTCTGTGTGTATATGTGTGTGGATGCGGCATCTCCAGAACGAATGGAAAGTTTCGAACGAAATTAAGTACACATAATGCAATCGGTGAATCCTGGAATCCCATTGATTTTACACGCAATCAAATGTTCACCCCCCCCCCCCTCCACCTCCCAAATTTTCGAATGAAATTTTGAAAAAATCATAAAAAAATCAGAACTTTCAATAATGCTAGGTAAATGATAATTTCTTATGTAATGCTTCATTTGAGAACGAATGATATAAACTTTAAGACGCTGGTATTGCTAGAGATATTGCACATTGTTCAAAGGGGAAAAAAATCACAAAATCGGAAAAGTATTTACTAGTGTGAAATATCTTCACTTTTTATACGTAATATTAAGTGATAAATTTGTTAACATTTTTCTCGTGGACAGAGTCCGTTCCATTCACGAGAAAAGGTACTTTGGGTAATAGTTTTATATTTTAACATCTAGCAAATCCGCCTAGTCATTTATAAGAAAAGCCCTTTTGTCCGTTTGTCTGTAATGCTTGGCAATCAATTTGACGAACATGTCAACTTATTTAGCAAAATGTCGCCAACATGGCGATATTTCATCCCAGATTGACGAAAATATTGTCAGAATGGCAAAAATTACGGTAAATTAACGAAAATAACGCCCAATTGATACATTCATTATTAAATATTTTAATATATATGCTATCAATATTGATAATTGTCAATTTAGTGTTACGCGAAATACAAGTTAATTGGATACTTCGAAATACTAGTTCACATGTTGTCATCTGAAATTTTTTCTTAAAGAGTTTAGTTTGAAGAGGAGATTCTGTAAATGTTATAAAGTACGAGTAGCGGGCGTCTATTTAGGACCCGGGTAAGTCGTCCTGATATATATATATATATATATATATATATATATATATATATATATATATATGTATATATGTATATATATATATGTATATATACATATATATATACATATATATATATATACATATATATTATAATACATATATATATACATATATATTATAATAGAGAGAAGTTTCAACTCAAAAAACCCAACATTAAAAAATTCCTTACAAATAAAAGTATCAAACAGAGAATCATCAAACAAGTGGAAAATAAAAATGCAAACCTTTAGTCATCAAGCTGAAGACAAACAAAAAACATCAATGAAAAGGAATCGATAAAATAATATCAAATAAAATCCAAGCATGAAAGCTTCATACGTGGACAAGCCCTAGGCTTAATAATGAATTATTCATTTCGATATAACTCTTTATCAAGTCCAAGTATTTTGTAAAAATGAACACAAAATGCATGTTTCTGATATCAGTGATAGATTATATCTATAAACTTTGATAACTTGGACAACATGCATAAAGATTGAAAAATAATAGGGAACAAGAATACCTGAAAAAACACTGCATACGTCTGATCCATTGGAGCCTTGAATAAAAAGACCAATGTTGCTAATTTCAAAAAATAAAAAGCTGAGAACTGATGTTGCCAATTGTGAGAAAGAAATAACAGTAATGCGAAAAGACGATAAAAGGTGATATTCAACAGTAAGAACATGTAAATGCATGGTAATGCTTATTCAAGAGAAAGTGGATGTCTGGCTAAAATAAGGTACTAAGGAGAGAATTTAAGTATAATCTACCATTCCAAATTTTTAAACTATACTATATACTAAATAAGTTAGATATTTATATAATTTTCTTATAGTAATTTTAAGTTTATTAATATGCATAGCATGACATTTTTCATCAGATAATCTATAAATTATAAAAAGCTGATTAAATATAATATTTCTAAACAATTGAATCGAGTTACAGGAATTAAAAGGTAATATTTTATTAATGTTAAAGTTAACATAGTCTTTTTTATCATATAAATTAGTAACTGTCTTATTAGTAGGTTCAATAATAAGATTTAAGTCCAAAATATTTATGTTATTACTAATAGTGGCTTCATTACGAATTAGTTCCAATTTATCCGGATAGAAATCTATATGTATGACACAGTTGTCTATACAGACCAAACAAATCAGATCATCTCAACATATCTGTAAATTTTATAATCTGTTGAAATAAAAGATTTTTCATAATGATAAAGGTATAAATTAGCTAATATACTGCTACTATAGCCACCTTGTGGAACCCCTGAGACTTGTAAGTATAATTTATTACCTTGAAAAATATAATATATATATATACATAAAATAATAATACTTTGAAAGTCCAATGAAAGAAAAGTGAGAAGCTGTAACTCGAAAAACCTAACTTTCTAACAAACCTACAAAATAAAAGTATAAATCTGCAAATCTTCAATTAAATGGAAAAAAAATACAAATTTCGAATCATCGAGTTAAAGAAAATCATACAAAACCAATGGTATTGAATCAATAAAAGAAAAACAAATGAAATCCAAGCATTAATGCTATACACGTGGACAAGAGCTAGGCCTAAATCATGGATTTGTTCACTTCTCCAAAACTCTTCTTCGGGTCCAAGTATTTTGTCGAAACAAACACAAAAAATGTATGTTTCTGAAGAAATAAATAGATTACATCTATAAACTATTTCTACTTGGACAACATACATATAAATAAGAAAAAGCAAAAGGAAACAAAAATACCTGGAAAATAACACTACAAATTCACGAATCTGTCGAACCCGGGAACCCCGAATGAAGAGACCAGTGTTGTCATTCGCAAAGGAAAAAGAAATAATCTACTGTTGCCATTCGTAAGAAATAAATAACAATAATACGAAAAGGCAAGAATAAGTGATAATATACAAACAGAGCTACTAAAAGGAGGGGCTAATAAAAGAAAGGCTAATGTTTAAGTGGATGTAAAAATAAAAATATTATTAATACAAGAGAATGGAGATGTCAGGCTAATATAAAAAACTATGAATAGAATTCATGAAAATCCAGTTAATCTAAATTTTTTAACTATACCATTTACAAAATAAGAGGGATATTTTTATAAATTGCTGGTAATTTTTAAGATTATTTTTATGTATAGCATGAAATTTTTTATCAAATAATCTATAAATTCTAAAAGGCTGATTAAGTATAATATTTCTAAGCAATAGAATCGAGTTGTAGGAATTAAATAGCAAGATTTTATTAATGATAAAATTAAAAAAGTCTTTTTTATCATATAAATTAGTAACAATTCTATTAGAAGGTTCAATAATAAGATTTAAATCCAAAAAATTAATATTATTACTAATAGTAGCTTCATTAGGAATTAATTCCAAATTGTCTGGATAGAAATCTATATCTATGACATAATTTTCAGTATATACTAAGCAAATCAGATCATCAACATATCTGTATAATGTATAATCTATTGAAGTAAAGACTGTTCATAATGATAAAGGTATAAATTAGCTAACATACTGCTACTGCAGCCACCCTGTGGAACTCCTGAGACTTGTAAGTATAATTTATTGCCTTGAAAAATATAATTATTGAAAATAACAAATTGAAGAAGTTTAGGAAAATTTGTAAAATTGGTTTGAGTTGATAGATTAGTAATATAAGCATTATATAGAGCTAAAATTACATCATACAGGTCTGAGATCTTAATATTATTAAAAAGATCTTTAAAATCAAAAGATTGAAATCCTATCAGTTTTCTAAGTGATGTTAATTTTTTCTTTAATTCTTTACTATTATTTAGAATAAGTTAATTATTGCCAGATTGACGTAAACTATCATTTATTAGATTTAAAGAATTTAGTAGTAATTTACTCGCAGTAGTAGAGTAAGTATTATGACCATTAGTTACTGTTCTAAATTTAATAGGATTTTTATGAAATTTAGGAATAAGTAATATAAGGAAATTTAAGAAATTTATATTTAATATTTAAATCACTATGCATATTGATAATTTTCAATTTGATACTATTAATGGAATGTAAATCAAGTTTAAAAAGACCATTATTTAAAAATAATCTAACAGAAATGGTATATAATATTTTTTACAGATAACAGCATAATTATTATAGGCTTTATCAACATAGGTTGATCAACAAAGGATCTTTGTAAATCATTAATGGAGAGTTTAATATTATCAATATTATATATAGATCTAGAAAATTTAATACTACTAATAGTATTTTTAATAGATTCTAATAAAATAAATTTCCACATATTAAATGCCTCTAAAGGCATAGCATGTTTAGAAGCTAATTTTTATATATATATTTATCAAGATCAAGATTAATTGATTTTAAAACTTTAAAAGAATCAGTACAGGAGGGTAACCTGAATTTAATACCAAAAGACACAATGTTTCTTAACGAATTGTCTTTAACTACATCTAAGTCTCCTGTAACTATATGCCCCAAGTCTGGATTTAGAAATTTAGCATAATCGTTTACTTTACAAATACATTCATTCTCTAAAATTAACTTAGAATCATGATCTATAGAGATAGATTGTGAAATTTCATTATAATTAAATATTGATCTACTAATAGGCTTATTGTATTTAAAAATCTTTGATACACCCAAATCGCCAATAGGCATTAAATGTTTGAACTTGTTAAATAGATGACCAAAATTTATAGAATTATAAATGGGATGCTTGAAATATATGTGTATTATATATATATATTACATATATATATATATATATATACAATATATATACATATATGTATATATATTGTGTATGTATATATATATTTTGCTCGCGGTTAGATACTGTGGTTACTGATTCCCACTCTTGCACTTTAGTTTTTGTTATTTTAATATATATTGTATATATATATATATATATATATATATATATATATATATATATATATATATATATATATATATATATATATATATTATATATTATATATATATATATATATATATTATATAAAATATAAATATATAGAAATTGAAAAATCGGAAATAAAAATGTTTTAGTAACTTTTGCGCAAGGCAGCATGAGGGTACCAAACACTATATATATAGAAAAATTGAAATATGAAAAGTGAAAAAAACATGTAAAAAAGGAAGGATGGCTCGGCAAAAAGCTTACATTATGGCGGTAAGGGGTTGTGACCTTACTCCCCAGTTCAACGAGCTCGTCAAAAACGCCGCGGCATTTTCACTCCTGGTCGCCAGCCCTGGCCCAAGCCAACCTCCGGAGTGACTTTGAAATCATCACGAGACCTGGATAGAGATGTGTACGAGAGCCATATCACCACAAATAAAGCCAACTGAATTGCCGACTCAAATGAAATGTAGTTCCAGCCGCGGTCCTGTGATCACAGTGCGGTCCTGTCATATTGAGGGTTCGATGATTTTGTCTCTAATTGAACTCAAAAAATATTTAAGTCTTACACCATATGCAAAATTGTTTCTGTATAAATTATCAATATTTTTAATCATAAAGGAAATTGGATATTTATTAAAAAATGCTTGTTTTAAAAATTCTTGATCAAAATTGATACGTAAATGTTCCTCTTTGATAGTTCTTTTTATTCTGATTAAACCTCCCAAGAAAACATTGCGAAACACATTCAAATGTATGTTGGAGTTCCAATGTATAATTCCAATAATAGGTAGTTTAAACCTCATCTTGACCTCATCACCAACCAAACCTCATCTTGAAGGAAAACCCTCTTAAAAATAACAAAGAGGTCGAATTTTTGGATTTGAATATCAACTATAGTCAAATCCCTCTCATATTCACCATCTATGATAAAAGAAAACAATTTAAACTACCTATTATTGGAATTATACATTGGAACTCCAACATACATTTGAATGTGTTTCGCAATGTTTTCTTGGGAGGTTTAATCAGAATAAAAAGAACTATCAAAGAGGAACATTTACGTATCAATTTTGATCAAGAATTTTTAAAACAAGCATTTTTTAATAAATATCCAATTTCCTTTATGATTAAAAATATTGATAATTTATACAGAAACAATTTTGCATATGGTGTAAGACTTAAATATTTTTTGAGTTCAATTAGAGACAAAATCATCGAACCCTCAATATGACAGGACCGCACTGTGATCACAGGACCGCGGCTGGAACTACATTTCATTTGAGTCGGCAATTCAGTTGGCTTTATTTGTGGTGATATGGCTCTCGTACACATCTCTATCCAGGTCTCGTGATGATTTCAAAGTCACTCCGGAGGTTGGCTTGGGTCAGGGCTGGCGACCAGGAGTGAAAATGCCGCGGCGATTTTGACGAGCTCGTTGAACTGGGGAGTAAGGTCACAACCCCTTACCGCCATAATGTAAGCTTTTTGCCGAGCCATCCTTCCTTTTTTACATGTTTTTTACATGTTTTTTTCACTTTTTATATTTCAATTTTTCTATATATATATTATATATATATATTATATGTAAATTATATAAATATCCAGTATATTTAGTAAATGGTATTATTAAAAAGTTTGGATTATCTTAATATTCTTAAAATTCTCTCATTAGTATCTTATATTAGCCAAACATCTACATTCTCTTAAATAAACATTACTATGTATATACATTCTCTTAAACCTCAGCCTCTGTTATCTATTATATTACATGCCTTTTTATTTTTAAGGTTTTACTGTAGAATATATCTTAATTTACTGGCTTTTCGCAATACTGTTATTTATTTCTTACGATTAGCTACAGTAAAACTGTACTTTTATCTTTTGCGATTGGCAACATTGGTCTCGTCATTTAATGATTGAATGGGTAAGACATTTGCAGTGTATTTTCTGGTATTTTTATTTCCAATATTATTTTTCAATCTTTATGCTTGTCGTCCAAATAGCAATAGTTTATATATAAAATCTATCTATTGCTTCAGAAACAAGCATCTTTTGTGTTCATTTTGAATTAACATTTGGACTTGAAAAAGAATTTATTTGAAATGAACAATCTTAAGCCTAGTGCTATTCCACGTGTATAGAGCTTCATTGTTTGGCTATTTCTTGTTTTTCTATTTTAGATTCCACACCATTAATATTTGTTGATTATCTTTAGCTTGAAGACTCGAAATATGCATTCAATTTTCCTCATGGTGGTTGATTTTCAGTCTGATACATCTTTTTAATGTGTAGGTAAATTTTAAGTTAGGGTATTTTGAGTTTTAAATTCTCTCTAATCTGTCATTGGACTTTCATATTATATTTTTATTATGTATATATATATATGTTCTCAACTTTTTATTTTTTGAGATTGGCAACATTGGTCTCTTTATTCAAGTCTCCAATGGTTCAGACATATGCAGTGCTTTTCAAGTATTCTTGTTTCCTATATTTTTTCAATCTTTATACATGTCATCCAGGTTATCAAAGTTTATAGATATAATCTATCACCGATATCAGAAACATGCATTTGTGTTTATTTTGATGAAATACTTGGACTTGATGAAGAGTTTTATCGAAATGAACAATTCATTTGTTTGGGTTTAGGGCTTGTCCACGTGTAAAGCTTTAATGCTTGGATTTTATTTTATTTTCTATTATCGATTCCTTTCCTTTGATGTTCGTTGCTTGTCTTCAGCTTGATGACTAGAGGTTTGCCTTTTATATTCCACTTGATTGATGGTTCTCTGTTTGATTTGTTAGGCATTTTAAAATGTTTTTATTTGTTAGGCATTTTTTAATGTTGGGGTTTTTTAAGTTGCAACTTCTCTCTATTCTATCATTGGATTTTCAAACTATTTTATATATATATATATATATATATATATGTGTGTGTGTATGTATATATATATATATACATACACACACATACATACACACATATATATACACTCTTTTGCAAAAAAAACCAGGCACCATGAAGAAAGTGACTGTTTTTATTGAAATTAAATATGCGTACAGGTCATACACATGTAATGAAATTATTACAAAACAAGGCCGCAAGACCCATCAATAGTTAGCAATTGCACATTGAATTTTTAAATCAGTAATTGGTGAAATCCCCATTGGCGGCAATGCATGCTTGTATACGTCTAGGTAAAGAGTGATGAAGTTTCCTAATGTCATCCTGCAATACATTTTGCCAGGCATTCCTTAACTGTTGCTAAAGATCTGCTACATATCGAGGTGCCTGAATCTGGTGGCCTAACATGCCCCATACATGCTCGATTGACGAAAGGTCTGGTGACTTCGCTGGCCAAGAAACAGTTTAAACAGCACGAACGCAGTCCACAGATATGCGAGCCGTATGTGGCGTGGCATTATCTTGTTCAAAAATGGCCCCAGAATGACGTACCATGAAGGGTAACGCAAACGGCCGCGAGATTTCATCAACATACCGTTGAGTTGTTAAAGTTGTACGCAGGATGATTAGGGGCAACCTGTTGTCGTAAGAGATAGTACCTCATACCATCATACTAGGGGTAATGGCTGTGTGCTTGTGTAAAACAAAGGCTGATTGGAACCGCTGGCTCTGACGCCTCCACACGCGTACCCGATAATCATCTGATGAAAGACTGAAGCGTGATTCATCGCTGAACACTATGAGATGCCAGTCTGCTGGCAGCCATGATGCTCGGCTACAACACAACTCCAAACGACTCTGTCGATGTTGTGCGGCTATGGGTAGACATCTTAAAGGCCTTGTGAGCGTAGCCCCATCTCAGCCAAGCGCCGTGAGATGGTGGAATGTACCACGATGGAACAGGATGCAGCACGTTAGATGGCGGACAATGATGCCGTCGGGCCAGTTCGGGCCTGTCGCACAATCACCCGATCTTGCCTCGCATTCGTGCACCTTGGCCTTCCAGAGCCTTTATTCCGTCGATGAGTTCCTTGCAGAAACCATGGCTGCCAGCACCTATGACCAGCAGTGTCCGTTCGGTGCAGGTAGCGGCCTATTGCTTGGTATGACCAACCAGCTTCACGCATCCCGACTATACGATCACGTTCGAACTCGTCAATTGCTCATAAGGTCTTCGACAATGTCGTAACGGCATTATTGGTTGTGTCTCCACGGAATTAACGCCGATAACGAGCAAAGATAAACCGTCCACATTTTTTACCTGTTTTATAGGATGCTAGTGGCGCAGCAGAAACGCGTGCTATGACCGAAGTTAACACTCATTGGCCTTGCAAATTTAATCATTTGCATACTTGGTATAAAGGAATTTGCATGCGAAATTTCGAGATAATCGGATAATTTTTTAGGGGTGCTTCGTTATTTTTTTTTTTTTTTGCAAAAGAGTGTGTATATATATATATATATATACATACTAGGGTACTCTGCCCCTACTCGATCAGCTTCGTCAACTCCCTTCGGGAGGCTTCATATCTATCTCTCTAAAAATTTCTATTTTCAAAAATCTCTTTTTATATCCCTACCTATTTTTCGCAGGAGGGAAAAGCAGGGATTTTTTTTAGCCCAGGGGATCCAAAAACTGAATTCCTTGATCCTGAGATCGCTTCGCGAGCTATTTCATGCCAAACTAAAGTTTAATTCGATAAACGATTTTTTTCATCGTGTTACCCTATTATTTCTCTATATAGTAGTTACCAAATTTCATATTTTTTATGTTATAGTTTTTGCGGTACGAAACAGAGAAATCGCTAGACGTGCCGATACGAAAAAAAACTTTACTTCAGAAATGCATAAAAATAAAATATCTCAAAAACTACATTGAAATTAATAAAAGGGGTTCCCGCCTGCAAAAATTCACCCATGTAGGTAGGTACCTACCTGCAAAAATTCGTGGTCTTGCTATTGTTAGTCTATCCAGGATCTCGAACTCGCGGCTCAAATATTTTGTCTTTGACTTCGACATTAAATATTTCTTAAACTACAATACATATCAAAAAACGGTTTATTTCAGCGTATTCCCCAAAGCTTTTTCTACAAGTGTACCAAATGTCATATTTTTTTTAATATGCAATAGCTTTTGAGGTACGAAGCAAATAATCTCGAGAAACGAGAAATTCGTCAAACAGCGCGGTGGCGTCAGCTACTTTTTTTAATATATAATAATAATAATAATACTTTGAAAATCCAATGAAAGAATAGAGAGAAGTTTCAAACTATATATACAGGGTGAGTCAGAAGTCTTGGGCCAAACTTTAATGTGTAGAAGGCCCAGACCACACGACCAACCCGAAGGCTTATGGTTGCTGTTTGTGTGGCCGGAAACTTTAAGGGGTGATAAATCCCATCTAAACAGCAATTTTTGTCATACAAAGCAGGGCCGTAACGCAAGAGGTGACCCACTGCATGCTAGCTCATGAAATGAGGAAATGATGACTCTCGTGAAAAGAGGAAACACAAAAATGACAGAGTAAGCACGTTTTACTGACAGAAATTGCAGAATGCATAGACAAAGTTACAGAAACTGCTCAAAAGTGCGACCACCAGCAGTAATGCAGGCTTCACACCTGCGACGTAGTGAGTGGCGCACGTTAGCAAAAACACCCGACATATCTTGGACAACGCCGGCAGCAACAGCAATTCTAGCAACAAGGTCTTCATCGAAGTCGATGGGGCTATCGTAGATGAGACTTTCAAGACAGGAGAGAGATCAGGCGATCAGCTTAAACCCTGGCGAGTTCTGAAGAAGTCGTCACTGCGTTCAATGTCAGCGAAGTCTAGCGGTTCACCTCTTGCGTTACGACCCAGCTGTGTATAAAAAAAATTGCTTGTTTAGTTATGATTTATCACCCCTTAAAGTTTGGCCCAAGAGTTCTGACTCACCCGTATATATATATATATATATATATATATATATAGTTCTGCTAACATGGATTCATCTTCGATCACTGTATATTGCTTTAAATTTAGTTATTTTTTTTTTAACTGAAAATAATAATAAAATAAAATAAATTAATAAAACATATTTTCACAAGTTTTGTTCAGAATTCCCAGGAGACAATTTCGGAAATTTAAGCATAACGCTGTTACTATGGTTACAAATGGAATAAAAATCTGCATAAAAAATGAATAAAATATAATAAAAAGAATCGTCTGCTATAACTATAAAATAAAATATTTCGAGAATGGTTAGTTGCACACAAATAAAGCTAATTAGAAAAACTTAGCACATTTTTTTTTTTTTTTTTGCGCATGATAGCATAAAAACAATTTTGTGTATCTAGCCGTTCTCAATTTATATCTGGAAGAATGTTGGATGAAAAAACTTAATGATTTATAAATTTTTCATGCAAAATTCCAAGATTTTAGATATTTCTTATTACTTAATGGCTAAGTTTCACGTGTATGTTAAGTTTCAATTTTCTAACTTCAGTAGTTTTGGCTGTGCAATTCAGTTAGTCATTCTCATTTAAAGATGTATGATATACAGTGACCCTCAAAAGTGTTCGTACACTTTAAAAATTTGTAGAAAAAGCGTTGTCACCTGGAACTGAATTCGAATATAAAGTTCAATATTTTTTCATATTATCTTCATGTGATTCTGAATAAAACCTAACATTTTATTTTTAAATATTGACTCTTTTTTTTTATAAAAATGAAAATGCAAGGAGGCAGAGAAAGAACACGTCACAAAAGTGATCGTACACCGAAACATTTTCGGATAAATTTATAAATAAAATGATTGTCTGTCGTTTTTTTTTAGTTTGCATTGTGGTGACATTTCAAAAAGCTTTTGGCTTTAATCTTTGCTTGCTTACTTCGTAATATTTATAGTATTATTTAAAAATGGCTCGTAGTCGTAAGGAAACAACGAACAGCATTTGAGAATTGATTATTTTTCATCATAGTAGTGGTAAATGAGTTCGTAATATCGCTAAATTAGTAAATTTAGCCCATTCTACGGTGTAGTATGTGATAAAACGCTTTAAAGACGAAAATCGGATGGAAAACAAGGTAAGGAAAGGTTATCCGGCAAAGTTAACTCAACGTGATCAGAGATTTGTAGTTAGAAAATTTGTGAAAAATCCACGTTTAAGTGCTGTAAAAATTTCAACAGAATTTCCTGAAAAATTTTCTACTTCAATTTCACCTGAAACTGTTCGACAAGTGCTCATATCAGCTAGATTACATGGACGTTCTGCCCGAAGAAATTTTTTTGTAAGTGCGAAAAATAGAAAGCTTAGGCTTTCCTTCGCAAAATCGATGATAAGCCCGAAATGTATTGGAATCATGTCTTATTTGCAGATGAAAGCAAATTTAACATATTTGGTTCCGATGGGCGTATAATTGTTTGGAGAAAAAAAAATGAGGAACTTAATTCCAACAACTTAGTTGGAACAGCAAAGCATGGCGGTGGAGGTGTGCTTGTGTGGGGGTGCATGTCAGCATCAGGACTAGGTAATTTGGTATTTATTGATGGCATAATGAATCATGCTCTTTATTTAAATATTTTAAAAGGCAATTTAAAATTATCAGCCCAAAATTTGGGTATTGGAAACAAGTTTGTTTTTTATCAAGATAACGATCTTAAGCACACGGCTCTCAATGTTTACGTCTGGTGTCTCCATAAGTGTCCATAAGTTCTGAACACACCACCTCAGTCGCCGGATTTAAACCCAATAGAACACATTTGGAAAAAACTGGAGGTTAGAGTACGAAGACACGATATTAAAATGAAAAGCGAACTAAAAACAGTAATGATAAAAGAATGGAGGAACATGGATGCAGAAATTACAAAAAAACTAGTAAACTCTATTCACAGACGTTTAAAAGCTGTTGTGGATGCTAAAGGATGTCCTACTAAGTACTAATTCACTGAAATATTACAATTTTTACTGTATGTAGAGATTTTTTTTATATTGTACGAACACTTTTGTGATGTAACTTTTTGGTTACTTTTTGATTATTAATTTTTCAAAAAAAAAGTTTTACTATGTTTTTAAAATATTTTATGTGGTTTTGTTAAGCACAAGTTATAGATATTATTAAAAAATTCCCATTCTGAAATATGAATTTTTATTAATGGATAGAGCAGTATTTCATTGAAATTCGTAAGTGTACAAACACTTTTGGGAGCCACTGTAGATATGAATGTATGGGAAATTTGAGTGGAATTTTACACTTCCGATATTATTACTCTGATATGGATTGTGATACAAACAGACGTAAAATTGTAGAGTTAGGAATGTATAAGAATATCGAGTGGAGATTCATGCTTCTTATACTTTCTGGAATTTTTAATTTTAAAGTCTAAAATGCTTATGCTTTGAACTTTGATAATTATAACCATGGTAAAGCATATTATTCTCTAAGTGGATTGTGGAAGATTATAAAATATTAAACTAATAACTTGAATATTCGGAAAACAATTTATTCAAGGAATAAAAATCGAATGTTTCTACTTAAGCATCCTTTGTTTTGGAAGAAAATAGCTAATACCGGAAGGAAAATACTAGTGATAAAAATTAATGTATACGTAAGTGTACATTCATGACGTCAAGCCATAATATTATGTACCAGATTAATTAGGTTCTTTTGCGTCCCGTGTGACGCAGAATTACGTCATTTCGCCAACATTCTTATTGGTCTATCTGAGTATACTGAAGATGCGTTTTTAACTATTCGCATTTTTGTGAATGGCGGTGCTTGTAAATAAAATGTGCGAGGGTTGAGTAGTTTGTGGCCTAGATATAGAAATTTTAGCGGTGGCAACTTTTTTAATTATTTAGTTTATTTATGACGAGAAAATAATGTCAATGCTTGTGAAATGATTTTTAATGTGGTTTTCATTTCCTGATAGTTAGACAATTTAGTTTCCGAAAAATGTTGTTTAATTTTACAGGTGTATGTAAAGGGGAAATGGACTCTTGGTTTTGCAATTCACCCGTTTTGAGCATCTATGAATTAGAATCAACCATTTTTCAACGATGTCTGTGTTCTGTATTTTTCTTCGAGTCTGTTTGTAGGCAAGATATTTCGCAAACAAATTCAGCTGAAATCGAAATTTAGTTCTATTATATCAATGAATATTGATTTTCAGAAAGGTTGGGCTGGTGAATGGATTTCAATTTGCTGAACACACTTTTTTAACATTGAGAATATATATATATATATATATATATAACATATATAACACACACACACACATATATATATATATATATACATATATACAGGGTGATTCAAAAGTTTGGAGCAAAAGTAAAACGCTATAAAAAACTATCTATGGGTCGGAGAAACATGCGGTTTGCAGATTAATATTCACCGTGAGGGGGATTTTGTATGACATGAAAAAAAAGAGTTCAAAATCTCGACACTAGGGGCGCTGTTGCAAAGAAAACAATGCGAGGTAATAATTGTGAAATGAGATATTTTATTTCAGCATGATTTACAGCTGCAAGTGCTCAATATATGTCCACCACCACATTCCAGTACTGAGTGCAGTCGCGGTATTACGGCTAATACAGCATATCAACGGGAATGGTTGCTACTTCCTGCCGTAAGGCGTCTTTTAGTGCTGGTAAGGACTGGGAATTTCCTCTATAGACCCGTGATTTTAGCTATCCCCACAACCAGAAATCACAGGGTGTGAGATCTGGGGATCTCACAGGTCATTCATGTGTGCTATGCCTGCTCAGTAGGCCATCAAACGTTGACCGTAGCAACTCCATCACTTGACGTGCCGTGTGGGGTGGTGGTATTCAATAATGTTTTTGGCTGATTGATCCTAATTTTGCGTTGCGTGAGTGATATGCATAAGTCACCTCCATGGCTTTATCTGCAGCAGCGCTCCCTAGTGTCAAGATTTTGAACTTTTTTTTTCATGCTATACAAAATACCGCACCACGGTGAATATTAATTTGCAAACCGCATGTCTCTCCGATCCATAGATATTTTTTTTTATCGCGTTTTACTTTTGTTCCGAACTTTTGAATCACCCTGTATATGTGTGTAATATATATATATATATATATATATATATATATATATACACTTAAGGGTCAAAATCATGGGATGCCTCTCTAATATCGTGTCAGGCCTCCTTTAGTTCGGCGAAGTGCAGCAACCCGACGTGATGTGAACTCAACTAGTCGGCGGAAGTCTCCAGGAGAAATGTGTCGACAGCAACCCATAATTGTGTGGTTATGCTAAGTACTGGAATTTGGGCGCGAATGGCTCTTTCGACCATATCCCAGATATGCCCCAAGAGCTCCATGTCTGGCAATTTAGGTGGCTAAATCATGTGTTAAAATTATCCAGATTGCTTCTCAAACCAATCGTGAGCATTGTGGGCTCAGTGACATGGAGCATTATCATCCTGGAACATCCCATCGTTATTGAGGTACATGAAATCCATAAACAGCTGCAAATGATCACCAAGTAGCTGCACATAGCGATTTCCTGTCACTAACAGATTCCATTTGACCAGAGGACCCAATCCATTATGGAACCACCACCAGCTTGCACAGTGCCTTGTTGACAAGTTGGATCCATAGCCTCATGGGGTTTGCGCCACACTCGAACGCGACCAACTGAAAACGCGACTCATCGTACGGCGATACCTTCTTCTAGTCATCTAGGGTCCATTGCATATGTTTGCGAAACCAGGTGATGCGCTGAAGCCGATGATGTGCTGTGAGTAAAGTCACTCGAGCCGGTCTTCTGCTGCCATATCCCATCAACGCCAAATTTCGCTGCACATACCTCACAGATACGCTTCTAGTGAGTTCCTTATTGAATGTGGTAGTCAGTTGACGCAGTGTCGTCCGTCTGTTAGCACAGACGCTTCTGCTCAGACGTCGCTGGTCTCGATCATACAGCAGACGTAGCTGTATAATGCGCTGTTCCTTGTAGGAGGTAATGCCTTTTATGAGGTATTCTCGAAATATCTTTGACATTGTCGAGAGAGAAATCTTCAAAGTCTCAACAACTTCCGAAATGCTAAGCCCCATGGGTTGAGCTCCAACTACCATTCTACATTCAAACTCAATTAATTCCCGTTGGATAGCCATTATCACGTTATTTGACGTTTCCGAAGACATTCAAGAGTCCAACAGACAACACTGACGACCATCTGACTATTTTATGCCCTTTTAACGTGATGCGAGCGTCACTTTTAAATTTGCAAACTGCTATCCCATGAATTTTGGCGAGTATATATATATATATATATACTTTAAGAATTCAAAGCTAAATTAACATTTTATATGCACTCTTTAGTTAAAAGCGAAAATTTTTAAATAGGGAATTTTCTAAACACGGCAACAGATGTGTCACGCTTATAAATTGTATCATGGAGGTTAAAAGGTTATCAAGGAGTTAAAAATTTATACAAAGAAACGTGAATGTCGTTTGAGACAATCATTCCGATAGCGATGGGATAAGATAAGCATTTCTGCATTGTGTGTATTTATATGGCGATAGGCCTAAACATTTATTTATAATAAATTATTATAAAAATAATATTCATAATAAGATTAATTAATTTTTATATATTAATGTATAATATTAATAAAAATATATAATTAATATTATATATTTATTAATATTATAATAAATATATATAATATTATTAGCACAATGCAAAGTAGAACTAAAACAATAAAGAATATTCTTACGTATTAAAAATTATTTTACATTTCAATTTACTTTTATTTCCCTATATTCTGTACTCCATCTTACAACTATAAAAAAATACTAGTTATAATTATACTCGTAATGAGGGAATCCTTAATTTAAAAATAATCAAAACTATATATACTGAATACTACGCTATTTTATTGTGTCAGCTAACAATAGCGATTACTTTGCTAACACTAGCGGCACCTAGATATAATTCTAGGTGTATTATTGCATTTTCAAGCGTTTCATCCAAAATAGTTTTATCTACTTCATTCTAAGTCCATGAATTGTATGAATTCGGTTGTGTTCATATATTCGGCTAAGCTGTGTTCATATATTCGGCTATGTTGTGTTCATGTATTCGGCTAAATTGTGTTCATATATTCGGCTAAATTGTGTTCATATATTCGGCTAAATTGTGTTCTACAAAAATGTGGAATATTTGCGTTCCATAGTGATATTTTTGTTTTATTTTAGAGACTTTTTAAAAACTTTTTTCAAATATTTTCCCGTGTCTTTTGCATTATAATTCTGGCCTTCCATGTATTTCAATGTTTTTCAGTTATGTAATTCTGGCGGTCTATGTATCCCAAAACTTATACTCGTATTCTGATACCGTAAAAAGAACTGTTAGTTTCGCAAATATTGAAATTACTAGTGAAAATTACTAGTGAGTATTATTAGTAAGTACCCGTGAAAAATCACGGGAAAATATTTTATTCACTGAAAATAAATATAAAAGATCTTTGAATTTTTTTTATTAAAGTCAAAGATATCTTCAAAAAGAACATTTTTATAAATTTTATAAAGTATTATTTAATTTAGTACAACGACTCAAAATTATCTCATTAAATCGGTTTTGGTATATTCTCTTTCTCAAGTGACCGGAGAATATTGGCGGAAGAGCCAAGTGTCGGTTAGGCCTAACTGTAAGCTCACGGAGAATCTTCGGTGAACGTATGGAACTTTGATTTAAGATTTAATTAATATTCTGAAAGTTATAAAGTAAGGCCAACATACTCTGCATAAAGTGCTATTATTGCAAAAAGGTACTTTACAATAACGAAATTTCTTACATTAATAAAAGTGAATAGCGCAAATAAACCCAGATCATTTCCCTATGGGGTTAGAAAAAGGGCGATAAAATCCATGGCTGAAACGCTTGAAAGTGCCATAATGCTTTGAGAACGATATATAGGTGTCGCTAGTGTTAGTAAAGTAGCTGTTATTGTCAGATGACACAACAGAAAGGCGTTGTAATTAAATGTATTTTTTGATTATTTTTAAATTAATGGCTCCCTCATTACGAGTATAATTAACCAGTATTTTTTCATAGTTGTAGCACAGGGTACAGAATATAGGTAGATAAAAGAAATTGAAAGGTAAAATAATTTTGAATACGTAGGATTCATCATTGTTTCAGTTCTAATTTGCATTGCGTTAGTAATTTCTTTTCACAAAACTGACATTTTAAATAAATATTTCAGGCCTTTCGCCATAGAAATACATACAATGCAGGACTACTTATCTTATTCTCTGAATGATTGTCTCAAACGATATGGGTGTTTTCTTATTATGAAGTTTTAGCTCCTTACTTTTATCTCCATGCATCGAACATGGTGCATATGCTTGTTGCCATTAGGCAAACGATAATAACGTACTTAAATTACTCACAAGCCGCAGTATGTCGTTTGATATTTAGAAAATTATAAATATTGTATTTCAACAGTTTGAGAAATTAAAATTGCCTTTCTTAATGAGCTTTCGATTGCAAATTATTCATTTAACAATTTAATATTAGGAAATGTAGCGTTGTTGATTTTTACTCGTACAAAAGTACTTACTTTATTTTCTTATAGTATTTGTTTTGGCTACGAAATTCCCTGTCACTGATCTTGATGTTATTTATACTTCGGATTTCTCTGAGAAATTGACATTCTGTTTTTATTTCTTCAATAATAAAAACAAAATGGATTGTATCCCTGTTTTTAATGAGATCATGCGTTGCAGTACTCAATTAGGTCTATGAGTTTATTTACGGAAGGGAATTTTGGCACTGTTATTGGATGTTACTGTGTTATTCCCAACTTTTATAATATTTACAAAATCTTTCCTGATGGTTTTGATGTTTTCTGTTCATCTGTCATTGCTTTTAAAAATGAATTGTAAATATTTTGTATTTTATCTTGCAAGCTGTTATTGGAATTTTATTCCGTAGTTTGGATTCTTTTAAATAAATAAATAAATTAATTAAATTAAAGTTTGCGTAAAATTACTTAGAAATTGTATTTAAATTGTTCTGCTGTATGGAGGAAACATTGAATTTGAGGTTTTAACATATAATTTTACTGAAGAAATTATGCTACAATAATTTTACAAGAATTATTAGTTCCCAGAAAACAATGGTATGGAACTCTTAAATTTTGAATTCTTCTTGTTCAAGTCACGTAAATTGTAAAAGTTGTAGATTTTTGTATAATGCATTTACATATGAAATTAAATCATTAAATCGCTGTTTTTCTAGAGGATTACATACATACACACATAGATGGACATTTCCGAAATCGAAATGTGTTCAGCATGTATTAAAACGTGTTTCTTAATCAAGATCTCGAATTCAAAAAATTTCAGGAAAATAATACTTTTCGTACATAATAGTATGATAAACTAAAAATCATCCTATTCTATACTCTTCTTCATCCAATTAAATATTATTTGATCAAATTAAATAATCATTTATAGCAAATAAAATTATTTTTATTTTACGCAAATTACCATTGTATTTAATAAAATAAAACTATTAAATTTTGAAAATGTCCTAAATGTAATAAATGCCTATATTCTAATTTATTTCTCTTTTACCTCATAATGGCACACGAACTTCAAAAACTAGTAGATAGTTCGGTGCTATACTTTACTTTTACTGTACTTCAAACGATATTCATAAAAAATAAATAAATAAATAAGATACTCATTTGTGCAAAAATACAACAATTTTATTTTCTCGAGCTATAAAAACTGTATCAAAAGTAAGAGCCTTCCAGAAGCTCTAAAATGTTTTTCAAGTCCAGATCCAAATCCATCACAAACACGAAATAAAAACGCTTATTTGTACAAAAGGTCAAAGTTCTTTCAATCTGCCACTGTTATGATACAATGAGAAATTTGATTTTCGACTGAAATTTGAGATTAGACTGTTTCTTCCTGGGCCTCTCCTTCTCCATTATCGGTTATTGCTTGGTTAGATTCCTCTTCTTGTGTAGATTCGCCGGCTTCTTCGCCTTGATCAGATTCTCCGGTTTGTTCAGCATCACCGGCTTCTGCAGCATCTCCGGATTCATCAGCTGGATTAGCATCCCCCGTCTGTTCAGCATCTCCGGCTTCATCAGCTTGACCAACATCCTCATTCTGTTCAGCATCTCCGGCTTCTTGAGCTTCATCAGCCTGCCCAGTCTGTTCAGCATCTCCAGCTTCCTGAGCTTGATCAGCATCTCCAGCTTCCTGAGCTTGATCAGCATCTCCAGCTTCCTGAGCTTGATCAGCATCCCCAGTCTGTTCAGCATCTCCAGCTTCCTGAGCTTGATCAGCATCCCCAGTCTGTTCAGCATCTCCGGCTTCTTCAGTTTGATCAGCATCCTCATTCTGTTCAACATCTCTGGTTTCTTCAGCTTGAGCGGAATCCCCAGCATCTTCAGCTGTATTTGATCCCCCGGTCTGCTCATCATCATCGGCATTAACAGCTTCATCAGATTCTCCGGTCTGTTCATCATCACCAGCATCTATAACTTGACCAGATTCTCCGCCTTGTTCAGCATCATCGGCTTCATCAACCTTATCAGATTCTCCGCCTTCTTCAACATCACCGGATTCTGCACCTTGATCAGATCCCTGATCTACTTCTCCAGTTGAACCAGCGTCCCCGGCAGACTCAGATTGATCGGGTTCACCAGCATCCTGATCTCCTCCAGTTGATTCTGATTGATCGGGTTCACCAGCGTCCTGATCTCCTCCAGTTGATTCTGATTGATCGGGTTCACCAGCGTCTTGATCTCCTCCAGTTGATTCTGATTGATCGGGTTCACCAGCGTCCTGATCTCCTCCAGTTGATTCTGATTGATCGGGTTCACCAGCGTCTTGATCTCCTCCAGTTGATTCTGATTGATCGGGTTCACCAGCGTCCTGATCTCCTCCAGTTGATTCTGATTGATCGGGTTCACCAGCGTCTTGATCTCCTCCAGTTGATTCTGATTGATCGGGTTCACCATCGTCTTGATCTCCTCCAGTTGATTTTGATTGATCGGATTCACCAGCGTCCTGATCTCCTCCAGTTGATTCTGATTGATCGGATTCACCAGCGTCCTGATCTCCTCCAGTTGATTCTGATTGATCGGTTTCACCATCGTCTTGATCTCCTCCAGTAGATTTTGATTGATCGGGTTCACCATCGTCTTGATCTCCTCCAGTTGATTTCGATTGATCGGGTTCACCTGTTTGAGTTGAGGCTTCAGTTGGTGGTAAAGTTGGGGCTTCAGTTGGTGGTAAAGTTGGGGCTGGTGTTTCAGGAGGAGGCACTTGGCACACTCCTTTGTTCTAAAAAATAAAATCAAATAGTGACACGGGTAAATAAAATTCCGAAAAACTTATTTTTCTGTCAAAGTGGCGAAGTGTCAACGACAAAATATAATAAGAAAAAAAACATTCTCTTTTACCTATAGACATTGTAATATCAGTAGTAAGTTAGAATTGGTTTGAACAAAATAATTTGAAATGAAATTTGAAGATTAAACACCATATACATAAATATAAATTAAATATTTACTTGTACTATTAATATGTTACAATGCACCGCAGGTTTTACATTTGTGTGGCTACTACTCTTTCCTTAACTATCAGCAGGCATCGATTTTATAAATCACTCAAAGAATAGAATTTTAGGATTTCAAATATGGTAGTCTGATGTGGTACATTTTTTAAGGTAAAAATATGGATACAGATGAAGAACGGCTGTCAAAAGTGCGTGGAATTTATGTGTTGTCCATCGCATGAATGCGATCTATATTTGACAACTAGACACCTGCTTAAGATCATTCATTTTTACTTTCTTCTACTATGAAATATACAGAAAGTGTTGTTTTCACGATAATTTTCGAATTCGAGATTTTAAGACCTTGCAGAGTCCACTTCGGCGATAAGAGCTTGCAATTGCGTCTCAGTAGTTCATCGGTAGAGAGTCGACTGGCCTGTTCGGAGACCCAGGGTTCGATTGCCAGCTGGGGCAGTAAGGTTCTTTACAATGGCGTCCGAACAAATCAACTCTGTGGGTTAGTGAAAAGATGTCGGAGGTCTGAAAGTGACCCTAGTATGACTAGTACGGATTCAGTGGACTTCCGAACGGATTCAGTGGACTTCCGAACGGATTCAGTGGACTTCAGTAAGGATTTAGTGGAAGATTGAATGCCGATTTCAAATTGAGAGGATAACGACCACGCAGGATACTAACCTGGGTATAAATAGTGGTAGCAGGAGTCTAATCTGAGGTAAAAATAGCAGGAGGTCGTCAGTCAGATTGTCAGTTGCCCGCCAATCTGACATTAGAGGGTGGAGAATGCGGAATCCACTTCGACGATAAGAGCTTGCAATTTCGTCTCGGTAGCTGAAGGGAGAACGTCGGTTGACTAGTTCGGAGATCTAGGGTTAGATTTTCGGTTGGGGCAGCAAGGGTCTTTACAACACCCTGAACACGTTTTGATTAATTTTGTCTACTCCTCTTTATTTATTTATTTTTTTAATTCCATTCAACTTGTTGTTTGTACAAATTTTACGTGTGATGTCGACTGAAATATATTTAATAACTCTTAAATAGGACGGTCATTTGTCCTTAAATCAAATTGGTATAAGCTGTAATTTCTTTAAAATAGCCAATCTGTTTCTGTGCATAACTACTTCAGTGATTTTTGGATAACTACAGCCCAATGAATTAATGGATTTTAAAGGAAAACTTGCAACTTAAATTTTCGAAAAAACAATTTTTTACTTTCCCTGAAATACATAGAGAAAGTATTGGAATCATACCAAAAATCGCAACTCTAGTTTTCGACGGATCTACACGTTTTGGGACCTCTAGAATACGAAAAAAGTATTTTAGCGTGGCGCCTGTGTGTCTGTCAGCGTGTTTCCACTCTAACTAAAAAACTAATGGACTAAATTTCATAAAATTTGGTTACTTGTGAGCGACCCTGCTGCTGATCAGTTTTGGGTACGATTCGGAAAAATTCCATTACACTAGAACTAGCCGTTCTCGAGATATTTTAGTTTATTCTGCATTTTCGCTTCGTCACCTTTGAAAGTCCAGCTACCAAATGAAAACGAAAACTGAATTAAAAGTGCAAATTAAGTGTCATTTAAAATAATTATGGGCGTTATTTTGTGCCATTAAACTCAATTTAATGAATTATTGAAGAACTAAAGAGAACGTGAATATGAGTCTGCAGAGAAAGTCATGTGCTGCCCACATCAGATTTTCATAGTTGTAAGACAAGGGTACAGAATAGAGGGAGATAAAAAGAAATTGAGGTAATTTATTTTGAATATTTTTTATTGTTTCGGCTCTAATTGGAATTGCGATAATAATTTATTTTTACAAAATGAAAGTTTAAATAAATATTTTAGGCCTTTTGCCATAGAGATCTATACAATGGAGGGCTACTTATCTTATCCCAGCGCCACCAAAATTGTCTGAAACGATATTGGCGTTTCTCAATATGAAGTTTTAACTCCTTACCCTTGCCTCCGTGGCCGGGTCATATTAGTGTAGTGGTGGAAGAGGAGTTTTCGAAAATAGCTAATTTGAACTCGCGTGGAATGCAGATAATATGTTTAGTGGCGAGGAGTATAAAGGATATGCTGCTATCATTATTTATTTTTGGTTCTATTAGTTCTATTTAATGATGACGTAACATCCAAATTAACCGTAGCAGAAAATATTAGCATCCCTGTATCACAATGATCCCACAGGGGACCCGTCACAAGATGGCGGCGTACGGAACTCCGCTCCCTCATAGTCTTGATCCTCCTTACCTGTGGGAAAATAAATCTGTTGAGAGGCCGGCTGCTCACGTGGCTTAGGTATCAAAGCAGACGCTTCCAGGCGGCAGAGAGGAGCAGGCCCCTTGTGACTTGCTTCCGGACCCGTCGGCGACTGGGATCGAGACTCGACGGTTTCACCCTGCCCGATGAAAGATTCCGTCAACTCTTGCGCCGCTGGTTGTTCATCTCGTTGGAAGGCGGATATAATTACCTATTGCCGCCCTCCTCGTAGTGGCGTAAACCTCACATGTCGCCATGGGGGGGTTGGCTATTAATCTGTCCCTGTAGCATAATAGCGTACAGACTGGCCAGGTAGAGATCCGTGGTCTGCATCCTAGTTTGTACATTAGTCTTTTTTTATTTTGTAATTCCAATTTACGAGGTACATGCTGCGTGTGGTGTGAGGCAAAAATTAGAGGGAGAAGGGGGGGGGGGGGGAGGATGTACATAAATATGTTTTACATCAATTAAAACTTACCGGCTTTTTTAAATCGGTTGGCGTGCATTCCAGTTCATCTTCACATGGGCATTTGACGATATTTACGCCGGTGAAAAACTCTGTCTTGACGGCGTTACATTGAGAACCTGTGGGGAGAGAAAAATGCTGTCAGATGCCGGCAAACTGTAGTTTAAAATTAGTTCATAAAAACATTTAATTGGTAGCGGCGTCAGCTCTTCTACCACTTTACGTTACAAATTATGAATTTCCTGGAACTATTCTATAATACATACTTTATTTGTAAGTATATAGAATATGCAACGAGGATGCATTTGTCGATACTCTTCGCGCCATGGGACACAATCTAATTTTTTATTTTCGTCGGTTGGGTGCAATCATTTTCGCTTCTGACCAGTCTGTTTTAACACTTCCCAACATAGTTGTAAAGTATTTATGACTTAGTTCATTCTGTCTGTCTGTCCGTTCGCACGGTAACTGCCGTAAAAATGACGTCATCAAAATGAAATTTTAGTATGTTGTTCAGACGGTCTGTGGGACCTATGGGGGTATAAATGAATAATGCCATCCAATAAGTTTCAGATTGAACCTGGGTTGAATAAATGGAATACATTGAACCCTATGGGACATATGTTTCCAAACATTTTTTTAAGCGGAGTTAAAATTCCCAAATTGCTTCGAAAATTATAGAGAAATATTCAAATTATCACGTAAAATGTGTAAAATAAATTTCAGCAAAATATGTGAGGTAATTTTATTTAAATAAAAATAGAAATAATAATGACAGCCATATTATATGAAGAGATTACGTGGTCATTAAAAAAAAATATACCATCCATTTTATTTTCCCTATGTAAAAATCGTGATATTTGAATACCTTCTAAATTTATATTTAGTGTTACATCCGTCATAAAATCGCTTTATTTTTGCATATTTTCTGTGTATCTAAATTCTGTACCAACGCAATTACAATATTTTTTATTTTAAATGATCACTAAACTTTGATTATTCCTACAACGAATCCTAATTTCTATAGTATGCAGAATGTAAACAAATGAAGCGATTGTAAGATGAGTTGTATAAAAATTGCTGAATTTTTTTTCACGCAAAATTATTTAGCTCCGGAGTCTTGAAAATGAATGAAATATTCATTGAGTTTACATAGAGAAGCAGACGATTTATAACTTTGCCGTTTTTGATGAAGTTTAAAGTTTCCAAGTATAATAAATTATTGTAGTACTGCGATAATTTAAAACATATCATTGCTGAATGTATCGCAT
The DNA here is from genome assembly GCA_951213105.1 of Amaurobius ferox. NCBI lineage: Eukaryota > Metazoa > Arthropoda > Arachnida > Araneae > Amaurobiidae > Amaurobius > Amaurobius ferox. Next base: position 135,776,347 of record OX578147.1, read on the forward strand.
TTTAGAGATGTTTAAATAAAATTGCATTTCGGTTGAAAAGCGTTTCATAATCAATACTTTATGCATGATTGATCTTTCTTGTTATTTCTTTACTCATTATTCTTTGCTACGTGCTTTTCGACCTACCTCTTCTCCCCCCCCCCCCCCCCCCCCCCTCGGCTAACGATAAACTGGGGATGGATTGCTTTCTGTAGAATTCTTACGACAATGAGTTCCAATCAACAAGTTGAAAAATCTGATGTGGGCAGCACATGACTTTTCCGACAGACCGGGTGAAAAAAGTCAGCTTATAGAGTTTCTATCGAAAAAAATTAAACTTATCAGACTATATCCGAGTTATAACCTAACTTTATCAGATTATATCCGAGCTAAAACTAATATCATATTTATGTAGAAAATTGAGAAAATTAACTTTTTATACAGCCCCTCTATCCAAAAAGTCAAATTACAAAAATGTTACCCATACCGTATTCAGTAACTGAAAAAAAAATTGCCTGTAATATGATCCAATTTGGCACAGTTATCATTAATTAAAATTTTTATTGGGAGATAAGAGGGCATCCACATATGCAAATAGTTACTAAAACTTTGCCAGTTCTTCACATTTATTTCATGCAGATAAAGCTATTATGCCGATCCACAGTTTGTATTGAAGAACTCGAGAAACACCACTACCTAGTTTGAACGATGGCGCTGTTGAGTCATGCCGAACTCTGTGAGATGATTTTGATCTACTGCGAATGCAACCGATCTCCAAGTGATACTTTGAGGGATTACTACGATCGTTTTCGTAAAGCTCTTCTAGAGGTTTTATTTCGCGGCTGGTATGTCGATTGCAATCAACAGGTTCTTTCTATCGTTGATATAGTACAGGAAGTTAACGAGCACTAATGGAAAATGATTCATCCCATTCATATGCGAGTGTCAGAACCGGAAGTCTGTCTGTCCGTTTGTACGATAACTGCCGTAAAACTGACTTTATCAAAATGAAATTTTAGTATGTAAAATATTTATTTTAAATTTATATTTCGTGCTGCATCCGTCATAAAACCGCTTTATTTTTGTGTATTTTCGGTGCATCTATATTCTGCGCTAACGCAATTGCAATATTTTTGAGTTTAAAGGATCATCCAACTTTGATTATTTCTACAATAAAGCCTAATTTTATTGGATGCAGAATATAAACAAGTGATTGTAAGACGAGTTTTATAAGAATTGCTGAATTCCACGCAATATTGACACATATTTCACGCAAAATTGTTTAACTCTAGAGTCTGGAATAAAAGTGTAGGAATGAAATATTCACTGCTTTTACAGTATTCAAAAAAAGTAATCGAACAAATGATTACTACTAATGGCGGGGCTTTTATAAAACCGGGTGGATGGGTAACATTTTGTGAGCGAGGTGCCTATATTTTTAATTTATCTTGATTCCGGAACTCAGTACCTGCAGCCATTCTCTTGAAGATCTAGTTGAGATTCGGTACCTTCTCCTAAATTTTAAAATAAAATATGGTACTGTGGTACTGTGAATCAGGTATGTATTTAGAAAATATCTTCTTCAGTTATCCACAGCTGATGAGCTCAAATGAGAGCGAAACCGGTCCTGTTAACAACATGACTGGAGTTTTCTAATTTCAGATACTCTACTAATGTTGTATCAGGAAATTGTTAAATCTTCAACTGCTGGATATATAATTGTCTGTTTGATTTTCTCTCTAACGTTATTATTCGTGTTTTTTTTTTCAGGGTCAAAAATTCGATAGGAGATTTTTTTTTTTACCATAAAGTAGTGTTTTTGTGAGATTTCAATACTTTTTGTAGAACTATCAACATGATTACGTATTAATGATATAGCAGGTAAATTTTACTTTGGCGCCAAGCACCATTTATTCAATACTATTTTTCAATTTTTGAAATCCTAAATCAAATGTATTTTCAAGGAGATTCAATCTCAGAGGGATTAAAAAAAAACATTTTTCTCAAAAGTTCGAATTTCAACATGCAGGGAAATAACAGAGAAGATTTTTTGTTTCCTTAATGCTAAACAGTAATGACAGGATGATCAATGTGACCACCTCTTGCGGCGATACAAGCAGCAACCCTACGAGGAATAGATGCAATGAACGTGCCTATTAACGTAAAGATTGTCTATTCGATTCATAATTTATTATAATATTTTACAGGTTTAATTACTAATCTTTATTATCTATATGCATTAAATAGGTATTTGATGTATTTTGAATGCAGTTTATCGGGTGGTTTCTTCCTACTTATACTATTGAATGTATTTTCTTTTTACATATTTTTAAGATTGCCAACAAGGATTTTATATTATATTATATTACTCTTTATGATTGGTAACACCGTCTTTACGCATTAGATTGTCTATTCGATTCATAATTTATTATAATATTTTACAGGTTTAATTACTAATCATTATTATCTATATGCATTAAATAGGTATTTGATGTATTTTGAATGCAGTTTATCGGGTGGTTTCTTCTTACTTATACTATTGAATGTATTTTCTTTTTACATATTTTTAAGATTGCCAACAGGGATTTTATATTATATTATATTACTCTTTATGATTGGTAACACATTGCATGATTGGTGCACATCTTTTTTTGAGACTTCCGAAATCTCTTGTGTGCACCGGACTCTCTTGATTGTAATTAAAATGTAAAATCCTCTGATGATCTTGTGGTGACCGATATTTTTTAATTTGTGACTTTTGAAACGACCATTGTTAATTTACACCGTCCCATAAATTATTTTTTCAAATGGTCTGTTGAGTGTTAAAAAAAAGCTGAAGTTTTTGAAAGAGTGGCCATTTCGCGAAAAAAACGCGCCATGGTGGTGTGGCAAATTCTTTTCGTTTTGAAAGAGTGGCCATTTCGCAAAAAAAAAAGCTTGTGACCAAATTGTATAAAATTAGTGCACACAATTTTCGTTCTTTCAAAGGATCTAATCAGCACCACAAGCGACCAAAATTGGGTCAACTAGAATTGCACACAGACTAAAAAATAGTTTTTCCCTGCAATACATGAAGGAGAATCATGTCGAGACCATATGAAAAAACTATTTTTAGCGTGACGTTTCTAATGGACACTCTAACTATTTGACAATGTTTGGGTTGACTAATTTGGCTTTTTTTTTACGAAATAGCCATAATCTAAAGAAAAAAAAAACGTGCTCAATTTTTGAGGACTCAATTGAATTAAACTAACGAAAGTCATGTGCTCATCAGATTTTTACTTTCCAGGGAAAGTATTGGAACGTTTCGAGACAATACGAAAAAACTATTTTTAGCATGACGGACTGAATATCATAAAATTTGGTAGTTGATCCGTCTTTTTTTTTACCCTCTTTCGAACGGTGACGAAATGTGAACGGGGCGAATGTGTTAGCTCTTGAAAATCACTTTACATTATGATCTACTTCAGTTATCCACAGCTGATGAGCTCAAATGAGAGCGAAACCGGTCCTGTTAACAACATGACTGGAGTTTTCTAATTTCAGATACTCTACTAATGTTGTATCAGGAAATTGTTAAATCTTCAACTGCTGGATATATAATTGTCTGTTTGATTTTCTCTCTAACGTTATTATTCGTGTTTTTTTTTCAGGGTCAAAAATTCGATAGGAGATTTTTTTTTACCATAAAGTAGTGTTTTTGTGAGATTTCAATACTTTTTGTAGAACTATTTATCAACATGATTACGTATTAATGATATAGCAGGTAAATTTTACTTTGGCGCCAAGCACCATTTATTCAATACTATTTTTCAATTTTTGAAATCCTAAATCAAATGTATTTTCAAGGAGATTCAATCTCAGAGGGATTAAAAAAAAACATTTTTCTCAAAAGTTCGAATTTCAACATGCAGGGAAATAACAGAGAAGATTTTTTGTTTCCTTAATGCTAAACAGTAATGACAGGATGATCAATGTGACCACCTCTTGCGGCGATACAAGCAGCAACCCTACGAGGAATAGATGCAATGAACGTGCCTATTAACGTAAAGATTGTCTATTCGATTCATAATTTATTATAATATTTTACAGGTTTAATTACTAATCTTTATTATCTATATGCATTAAATAGGTATTTGATGTATTTTGAATGCAGTTTATCGGGTGGTTTCTTCCTACTTATACTATTGAATGTATTTTCTTTTTACATATTTTTAAGATTGCCAACAAGGATTTTATATTATATTACATTACTCTTTATGATTGGTAACACCGTCTTTACGCATTAGATTGTCTATTCGATTCATAATTTATTATAATATTTTACAGGTTTAATTACTAATCATTATTATCTATATGCATTAAATAGGTATTTGATGTATTTTGAATGCAGTTTATCGGGTGGTTTCTTCTTACTTATACTATTGAATGTATTTTCTTTTTACATATTTTTAAGATTGCCAACAGGGATTTTATATTATATTATATTACTCTTTATGATTGGTAACACCGTCTTTACGCATCATGCGAAGTTTGTATTTGTAGCATGACCATCTACACAAGTGCAAGTCCATATTTTTTAGTTTTTTTTTCAATGTTCTCATACATTTTCCATTTACAGTACATAGGGATGATTAATGACTTTTTGTTAAGTAACAAGACCAGTAAATGAGAGGTACTATTTGAAGATAGTGTTTTATAGTCACACCCTGACGATTTGACAGCGACATGATCTTCAATTCTTTGTTCATCACTCCATTTTTACAATTCGTTTTAAATTATAACGGTTGTTTCTGGATTTTTATTTTGATGACAAGTATTCTCTTGAAACTTATCTGGTTGAATTGAATTCTTCTGTTTGTTTTGGATGATTTACTATATCTCTTAAAATTTCCTACTTTAATTCATATATTTAACTTTATATATATATATATATATATATATATATATATATATTCGGTTAAAAATTACTGTACTTTGGCAAGTTGCAGAATGATAAAAAAGGCCATTTGACAGATATGAAGGTCGTTGGTCCAAAAGTATTCGTTTAATTTGAACAGAATTGCCCACTAAACTCACACAGACAGCAGGAGATCAAGACGTGACAGTATTGAGTGTTAGTTAGTATTGTACATAAATCTCATTGCTGCGTATTTAAATGGATGACAACAGGATTATATGGTTTTGAAAGTCATTTTGTTAAAGTGCATCTGGGAATAGGGGATATTTATGCATTTGAATCAATAATGTCTCTTTGTGGATACAACGGAAAACAAATCTCTCTACTAGGGAAATATTTGTTATTAAAGCTCTTTTTCATAATGGACGTTTCTTAATAAAGTTATTTACTAGAATGTTTCCTAAGAATACCAATTTGGTACGTAGTTATTATATAAAAAGTTTTTTTGTGAATACCAATTTCTTAGCCAGTGTCATTAACTAAAAGTTCCTTGCGAATACCAACTTGTTAGTTTAAATTATTTACTAAATAGTTTCTTATGAATACCAATCTGTTAGATACTATTATATTTAAAACAAAAATTCAGTTTCTTACAAATATCGATATGTTAGATAGTGTTACATTCTAAAAATTTCCTTGTGAATACCAATTTGCAAGCTAAAGTTATATATATGTACTAAAAGTTTCTTGTGAACACTAATTTGTTAGCAACTGTTGTTTATGGAAAGTGTTTTGTGAAAACCATATTGTTAGCTACTGTTGTTTACAAAAAATCTTTGTTGCGAATACTAATTTGTTATCCATTGTTGTTTACGAAAAGTGTCTTGTGAAAACCAATTTGTTAGCTGCTATTGTTTACGAAAAGTTTCTTGCGAAACTATTTTGTTAGCCACTGTTGTTTACGAAGAAGTTTTTTGCGAAAACCATTTTGTTAGCTAAAGTTCTAAAAAGTCTCGTGTGAATTCTACTTTGGTAACTTATGAAATGTTCTAGAAAATTTTTGTGTATGCCAATTTATTAGCTGGGGATATTTATAAAGATTTTAGAGAAAAGAGAAGAAAAAAAATCTCCTTACCTTCTTTCGACAGAAGCCTGCAAGCTCCACTAAAGGGAGTAAATCCAACACAGCAATGTGTTTCAGGACATCCTGTGAAAAGACAGCTTGATCCGAAACCTCCTCCTAAGAAGGGTTTTCCTTGAGATGCCTATAAAAAAGAAAATTTATCATCAGTCAGTAGAAAAGCGTATTATGGTGTGTCAAATATTTCCCATATATATACATTTACATTATTAAAACGTATCTGACTATACAGGGTATCCCACAAAAAGTGCACAGTGGAAGATTTTTTGAACCGTTGGTTGTAGACCCATAGTTCCAATTGCAAAAATGCTAAAAATAAGGTAAGAAGTTATGAAATAGTAATTTAAATGTTGTACTATTTTTTTTAGAAAGTTAAAAAAGTTAACTTTTTATATAGCCCCCCTATCGAAAAAAGTTAAATTACAAAAATGCTGTTAATACTTCATTTTGTCAAACTAAAGAAAATGTTAGTTCTTAAACGTTCAAATTGAGGACGAAATAAATTGTCAAACTTCCTGACGTACACCACTTTCTTGTGACTTTTCGATACCCTTTCAGTCATCAAAATTCATGACTCCATGGGCCGTTCACAAACTGAATGGATGCGCAGAAATCATTGAGTGAGGTTTTAAAACCATTTTTTCCATGGTTTGATTTTGAACCTATTGAAGACAGGCAGACGATATTGGTTAAAAGTTATTTTAACCAATTATTAAAAGTTAAATGGTAATATTACTATTAAGGTAAATATTACTGTTTTGCTGGCCTGTCAGATAGTTTCCTAACAAAATCTATGGAAAAATATTCATGCCTTTCAAGTTTTGAAATCAACTAGGATCATTTAAAACCATTGTTTTCAGTAGACTCAATAAGTTGCTAACACATTGTTGTCACTGTACTTTTCCCACCAGAACCTACGCTTGCATGCGGTACAGGTTTGAGTAGACTGGTGACGGGTTCTGGTAGACCAAGGAAGACGCTGTTCATTACTTACGGCCCGGACACTCGCATATGGATAGGACGAGAAATAGGCTAAAATACAGTTGCCATCATTTTCCGTTAATACTAGTTGTCTTCCTGAGCCATATCGGCGATGAAACGAGCCTGTTGATTGCAATAGACATACCAGCCGCAGAATAAAAACTCTAGAAGAATGTAGGCTTTAAGGAAAATGCGTTAATTGCATCTGACAGAGTTCGGCATTACTGAACAGGGCCATCATTCACATTCTAGTTAGGTAGAGGAGTTACTTGAATACTTAAATACAAACTGTGAATCGACATAATAGCTTTATCTGCATAAAATAAATTTGAAGAAGTGGTAAAAGTTTTATCAACTATTTGCAACGCCTTTCTGGTAGGTCGGACGGTCTGGGTCTCAACAACAACAATTATTTGCAACGGAAGCTGATGTGTGGATGTTCCCTTATTTCCCAATAGAAATCTCAATTATTCATATCTATGTCAAATTGGATCATATTACAACCAAATTTTTTTTCAGTTACACTAAATACGGTATGGGTAACATTTTAGTAATTTGACTTTTTGGATAGAGGGGCTGCATAAAAAGTTAATTTTCTTAATTTTCTACATAAATATTGTATTAGTTTTAGCTTGGATATAATCTGATACTCTGACCATACACTTCATGTCAAAATATAAAATTATTTTACTAACTTGCTTGGCGATATATAAATTAAACTTACATAATATATTTGACTAGATTTTAAATTCAAGTTAGTCTATATAAACTTGCTTGGCGGCACACAAATACGTATGTTTCCATCTATTCTATTCAAACCTTATCCATAATTAAACGTCTTCAAAGCCCCCAAGTTCATGTAACTTTAATTTAAAAAAATATATATTGTGCATCGATATTTCACCAAAGAATTAAGTAAATACATAGAGCTGAAACATTCGTGTCATTTAAAATATTACAGCTTTCCCACCCATTGGAAAACCCAGGTTAAAATATTAAAATATCGAAATGATAACCACCATACTTCAAAAACTGAGAGCCCAAACCAAAATCCTATTATATACACTTGTGGGGATTTTAAAGAGCTTTCTTAATTCTTGCTCATAACTAGCGCTTTTAGTTTTTGAAATATAAGTATTAAAACCTTAAAGTGAAAAAATTTCAATCTTTTTTAACTTGACAAGACGATGACTTGAAATCTATAACATATAATCTACATAAACTACATAACATATACATATATAAGCTTTTTTAAACAGAATATAAATCTTAAAACTACATTTTCTAAAACGTACTTCTGCCGCTTACTACTTACATATTTGTATATAGTTTCGAAGATATTTCGAGTGAAATATAAAAAAAAAGACTCTTTTAGACATATACTTTTTTCAGTTTTATTTTCGACAAAACGTTCAAAATATCAAAACATTGAAATCATTTTTACATATTCATAATTTGTACCCTATTTCTGGCAAAACAACAAAAATGATTTACATTTTTATCTTATAGGTAAGGAGATATAAGTGTCCAAAGCGTTGGGCATTTTTCGTGACGTTCCGATTTCCGCCACAAAAACCCCAGGTATAGATGTTATTCACAGCAAAACACACGGATAACATCTTTAAAATTTATTTAATTGGGAATAACAGTTAAAACACAGTTAGAATTTAGTATTTATTAAAATTTATTTAACTATGAATAACAGTTAAAACACAGTTGGAATTTAGTAAAATTCATTTAATTGTAAATAACAATTAAAACACATTTGTATCGAAAAATACTAATCTTCTCAGTTCATGATTTCCTTCATGGATTCAGAACAGAAACTTTAATATTTGCGAGGCAGTCACAAAAATTATAACTTTCTTAAATTTAATACAGTGGAAAATCCTCTTTATTACTACGAATAAAAAAAAATCTAATGTGAGCAGCACATGACTTTTCCTACATAATGCAAATACTCTACATCTTTCAATACAAAATATGATGAATAAATTCCACTACACAATGATTTTAAAGTTGAAAAGTGCACCGACATGCTGCTCTTTACTGGATGACACAGCAAGTAGCATTATTTTGAAGTACCCAATTCACTTATATTTTGCGCAAATATAACTTGCCAATTGGAAGTATTGCTAAAATCTACTAAGCAATATACTCCATTATATTAAAATATGATAATTATCCATTTGGAGTCATTTTTTCAGAAATTTAAAGCTCAAAAAATGCTTTAGCTTTTTCAGATTTTCTGTAGCTAAAATTTTAATATGAAATAAATATAAGATTATTTTTGTGGTTTCCATACAATCGTAAGAGCAATAATAATAAATTAAAAAAAAATCACATTGCATCCAGGTTTTTTTCACTAGAATGTCAAAACAATCTCGGTTAATAGTTTTGAGTGCTCTTTCATTAAAGTAAACTTTTTCTGCAATCCCTTTGGGCAAAGATTGTCATTTATTGCATTTTCCATTTATTGATTCCTTAACCCCTTACCCGTTCTAATGTTATTTTAGATACAATTTTTCAAGTAGATACTTAATTGTAGTAATCGTATAACTGGAATTCGTATAACTTCATTTCAACTCCATTCGCTCTCACTCTTTTCAGTTCCTCAATTGCAATAAATGGCACGTTGAAAGCAAGAGAGATGAGCTTTTCGAGTGATTATGTTTTTAATGGCTAATGTAAATTACTCTTGCTTGAAGTGCACACCCATTGTCAAGAATCGTAGTGATGGATGTAACTACGATTGATTTAAGGTTCACAATGGCTTTTTCTTTTCAGCTAAAATTGCAGAAAAGTGCAAAGTCCACCTCGACGAAAAAAGCTTGCCGTTTCGTCCTAGTAGCTCAACGGTAGAACGTCGGCTGGCCCGTTCGCAGATCCAGGGTTCGATTCCCGGTAGGGGCAGCAAGGCTCTTTACAATGGCGCCCGAACAAATCAACCCTGTAGGTTAGTATAAGGATGTTGGAGGTCTGAAAGTGACCACAGTACGACTAGTACGGAAGATTGAGCGCCGATTTCAAATTGAGAGGTAATGACCGCGCAGGATACTGACCTGGGTAAAAATAGTAGTAGCAGGAGGCTAACCCGAGATAAAAATAGCAGGAGGTGGTCAGTCAATTTGTCAGTTGCCATTAGAGGGTGGAGCATGCAGAGTTCACTTCGAAGTGAAGAGCTTGCAATTTCGTTCCAGTAGCTCAACGGTAAAGCATCGGCTAGCCAGTTCGGAGATCCAGGGTTCGATTTCCGATTGGGGCAGCAATGGCTCTTTACAAAATATTTTAGCTCAATGAGATTTCTTTCAGTAAAGTAATAAAAATCTCTATCTCGATGTACTCATATTATTGATTTAGGTGTCACTTTCGATGATACTTTTAACTTTCAGAGACATATCGATAATATTATTAAAAGAGCTTACCAAAGACTTTCACCTTAAGGCGATCTCGTGTTTTTGCCAGTTCTGATACGATTATTTGTATTTATAATACTCTTGTTAAACCAATCTTGGAATATTGTGCAATGATTTGGGACCCTGTTTACAATCTACATTCTCAATGGATAGAAATCGGGCAAAATAAACTATTACGTACTATTGATTACAGATTGACTGGCTATTATCCTTATGATATGCATACAAGGGAACTCAGACAGAAATATAGTTTAATGTCTCTTAAAAAAAGAAGAAGCGGGTCCTGCCTCTTGTTTTATTATGTTTTAAATAATACTATGGATTGCCCTATTTTACTTTCTTGCCTGGAATTTCACATACCTGTCAATAATACCAGGAAAAAAACTCATTTTCACAATACTACTGTTAAACGCAACTACATTAAATGCGGTTCTATCTATAAATTTGTTGATCAATATAATACCTATTGTGCTGATACTGATATATTTAACTTGACACCTGCCTGTTTTAAAAAAGCCTGTCTCAATGCGCTTGACATGTTTACTAATTAGTGTTCTTGTATCCCATGTTCTGTACTTTTTAATTTCTTGTGTGGCTACTGTAACTGGATTTCATCTGTAGTTGCCACGTAAATTGAAAAAATAAAAATAAAAAATAAAAATAAAAAGCTCTGGAATGATCTTTAAGACTAAGTTCGCTCGCTCAACACAGGGACGTTTGTTAATAAAATCTGATAAAACCTTTTAACTTTAGCTCTTTAGTTTATTACTTGGAAATGAGTGATGGATCTGCACTATGATAAACAAAAATGTTAACTGCAAATTTTCGTAGCAGGGTGAAACTACTTTATTGATGCAAGAGTGGACTTGGGAAGATCTGTCAGACAAAAAGGTCGCTCACTACAGGGGCGGTAATTGCTTTCTCTGCAATACATGATAATGGATAGGGAAAGGATTGGAATCATGCCGAAAATCACAACTCGAGTTTTTGACGGATCTACACGTTTTGGGACCTCTAGAACACGAAAAATCTATTTTTAGCGTGACGTCTCTGAGTGTGTCCGTATGTCTGTCTATATGTGTGTCTATTTGTGCAATGTATGTATCCACTCTAACTCAAAAACGAATGGACAAAATTTCATAAAACTGGGTAGCTATGTTACTTATGTATGACCCTGGTGCTGATTCGTTTTGGGGATGATTCGGGATAAAAGAACCCGTCTTTTTTTACGAAATGGACAGCAGAAATTGCCTGTATCCACTCTAACTCAAAAACGAATGAATCAAATCTCATAAAATTTGGTAAGTCACTCGTGTATGACCCTGGTGGTGATTAGATTTTGGTATGATTCAGAGAAAAATAACCTGCCTTTTTCTGCGAAATAACCCACAAAAATCGTCAAAATCTAATATAAAAAACTACGTATGCTCAAATATATCAAGTTATTTCACCCAGTTTCCAAGTCACCCGGCCGTCCAAATAGTTACTCGAGTCCTCAGGATGAGTCGGACGGTCTGGGTCTTCAACGCAGTTTCCAACTCCGGTCGTCCATTTTTGTTGCTCTATGTCTTCAGATGAGCCGGACGGCCTGGGTTTTCGACCCAGTTTCCAACTGTGAATACAATAATATTAGAATCCAATTTACCACGAAAACGCAAGAGAACGTTTTATACGTAATTTTTAAAGATGAAAAGAATAAGACCAACCCTATTATACTAGGACTAGCCGTTCACGAGATATTTTAGAGTTTTCATATTTTCACTAAGCCACCTTTGAAAATAAGTCTAGTTGCCAAATGAGAACAAAAGTTGAATTAAAACTGTAAATTCAGTGTCATTTTAAATAATTATGAATGGTATTTTGTGCCATTAAGATCAATTTAATGAATTATTGAAGATAATAAAGAGAATGTGAATCTGCGGGGAAAGTCATGTACTGCCCCCCATTAGATTTTTAAAATTGAACTGGAGATACTAGAGACACACTCCAGGTATTTTAAAAAGTACAAAGTACAGATTTTCATTACACGAAAAGTTTCAGTCAATTTAACTTCATTATTTCATATCCAGTTCATAACCGTGAATACGATAATATTAGAATCCAACTTACCACGAAGGCACAAGAGAGCACGGTAAGGGCTACACAAAACTTCATCTTCTGGATTGTTGTATTTGTAGATCTCGAGATATCCAACAGTTTTTTCAGTTTGCAACCGTCCCAATATTGCACTGCCTTAAATACTCCCCCACATCCTGGATTTCCCCGTTATCGGGATAAGTTATTTAAATCTCCCCTTGCCGAAAGAGTTCCATCTTATCACCAAAGTCTCCCTTATCTGAACTTGGGAAGTGTTTTACAATGCCAAGATTCCGGGAGGTTTGCATTGTTGTGATTTATTAACCTTAATTTATTGTGGAAGGTGTTATACATCCTGGCGTTCTACAAGGTCGGCCGCGTAATCCCGAGTTTTCAAAACAAGGGGGTGAAATGGGTGTTGCATGGTGTTAGCTTATCTGTAGATGAGATTTGCAGAGGGAATTTTGTTTCTCGGCGAAATGACGCAGTTGGTTAAGGTGAAGTTATGAATGAAATTTATTGACGTAATTTGTCTACATGGTTTTCCTGTAAGTGTTGTAGAGTTGCTTATTTCTGTTTCCGGATGTGCTGTAATCAGACATCCTCAATGTTAAATCTGACAGTGGGATGAAGTATGAAAAAAAGTTTCAAAATGACTTGTTATTAAGACAATAAGACTGTGAAATATTTCCCGGAGCAGTTTCAAGACCATAACAGTTGAACTCGCTTGATGAAATTGTGACTACTCAGGAAGATATATTCTATTAAGAGAAATATTTTATGGAGTCTTAATTAGGGCATCTAATATCGAGATCTAAAGATCAGTGTTGACAATACTTGGATAAACTTATGGTCACGATAGCAAAACAAGAAAGATCAATCATGCATAAAGCATTGATTAAGAAACACTTTCCAACTTCAATGCAATTTTATTTAAACATCTAAAATGCGATACATTCAGCGGTGATATTTTTGATGATCACAGAAGTACGATAGTTTATTTTATTTAAAACTCAAAACTTCATCGAAAAAAATGAACTTTATTCAAATGACGTCATCGAAATATAAATCGTCTGACTCTTTATGTAAAAGCAGTAAATATTTCACTTATACACTTCTATTTCAGACTCCAGAGTTAAATCATTTTGCGTGAAAACAATTTAGCAATTCTTATATAACTCATCTTACAATCGTTTGTTTACATTCTGCATTTATTAAAATTAGGATTTGTAGAAATAATCAAAGTTGGATGATCTTGTTTAAACTCAACTATTGTAATTACATTGGCGTAGAATATATAGATGCACAGAAAATACGCAAAAATAAAGCGGTTTTAGGACGGAGGGAACACAAAATATAAATTTAAAAGAACTTTAAAAATCACGATTTTTACTCTAGGAAAAAATATGGATGCCCTATTTTATATTGCAGTGAGTCACGCAATCTCTTCATATTATATGGGTGTCATTATTATTTAAATTTTTATTTAAAAACTACCGAACCTATACTATTGAACCTATTTTGCTGAACCTATTTTATAAACCTATTTTGCTGAAATTGATTTTATATATTTTATGGGATAATTTGCTTAGAAAATTTTAGAAAATATTCAATTAGCGAATTTTAACTTCGCTAAAAAAATTGTTTGAAGAATGAGATCCCATAGGGTTCAATGCATTTCATTTTTTCAACCCGGGTTCAATCCAAAACTAATTGGGTGATATTATTCATTTACATTCCCATAGGTCCCACAGACCGTCTCAACAACATACTAAATGTTTTTACACAGCTTTTGCAGCTCTTATCAAGTTGCAGAATATTGAATTTTTCCATTTTTACTTTCCTTATATACATAATGTATAAGGATTGCAGGGAAAGTCGTCGACCGTTTTTAACGCATGTTCAGCGAACCGCATACCAATTGTGCGTTTAGTGCTACCAATATAAAACTTATAAACATTATCTGGAGAAAGAAATTTGTCTTAGAACATGCTAGGGACGTTAAAAACATTGGCAATCGACGGCTCTTGCCCAAATAGTGATGAATGATAACTTTCAGCCCCTTTTCGAAAATTATTTTGTTTTCATCAGCTGTGATAACCCCCAGTCTATTTTACTTTATGAATCCCTCTTTATTTATCTATACCGCACCTGTATCTCTAATTTTGACCTTAAGTTATGCCTGGCGTCTCGTTCTCGATTCCATGCGAGTCAAATCTTTACAAAGTTACCTCTAAAATATAAAGTATTTTAAAAAAATTCTTTACTTATGTATATTTGTGCGTAAACTGGATCATGATATTTTGTCTTTCTTGTATTTGTAATTTTGCAATTTTTAAATCTGGGTCTGGTGATTTTGTGTGGATGCATTAAACGTGTTTAGTAGTGATGCCAATTTTGTAATATGCAAATTAAACTTGCCGGTAGTGGAAAGTATTTAAACATGTTAGCATGATTTTTTTTATTTAACGCCACCGAGGAAGGGTATGATGATACCCGAAAGCGCTCTGGCTTTTAAACTGTACGTACGTTTGATGGATATTTTAATGAAATGACGTTTAAAATCTAATGATTTGTCATTTATTTATTATTTAAATCGATGTTCACTTTTCATATGTAACATTATGCGATACATTGGGTGACATTATTCTCGTGGATTTAGCTCGCTCCGTTCATGAGAAAAGATACTTTGAGTAATACTTTTGTATTGAACGCCAATAGTCATTTATCTGCTATAAGAATAACTTAATTCTCCGTCTATAATGCTTAGCGATATTTTGAGGACAAATTTGGCGGAATGTCGCCAACTTGGTGATTTTTAAATGTTGCCAAATTAACGAAAATCGCGCCAAATGGATAAAAATGACGCTAAATCAATGAAAATGACGACTCATTGACGAAAATTCAATATCTTGGAAAGAATATAAGTATCTACTATAAGAATAACCTATCTTTTTTTACTGTAATAGTAGTAAATTCATTACATTATATAAGGAAAGTCATGTGCTGTCCACATCAGATTTTTCAAGTTTGTGATGCTTATACCTCAAAAACCAAAAGTGCTAGCTATAAACTATAAGAAGTAATTTGTAGTATTTTGGCTAGGTTTACCTATTTCCGGATTCTAAACGTTGTAAAAAATGGCTGAATTCAGTTATAAAATGACTCAAATGGTAATCCTGCCAGGATTCCGAATGTCAGTATTCCAGAAAAATTTATTCATATTTTATTACCGGTAAAGATACGGATATACCAATATTTCAGTATATTAATAATTAAAAGAAAAATATATATATATATATACATATAAAACTGAAGAGTATATAAAAAATGTAAAAAACGCCTCAGATTTTTTTTTCTTTTTTTACAATACTAAAAAAGCCATGAGCTGTGACATATTCAATATATTAAGTTACAAACAAAAATAAGATTTTGAAAATAGTTTTACAAACGTATTTTCTACTGATCCCCACCCCCCTCCCAAAGCACTCAATACACAAATGTATTCTATACTATATTTTTTACCTTACCTCCCAACCTAAGCCACAAAAGATGAATTCGAAACCGTGCAAAACAGGAAAAAAATTGATATCGGAATGGATCAGACTGAAAAATAACATTCATTCTGCTGCCAATCTTCTTGACAAATAGAAAGAGACATCTAATAAAGGTTTGGATTTCATCTCTAATGAAAACGAAAGAGCTTGTGCGGCTGCATGGAACGTTTACAGATGACCACGTGCCCGTATGGTTACGCTATATTGCCAAGAGATATATACTGCAATTTACTGTCCTTATACTGTCATTTTTAACACTTTACAGCATAGTTGAAAGGTGTTTATGACTTTGTTCATTCTGTCTGTCTGTCTGGCGCAAGATAACTGCCGTAAAATTGACTTAAAAATATTGATAAAAATGATCAAAATGAAATTTCAGTATGTTGTTGAGACGGTCTGTGGGACATATGGAAATGTAAATGAATAATATCACTCAATTAGTTTCGAATTGAACCCAGGTTGAAATAATGAAATACATTGAACCTTATAGGACCTCATTTTTCAAACATTTTTTATGCGAATTTAAAATTCGCGAATTGCTTTGAAAATTTTAAGAAATATTCAAATTATCACAAAATATAAAAAAATTTGAGCAAAATAGGTTCGGTGGTTTTTAAATAAAAATTATAATAATAATTTCACCCATATAATTTGAAGAGATCACGTGACTCACTTTAAAGTAGAATAGGGCACCCATTTTTTACCCCAGTGTCAAAATCGTGATATTTAAAGTTCTTTTAAATTTATAGTGAGTGTTGCATCCGTCATAAAATCGCTTTATTTTTGCATATTTTCTGTGTATCTAAATTCTGTACCAACGCGATTACAATATTTTTTATTTTAAATGATCACTAAACTTTGATTATTCTTACAACGATGTCTAATTTTAACGTATGCAGAATGTAAACAAGTCAAGCGATTTTAAGATGAATTGTATAAAAATTGCAGAAATTGTTTAAAGCAAAATTATTTAGCTCTGGAGTTTGGAATATAGGTGATATGAATGAAATATTCATTGATTTACATAGAGAAGCAGACAATTTTATAGCACTGCCCTTTTCGATGAAGTTTTAAGCAAGGAGTTACAAAGTATTTTTACCTCCATGGTTTTAAGCTTTTAAGTAAAATAAATTATTGTAGCTCTGTGATCATTAAAAAAATATCTCCGCTGAATGTATCGCATTTTAGAGATGTTTAAATAAAATTACATTGCAGATGGAAAGTGTTTCATAACGAATGCTTTATGCATGATTGATCTTTCTTGTTCTACTTTTAAAAGAGAAAACTGCAATCAGAAAAAAGTATACATTAAAAGAAAAAAAGCAAACATCCATCAGAAAAAGTGAAGAGAAAAAAGTTAACATTCATCAATATCATAATTTATGGAGGGCAAAGTCAACAAGACGCAATGACAACCGTCACGAACCTGCCGGGTCTTTTCAATAATTATGTCATAAGGTATTAGAATAAAAAAAAGGCAATGACTCGGACGCGGCCGTCCATTATTTATGGTGATGTTGCTGCTCGACGTTACCTGGAAATCACTTCTTACGGATCGTCGATAAAGAAGAAGGAGCCTCTGAACGAAGCACGCGCTTTTAACTGCTGTTTAAATGTCAGAGATCGGGCCGTGGCATGTCTTTTTTTTTCTGCCACTCCTACGCTGCATATCGAGATTTCTGGAATTTTTGTTTGCAAAGCGTGTCTTATGAAATAGACCCTAGCAAAGCTTCGTTCAATTTTTTTGTTTTTATAAGAGGTACCCTTGCGAATTACAAAAAGTTCTATCTAGGCTTTGATTTTACATAACAGTGCTACGCATAAAATTTCAAAGCGAGTTTTTCATTTTGAGTCCTATAACTGAAGAGCGATATTTTTGCTCTTATAAAAAATTAAATATAAATTCTCTCTTAAGGGGAAGGTGGGCGTTGAAATGAGCAAAAATCGACTAAAAAAAATTTTTTTTTTAATATATAGCATTGTTTTACACATTTAACCTTTTGCTTACGGGTGGGACAGCGTCCGTCCCAAACGAAGAACCTCCACAAAAGACAGGCATTTCACATACCCTACCTGCTGCAGCATGTGCAATGTTTCTGCCGGCGATTTCCATGGACGCCAATGTCCGCAAAGGGGGTCGAACTGTTTGGGATAGGGTATGTCAAATGCCTGTCTTTTGTGGAGGTACTTCGTTTGGGATGGACGCTGTCCCATCCGTAAGCAAAAGATTAAATGCATTTTTTTCGAAACGAAATTTTCAAAGGTTTTACATTTTTAAAATGCTCCATTCGTCTTAATTTTTGTTTGAGATGCATGAAATTTGGAAAGAAAACACTTTTCATACTTTTTAATGAAACTAGGTATGCATTTTATAATTGGACTTCATTAAGGTAATTAAAAGTGAATAATAACCCAATTAAATGACGAAAATTAAGTTTTAATGCAGAAAAATATTTTTAAAAAAATGGGATTTAAAAATGAATACCCAAATTTGTTCATAATGTGTTTTTGAGTGATCATAATGTAAAATTAAATGTAAAATAAAATGTTTTTGAGTGATCATAATGTAAAATTATAACAAAATTGAAAAAACTTGAACGGTATTTTATATAGTAATATTAAGAAGAATATTTATACAAATTTTCATGTTTCTAAGTCAATAAATAAATAAATAAAAAAAAATTCAACGTCCACCATCCCCTTAAGTTACATCTTACTTTAAAACAAATGGACCGAATTTCATAAAATTTGGTAGGTAAGTCACTTGTGTATCACCCTGGTGCTGATTAGTTTTGGGTGCGATTCGGGATAAAAGAATCCGCCTTTTTTTGCGAAATGGTCCGCAAAAATTGTCTGTATCCACACTAGCTGAAAAAATAATCGATCATATTTCACAAAATTTGGTAGATAGGTCGCTCGTGGGTTACCCTGGTGCTGATTAGATTTTGGTACTATTCGGAAAATAATAACCTGCTTTTATTTATTTTATTTTTTTTAGAAATGGCCCGCAAAAATCGTTAAAATCTGAAACAAAAGACTACGTATGCTCAAATATATCAATTAAATGCTTGTTTTACATGTAACTTTTGACGCTGAAAATAATAAATATCAACCCCATTATTCTAGGACTAGCCGTTCTCGAGATATTTTAGTTTTTTCACATTTTCGCTAGGCCGGTTTGGAGAATAAGTCTAGTTACCAAATAAAACGAAAGCTGAATTAAAAGTGCAAATTTAGTGTCAGTTCTATTAATGATGCGTGTTATTTAGTGCAATTAAACTCAATTTAATGAATTATTAATGAAATAAAGAGAAAATGAATTTGAGTCGGCAGGGAAAGTCGGTGATGTCCCATTTCATCTCTTCCCATTTTATCCTGCGTCTCTTGTTATTCCCATTTCGTCCTGTCTGCACCCCTCCTAATTACCTTGAGGTCCTCACCTGTTGGTAGAAGGGAAAACTGTGTGCGTTCCCCAATAGTCTCTTCTCTTCACAGCCCTCCTCGCCGGAGGGATTGAGATTTGTTCCCCTTGCGACCGTTCCATTTGGAATGACTTTACTTTGTTAAAAAAATATACAGTAAAGATAATTTCCCTTTGAGAAGATCTATGTTCGTATATATCTATTTTATACATAACTAGCAGTATTCCCGTTTTCGTATTGAAAATACATTATAAAGAAACTTAAAATTTACCATCAGGTGCACATTCCTATAGAATTCTAAATGACATTGTTATTCAAAACATTCTATTACAATAATTAAATTAAAGCTCCAAAAAGGAAGTTCTCTATTCTCGCTATACAAAACTCAATATTTAGTGTAGTAAAATGAAGGTCACGTATACTGCACCCTATTTAAAATGACTGATGGGTAGGTCCCATAATTTTTTTTTTATTGTTAATATTGCTAATGAAGACAACATAGAATGAAAATCTCGAAAAATGAACAACCTGAAAATTTTTCTCACGAAGATGGTTAACAATCATTGACATATTTTTCTAATTGTCCGAACAAACATTTTTCATTTCTATTTAGAATAATTTACTTGCAATTTCCCAATCTTCCTTCGATTCGACAATATCTTTGACATTTAGGTCATTTTTTCATTACAAACAAATGTGCCTCTGTCTCAAAGAAACGTTCAGAGTTCTTTCAAAAATGCCATGAGTGACATATTATTTTAAAGAATTAGCTAATTGTCATAACATTAATAATTGATAAGTGATAAAAAAGCTCAACATTATTTTCTTTGGACATTAAATTGTGCAGATTTATTTTATGAGATTATATTACTCCAGAACAGTATTATAGTTTTTATTTTTAAAATACTAAATATCTTAATCGAAGCTGTACGATAAATATAAATCCTTTGGACGTTTATATCTCCAAACCTATTAGTTAAATATGTAAACATTTTTTTTTACTTATTTTGTTGAAAAGGAAAATATAGTGCACATTATGATTATATAAAATGATTTCAATATTTAAATATTTTTTCGAAAAGATCACAGTTTTTGTCCGAGCAATGATTTGCTTCACTTTGCTTATTTTCACTCGAAATATATTTGTAAATATAAGAGATAAATGTAAATAGTAAGCGACAAAATGTTCAATAGGAAATCTAGTTTCTTGATTTATAATTTGTTTTATTCAGTTTTTCAGGACATCCTAAAAATGTCACTTGCCTTAAAGCACTTAAATACTTGTGAAGCAATTTTAAATTCCCTTCCCTACTTGATCATTCTAGAATTTTTCAGGTTTTATTTTTTACTGAAATCACCAATTATTTCCGATTTTGCGTGTCATTTTCTTTGTTTCAAATTTTTTGATATTGGCATTTCATTTTTTTGTATTTCTAAGTTGAATGACCATTTGATATAAAATTTTGCTTTTATTATTATTAAGACTGCAGGCTAATTTTTCTTTAATTTAAGCGATAACTTTAGGTGATTTTTTATTAATTTAAATTTCTGTTTTATTTTTTAATTATTTATGAGCAATTTCTAAATTATCTTGATCGCAATATTTCGGTCATTTTTTTAAGTTATTTTATCAAGTAATATGAACTCATCATTTTCATGTTAAAATTTCATCATTATGTTTTCTTTTTCATAGCTACTAAATTATTTAATTATTTCATAACTACTAAATTCTTTATTTTTTGACTTTTCTGAATTCAAAAGTTTCAATATGGAATTTCGTATAAAAATGGCTAAAAAAATCGGATGTAATATTTTTTTAATTACTCGCATGGGCTAAAATTTCAGATTTTTACCGGTTTGGCTCGCAAGTTCCAGTTCCCGAACTTGGTCTGAGTTTGAAGAAAATTTTGAAAACTAGTTACATTATTAATTACTTTTACAAATTTACACTCAACATTTTCCACAAATGTTCCCCAGCTTTCACTAGTAAAATATCAATTTAGGTACAACATATATGAGGAAATCAAAGTTTAAGAGTTTCTGGAAAATACCCACTAAAACCCAACAAAGCCCAATAAAATTCGGGTGGGTTGTGTTTTTAAAAAAATTCTGCGTTTTTCAAACCTTTCAAATTCAGAAGTTTAGCACATTTGAATATAAATTATTTCGGGCCGGACCGGGCCGAGATTCAATGGTCTTTGAACATAGCTAGGCCGGGCTCGGGTTCTACACCTGTAAAGTTCTTCGAGCTCGGGCCGGGTTTAAGCATTGACTCTGTCGGGTGGGGTGAAAGTGAAACTGAATTTTTGACACACGGCCTTTACGTATGTCTATGTGTGTGTAAAGGTGTCCTGGCTATGTCTATGTGTGTGTAAAGGTCTTTTGTAAGGCCTTTACACACACATGCACATAGCCAGGATCTTGGGATGTTGAAAATACTAAGTTTCGTTTATGTAATTTTTCAAGCAAGAAGAGGTATGACTCTTAACCCCCCCCCTTTGCTTATGCTACTGTACACAATTACTGATATATACAAATATATGACCCTAAAAACGTTATATTGAAATTTAAACTTGTAAAGCTCTCAAAAATTGGAATTATAATGTTTGACTAAGTTATAATACTTTTGCTACTAGAGAGTACATTACAATACTAGAGAAAGTGATAGGTTAAAAAGTTTTAGATTCTGTTCGTCAATTAAGGGTTTGCACAACAACCACTACATAAACATATATATTCATGGTACTACAAAACAATTATAAGTACCCATTTCATAGGGATATCTGACAAGACAGGATTTACTCTATCTAAATTATTTAAATATATTTAAATAACGCCAAACAACATATTTACAAGCAATATTTTTAATTTGTTCTCCTCGGAGCTCTTCGGAACTCATCCCCTAAGGGAGTCATTTGCACCCTTCTCAGTTGGGAGAAAGGGTGAGAAACAGGTGAACATTGGATAAGGGATGAAATGCTACTATTTTAAAAAAGGGTAGCGCAAGGGACGAAATGGGAAGAGATGAAGTGGGAATAAACCGGGAAAGTCATGTGCTGCTCACATCATATTTTTTTTCAATGAAGTCTACGTGTCTGGCTTTATCCTGTGGTCACGATAATTCACGAATAAATAGAGAAAATCGAAAGAAATTTGGCAAGGTTATTTCGATCGATAAAAGTCAGAGGTCTATTGATTTTCAGAATAGCTGGACTTGGGAAAAGCCTCAAATTTTTAGACCATCTATTTTTCGAAAATCGAAAAAAATCATAAAAGAATAAATATTAAAATTTATTACAACTTTTTCTTATATGCATTTTTTCATTTAGAAGAAAATGTTATAACTTACTGAAAATTGACGTTTGCCTTTATCGCGGTATTGAGTGTCTATGATCTAAAATGGTAAATAAATATCCAGAATAATTACATAAATTTACTATTTATAAGTGTTCTTTGTAAGTACTATTAAGAGTAAGTAAACAAGATTCAATGTTTATTAGTTATCCTGAGCCATTAGAGATCTTAGAAATTTTGCCTTTTCACTTTATCTGTCGAAATAATCGATTAAATTACAGGATATTTAGTATGTTCGGTAAAAAAAAATCAACTGATTTTCAGAAATTTCGAGCTGAAGGTAAAGCTTATTAGCTCGAAATTTATGAAAATCAGTTGAATTTTTTTTATCGAACATACTAAATTTCCTGTAATTCAATCGATTATTTCGCAAGATAAAGTGAAAAAGCAAAATTTTTAATTTGTGTCATCCCTCCCTCTCCAATATCGAAATTTGTTAATCTGTAGGGAATTTCATGTGCTGGACACATCAAATTCCCCTCCACCCTCCCATGAGCTTATCGCCCCCCTACTCTCCGTGCTTGAATCTGAAAAACAAGAAAACCCATCCATTTAATAATCCAGGAAGTAAAAACAACAAGAATGGCGATGAGAAACGACGAACACAAGAAACTTTTAGATGTTTTTCAATAATTATGTCATCCCTTTCAAGAATGAACACCGCTCATTAGTTCATTATTTATTGTGATGGTTAACGATCAACATGCAAATCACTTCTGATGGCTTTTCGATGAAGAGGGACAGGGCTTCAAATAACACGCGATTTCAACTGTTGCCTAAATGTCAGAGTGCGGGGCCATGACATGTTTTTATTTTCACTTCCATGTTGCATATCGATATTTCTGGTATTGAACTGTTAAAGTCGTAAAATCGTCCTAGTAGGTAGTGAAAGGCATGTGCTGCCCCCGCATTAAATATTTACTTTCTAATTGGATAGTAAGTAAACTGTTAAACTGCAAATGACACTGTTCAGCTGTTACAGGTGTAATTTGGAATTTTAGCTCCTTAAACAAAATATATACCCCTCCCCCCCCGAAAAAAATTTGCAGTTTAAGCCCCAAAATAAAAGCATTGAAGATTTGTTTTTCTTTTCTTTTGGTGTGTGTGTGTGTGTGTAAATTTTAGGTCCTTCTAAACTTTAGTTTGCGAAAGACTAAAATTTGAAGGATCAAGATTTTAGTTTTGGCATCCTAAAATAAAAGCATTTAAGAAAATGCT
The DNA here is from genome assembly GCA_951213105.1 of Amaurobius ferox. Classification (NCBI taxonomy): domain Eukaryota; kingdom Metazoa; phylum Arthropoda; class Arachnida; order Araneae; family Amaurobiidae; genus Amaurobius; species Amaurobius ferox. The sequence goes on from OX578147.1 coordinate 135,800,391, forward strand.
TTTTTTTTTGGGGGGGGGGGGGGCGTTTTTAGAAGAAAACATTTGAAATTGCTTGTTATTTTTTCTAATTTTCATTTCTGTTTCGTATGCACTTTTTCTCTTTGAAGCTTCAATAGTTTTACTTAAACTTTTCTCAGCTATAGGTAATCGAATGAAAATAATTCCCAACTGCATTAAAATAGCTTAGTTAGAGAGACTACTGATTGCTTCAGCATTTAGTAAAACATCGTTAGAACCTTAAACCATTTACACTTCGTGTGTAAATGCTGCGTAGTGTCAGTTGAGAGTTGACCTCACTTCGTAATTGCCTCCATTGCGAAGCGAAGTGATCGCATTTACTTCGGTCTTGGTCCCCACCCAGCGCTTCATAGGTAAGTAATAGATATGTTGTGTCGGAAACCAGACCACTCGACTGACCCGAGGGTTTACAATAGCAGTTGGAGTGGCCGGGAACGATAGATATGTTGTGCTGTTGTTGTGATATGCTGTGTTGAAGACCCAGACCGTCCAACTCATCCTAGGATATAGAGCAGCTTTTTAGACGGCCGATGTGATATGTTGTGTGACAAACCCAGGCCACCCGACTCACCCTAGGGTATGAGCAACTGGTTGAGTGGCCAGGTGATATGTTGTTGAGACCCAGACCCTCCGACCTACCAGAAAGGTGTAAGGCAACTGTTTGGACGGCCGGGAAGTGCCACCCAATTTAGACCGGAACCCAGTGGGGGAGGCATCCACAGGGACCATACCCTCCTTCCCCTACCACCAACCTCTCGGAAGGACTTACGGACCCACATGTTTAATGTGATCGTACTCCGCGTGAACACGGCGGCAGTTTTGGCAGTGGCTGGAATCGAACCCGGGCCAACCGAGTGCAACTCCAGCGCGCTAACCAATGGGCTACCGCGGCCCTGGGTGATATGTTGTGTGAAAGTTTTCGCATTTATCATAAAATTCAGTTTAATTAGTCATGAATAATTTAAATGTATAATTGTTATAATAACAAGAAAATACTTTTATTTCTCAATAATATGGATGAAAAACTTGTTTTGTTCCGAGCACCGTGAATATCCTAGCTCGCCTTGGACTGTAACGTAGTAGCGCTTAGGGGACGCTTAAGAAACAGCAGATAAAATTTTAAAGTAAAACTTTAATGTATAAAATAAATATTTACATTATTTACAAATTTGAAGATTAAAATGCATATGCATTTTTAAGTACTGGCTCTTGCCTGAAATTGGATTCGTGAGCTGCAGCAGGTTGTGCGACCAGGGCCTTCGGATTCTAAAATCGAACTATACCTCTATTTTAAAAGGATTTGTCTCCTCCCTCTGATGGCACAAGGTAGTATTCTATAAACCTTGCTGTTGGCAGGTCAGAGTTCTCCGCTCTTCAGAGGCCGCTCCATCAGTATGAAAAACGAAACGCAGTCCAAATATTCCTTTCCCCGGTGTAATATACAACAAACTCAAGCAGAGCAATTTCTACAGGAATTTCCACAATTTCCTGTGGAAATTCAAACATCCGTCTGCTTAAATTCTACTTAAATTTGGCCGACACTGCGGTGTGTGGATGAGAAAGATATATCTGCATCTCACGGCAGTTTTGCAAAGACTATCAGTTTTCAGTTTTTCCAAACCATTCAACAGCTCTGGGTAACAGTACGTTCCATTGCCCATATGTTTCGTGGGCGACGCACTCACTAGTTACGCCTCTGTCAGCTGCACTGTATGGGAACAGTGGCAAAGAGGGATAAAATAATTAAGGGAGACATAAAACCATATAGCAAAGTTAGGTACCCAATAAAATGTTCCTTGCTGTATATTTTAGCAAGTTTACAAATAAAATCTATATAAATAAAAATGAAAATCTGTCTGTCTGTTTGTCACACCATCACGGGAGAACGGCTGAACCGAATTTGATGAAATTTTGTGGGTAGCCCAGAAATAGCCCCACTTAAAATTATATCCGTGTTTTGAGTTTCTACGACCAGTGGTTCTCGAGATATTAGTAAAAAACGAAATTTTCGTTTGTCTCATCATCACGGAAAAACGGCTGAACCGAATTTAATGAAATTTGGGGAATAGCCTTGAAATATCCCCCCATAAATTTTGTCCAAGTTTCCAGTTTCTAAGACCTGGGGTTGTCGAGATATTAATGAAAAACGGAACTTTTCCCTAGGAGTTCTACTCCCTAACTTCGTGGTTTATCCAAACGAAAAGCTTGAAAATCGTTTGAAAGTGAATTAAAATTTAATCTCTGAGTTTGATGGGAGATTTTTTGCGTTAATTAGTCACTTTCTGAAAACATGAATTGTTTGAAACATGATTTAAAGGGGAAATCTATCTCCATGGTTCATGGTTTATTTAAAACAAGCTTTTACGGAACAATGAGAAGTATAGAGAAATCAAAATCGTTATTTAATTTCGCAGTTTATGTTATAAGACATGACATATTTAACATGTTATAAGATTCTATCTTATATCATGTTACTCAGAAACGCAATTAAATTAAATCTGTCTGTTAATTTTAATAATTATTTTTTCGATTTGAGTAATAAATAAATGGATATAAAAATATATTTTAGAAAAGAACGATTTGATTTTTCTTATAGCATTTTTGACTGGATAATATCAATTACGGTCTTCAGGTTTAAAAATTATTATTATTTGTATTTTCGGGGATTATTGATTCAAGGATTATTGATATTTTCAAGTTATTATGCAATTATTTTATTATGACAAAAATTGTTGAAACTCATATATTGTATGTTGTACGAATCTTCTACAAATACACGTGTATATCTTTTAATCTACGAGAATATAAGTAGTACAGGTATATTGACATATGTTTTGATATATATTGGCATATATTGGAATCAATTACGACCTTCTGGTATAAAGAGTACGGATATTATTGATGTTTTCAATTTATTACGTCATCTCTTTTATTTTGGCAAATATTTTTGAGACGCATATTGTAATACGGGTAATCTTCTACTAACACATTGGCATATTTTCTGATCTGCGACAATATAATTAGTACGGGGTTGCATATATTCATTCAATTCCTATTTTTTCTTCTGTAAATTTGCTTACAAAAGGGGGCAGGATGTTTTATTCTTCAGATCTGATCGTGAAGATAATTTTGCATAGTGAGAACATATATTCTTAAACTTCTCTTTAGGAGCAATAAATTTAATATTTTAACAGAATTTGCACATGATTGCGAACTTTAAGTTTCTTTAAATTATACACTCCGTACGAATAACGGGTGTGCTGTTAGTGGTTAATAAATTTTAACATTTTAGGAGGATATATCATGTTGCTCGGCATCGCAATTAAATTAAATGTGTTTGTTAATGTTTTTATTATTTTTTTTCGATTTAAATAATAAATAAATGGATAAATGGATATAAAAGTATATCTTATGAATGGACGGTTTGATTTTTTTTTTAATTATATTAATTGCTGACTGCGTACATCAATTTCATTTATTTTGGCAAAGAGTTTTCAAGCTTATATCGTATTTAGCTACTAAACTCATATATTGTGTTTAGCCAATACATTCATATAGCCGATTGTTGAATCAGAAAAAGAGTAGAGCGGGTATATCTTCTAATACAATTGTAGTGTTTTCATTTAGTATATTGAAACTGGATAAGAATGTTTCATTCAGATCTGCAAATTCAAAGCTACGAATTTGGAGGGATATCGCTAATTTGACAACTTTTCTTAAACTTTGCCAAATTGACGGAAATGTCGCCAAATTGATATAAACGACACACAAACAGCTGCCGGGCCAACGGCCGTACCGTGCTGAAAACACCGGTTCTTGTTACATCACCGAAGTGAAGCAGCATCGGGCGCGGTTAGTACTTGGTGGGTGACCACCTCGGAACGCCGCGTGCTGTTGGCCATCTCGGGTGCGGTATCCCCGTGGTTTGCGCGCTAGATTTGCACGCTGCCACAAATGCCGCCGTGTTCATGCGGAGTACGATCACGTTAAACATGTGGGTCCGTAAGTCCTTCCGAGAGGTTGGTGGTAGGGGAAGGAGGGTACGGTCCCTGTGGATGCCTCCCCCACTGGGTTCCGGTCTAAATTGGGAGGCACTTCCCGGCCGTCCATACAGTTACCTTACACCTTTCTGGTAGGTCGGACGGTCTGGGTCTCATCAACAACACAAACAGCTGCCATAAACCTTCGGGTTGGTCGTGTGGCTTGGGTCTTCTACATATCAATGAAATTTTTTTTTGTTTTGTTAGAAGAGAGTACTGAAATGATGTTTGGTTAGCATTTATCTGTCAGACCAACCATCCTACTTAGTAATACATTTAGCGAATTTTTAAAATGTCACCAAATTGATAAAAATGTTTTCAAATCTATAAAAATATCTTGAAATTGATAAAATTGCGCTACATAAATGATATTAATTGTTTTTTGTTAGGGGATAGTATTGTGATGATATTTCGTCAATTTGTCGCAAAGTGGAACTGTCAGTTCTACAGTCCCACTTGGCGATAAATTTGGCGATTTTTTAAAATGTCGCTAATTTGACGAAACTGTCGCCAAATGTTCCATAGAAATATAACTATTTAGACTATTTTTTCTACCAATTTATTTGAAGCAAATGATATCATGTCGCTGAGCAACAGATTTAAATCCAATGTGTTTATGCGGCAGGCGATTTTTATTAAATCCTTTCCGATTTGAATAATGAAGATATGTATATAAAATAAATTTCATTGCCATTTCATTTTGGACTGGATAATATCAATTATACTCTTCAGGTTTAAACATTATTATTATTGATATTTTCCGGAATTATTGATTCAGGGATTATTGATATTTTTAAGTTATTACGCCATTGTTTTATTGCGGCAAAAATTGCTGACACACGCATATTGTACGTTGTACGAGTAATCTTCTAGGAATGCACGGGTATATCTTCTAACCTACGAGAATATAAGTAGTACAGGTATATTGGCATATATTTTGACATATATTGGCATATATATTGGAATCAAGTACAGTCTTCTGGTATGAAGATTAAGGGGATTAATTATATATTCAATTTATTACGTCGTCTGTTGTATTTTACAAAAAAACATTTGAGACTCATATTGCAATATGTGGGTAATCTTCTACTAATAATCGGACATTATAAGTAGTACGTGTATATCTTCCCATATAATTTTAGCACTTTAATTTTGACATATATTGGAATAAATGACTGTCTTCAGATTTAAAGATTACGGGTTTATTGGTATTTCCAATTTATACATGTAATCTACTAATACAGGTTATATTTTCTAATATTCGCGTATATAATTAGTACGGGTCCCATACAATTTTAACGTTTTTATTTTGCATATATTGATTCAATTCCATATTTTTTTTTATATTTGCTTACATAAGGGGTCCAAGATGTTTTATTCTTCAGATATGTCCATGAAGATAATTTTATATAGCGAGAACAGAGATTCTTAAACTTCTTTTTAGGAGCATTATATTAAATATTTTAACAGAATATTTTGATTAAACATGTAATTTAGTATACTATAAGAATTTGGGCATGATTATGAATTTCAAGTTTCTTTATATTATATACTCCGTACGAAGAACGGGTATGCTGCTAGTAATAAATAAGAACTGAATTGCAATGAAAATAAATTAATGACACTTTGCAATTTTATTTTAATGGAACCCCGGTTTTGCGTTTCTCTGTGGAACCGATTCAAAAACGTTATATGCGGAAAAACAATATACAATGAAATTTTCTTCTAACTATTATATAAAAATCAAAGAAAACAAGTAAGAAATAAATATACAACCCACCAACCTTTGCTTTTCAATTATTAAAAGTGTAATTTATGATTCACATAGAAAAATTCCAAAAATATCAAAGATATTAAAACCCATATAATTTAGCGTTTCTAATAAAATTTGCTATTCACTTTTAAAATAATTTTCGGGTACCATCAGACAAAAAACACTATATCTGCGGAAACGACATGATCAAGAAAAAGCAGCAAAATCCCCTAGTGGAGGGAGAAGGGAAGTTTCACTCTTCCAAAAAATCCCGCTGCTTAGACACGTCTACCCGGGTTCCAGCAGTTAAATAATGCAATTTGTGTACGCATACTTTTGGAGTTCCATTTCCAATGCAAGATTTATTCATACGGAGAGACATATGATACGTCTTTCATTCTTTCGATCCAGACCGTCTGACTTACACTACACGAAGGTCTAAGGCAGGGGTGGCCAACCTTTGACATACCATGCGCCAACTGTCAAAAAATTGTGACGAACTTATGAGTAAGAAGGCTGTGTGAATTGACCTGAGAAGCACTCTGGTGTTGAAAATATGAAAATGGATTCAGTTATGGCGCCTACTGTAAAAGAATAAATAGGCGTAAGGATGCAATGCGTCACTTGTAATCATCCAAAGCGCCACGTTTGGTGCATGCACCGCAGGTTGGCCACCCCTGGTCTAAGGTATCGTGATGTCACGCTCGAGAGTAAACTTTGAGGAGATGTCAAAAAAATTTTCGCATTATTAGTTAAAAATTGTGTGTTCATTTTGAAGTGGCAATATCCAAACGTAAACAAGTTGTGCAAAGATTTTAAATTGTGCTGTGCACATAGGATTCAGTGACGTCCAAGAAAGTTTAGTGACGTCGGTGGAGTAAGATAACAGTCGCAGTTAACAAGTTCATGCTCCTCTCCAGAGCCAAAGAACAAAATGCGCTCCCAAGGTTTATAGATACTAAAAATACAAATTAATTTCTTTTGCACAAGTGAATCCATGCAGCCCGTAAGACTTTGGATTTTGGAATCCTATGAAACGGAATATAGCAAATTTTCTTATCATTATGTCAATTAGGCATCACACTTTACAAATGCAACACTTTTTCAGAAAATACAGGAAAACAAGTTTGAAAATTCATTTACAATTATTATAGCCCATGAAAGATCTACGTGGAAGAAAGCAAGAAAATAGCCTTTCGCCACTCTGACGTCACAACCTTCTTCCCCTTTCAGTGCACTGCTCCCGTCTCCTCGGATAGGTACCTTGATGCGCTCCCATATCGTCATATGCTCAAAGCCAGGTAAAAACAATTAAATCAGCCACGTCCGGAACGATCACCCCCTGTGCGTAGGTTTACTTTGTAAAAAGGGTCGGAATGAACACGCAGGCATCTTTTTATAAAAACAACAAGTTCATTCTTACTTTAGAAATCACAAAATAAACTCCATTAGCGTAAATAACACATAATAAATCAGAATGTACAGGGTCCACCTTTTCTACCACCGTCTGTATCCACACACACCACCGTCTACGTCGTACCAACTCGTATCATCTTGACCCCCTCGAACTATTTCTCTCGTGCTTTGTACTTCTCCATTTTATAACCCGGTTGCTAGCTCCACCTACAGTCCGCAATCACAGGCTCTTCTTTCCCCGGCGAAGACACTGCTTGAAAATTAAGAAGTCGAGAATAGAATTGTTAATCCTCACACCTTTTCTTTTATGATATTGAAATGGTCGTATGAATGATCGTTCTACATTTAGCATCAGATGGATGGTCACCTAGAAAGTTCTGGATATTTTCTTTTATGAGCTTCATCGTCAACCGTGGTCGGACTGCCGAAAGAAGCAGATAAACTTAGTGCAAATGTTCTTTTACGTACAACGACGACCTTCTTATCTGTCTTTCTGAATCCTCCAAGAATGTTTACGTGTACAATGATATTCGAAGGGTAAAGAAAGCCCAGACCATCTTTCCAAATACATGTTACTTTTTCAGATTGAAAGCATTCACAAAGCAGGATGAATTGAATTCTTTCGCAAAAGGATAGTAGTTTATTTTCTGTGTTAGAATATCAGGAAAAGTTAGAAATAACCTGAGTCTCTATACGCAACTGGAGACATCATCATGGACTGAGTAAAGGTTTTCCCAATAACATTTGATAGTTGGAAAATTGTAAAGAGCCTTGCTGCTCCAACAGGGAATCGAACCCTGGATCTCCGAATGGGGCAGCCGATGCTCTACCGTTGCGATAGTTATTGGAACGAAATGGCAAACTCTTATCGGCGCTGCATTCTCCACCTTCTAATGTCAGTTTACCGTACAATCGGCAATCTGACTGACCACCTCCTGCTATTTTTACCCCAGGTTAGCTTACTGCTATTAGTATTTTTATCCAGGTTAGTATCCTGCGTGGTCGCTATCCTCTCAATTTTGAAATCGGCATTCAATCTTCCAGAGTTCACCGAATCCGTGCTAGTCATACTAGGGTCACTTTCAGACCTCTGACATCTTTGCGCTAACCTACAGGGTTAATTCGTTCGGGCGCCATTATAAAAAGCCTTGCTGCCCCAACCGGGAATCGAACCCCGGATCTTTGAACTGGCTAGTTGACGCTCTACCGTTAATCTACTGGGACGAAATTCCAAGCTCCTATCGTCGAAATGGGCTCTACAAAGTGGTTTAAAAATACATTGCTTTCAATAAGTAAAATAAGCTTTGTGCAAAGGACCTTAATGAGTAATCCAGGTCTTAATTAGTGTTGGTCTTTAATATCTTATTCATAGTATTCATACGTGTTGGGAAATTGTACTTGAATTGAATATACACTCTTTTGCAAAAGTGACTGTTTTTATTGAAATTAAATATGCATACAGCTCATACACGGGTAATGAAATGATTACAAAATCAAGGCCGCAGGCACAATCAATGGTTAGCAATTGCACATTGAATTTTCAAATCAATAATTGGTGACCCCCCCCCCCTGGCGGCAATGCATGCTTGTATACGTCTAGGTAAGGAGTGATAAAGTTTCCTAATGTCATCCTGCGATACATCCTGCGATGAATTCCTCAATTGTTGCTCCAGATCTGCAACATTTCGGGGGGCCCGAATCTGGCGGCCTAGAATGTCTCATTATTTCCCATGTCAGGATTATTTTTTAGGGGTGCTTCGGGCTTTTGCAAAAGAGTGTATTTAACCGATTGGTCTATGACAGCGTTTTCCAAACGATGATACGCGAAAGGAATCAAAGGGGATGTACAGCCTACTTTATTGGTATCGAGCAAAGTTGTCCTCCATGTTTTTACCAAAAATTTCCCTAGAAGTAAGAAAAACTTAAGCAACGCATATAAGTACAAATAATAATAATGCAGCATACAGCTGTTTCGAGGATACTATGGATCTTCTGCGTCAGTGACCCAACAAACTGGAAGTCCAAAAGGGCCCACTGCTCGTTTGGGCTTCGGATTTGTTGGTTCACTGACGAAGGGTACTGTTATTTGTGCATATATACTGTTGCGAACGCACAATACTCCCTTTGGCACCTCCTCTTTCGTCTGTCTCAGGCAAAGAAAACGTGAGGCAAAGAAACATGACGTCAGCATGACGGGAGGAAGACGTGAGCCCAGGGTTGCCAGGATTTCCCAATTATAAGAAGGTTGCCGTATTTGGCGGTTTATCGCCCATTTAGCGACATTTGAAGACTTCCAGAATGTTCCGGGAAAGTCTCGATAGAACTATTATTCTTTCAAGTATAGAGATTTCCAGAAGGTTCTATGGAGAAACTATAAATAGAAGTCATTACTGAATTGGAGAGTTCAGTCGGGGAGTTGACGAGTTGACGTGATACGAGCTGCATTAGACTGCGTCAATGTTTTGAGAATAGTAGCTGTGGTTTTGTGAAATGACTTTCGTCAACATTCTGTGAATAATATCAGTTATTCTGTGAAATGAGGGGAGCATTTAAGTGCTGTTGGATTGTATATTATTCCTGTTTACTTTGTGCTTGTAAGTTATTCAAAAACTTGAACTCGTTCTTGTATCTTGATAGCAAACTCACGATTCCAGAGGATAACTTTTGTAACAATGCGTTGCTTAAGTTTTCCTTATACAGCTTTCCTCATAGGCTCATAAATTCAGATTTTGAGAAGAGCAACAACTCAAATAATGCTTAGAGTAGCTTTATTATATGAGGTATTTCAACATAGCTGGAATCGCTTTTTGAGTTTCAGCAATTAGTTTTAGAGCCATATTTCCAATTTCAATGCTTGTTGAAATTAATTGAAAATGTTTTACATGATTTTCTTTTTTTCTTTTTTTCGGTTGGTGGTATTTTCATAAAAATAGAGGGTCAAGATTTTTATACTGTCTCTTTAGCAAATAAAGTTGAATTAGAAAAAGTTGTACTCTCTCTCTCTATATAAAATAGCCGGTCCAAAGAAAAGAAAATCCGGTGCAATTATCTGAAACACTCTGAATCATACCGCATTAAAAATTAGGATTTCTCCTCTACAAATCCGAGGCAAATAAAATTGTGCAGACACATTCTATGCAACGTCCAGTTTTAATTTGCATTCTACCCCAGCAGCAGAAGTTAGAGTCGATGGAAAGCATAAGTACGTGGAAGAGTACTGGCCAACGTTCCGACCCCGCATTTGTTGTCGAGTGGGGGGACCTTCGACCAGCTCACGGGACAGCCGATCTTCTCTAGTTGTGCTGTAAGCCAATCTGTCGACTCGCTTGTATGTCGACGATATAGAGAATGGGCGGGCAATTTTGCCCTTACATTTCCAAAACAAAATACTCGTTTGCTTAGCAGCATGGACATTTTCATTATTTCTGTATTATAAACGCTTAATTTAGAAACTTATAATCGTTTAACTTCTCATTTTAGTAGGATGTATCTCAATTTATCTTCTTGGATGGATATTTTTAATGAGCCGGAAAATAAAATATTCACTTTCATTAAAATATATACACGAGTTTTTCTTTAAGAAAATCATTATATATCTCTCCTTTCTCACTCACAAATACATTGCAGAATTTGCTAGTCAATGTGCACATCTTTAGAACGCCAGTGAGTGACTACGGTAAAAATGAGTAGTAGTGTACACTCACGCAAAATCACTTGAAACGCACTTTAGAAAATAAAATCATAAAATATAAACTGTTATTCAAGTACTCTAAACAACTTATTTTCATCACAAAGATGAATTTCGATGTTTAATGGGTTTAGTTTCAATTTTTATTTGCCATCATTGACCGTTTACCATGACACGTTATGGTAAAAATAATGCTCTTACGTTTCTGCGCATTCTAATACGCAGGTCGTTTATTTATGGTGGTGCCCATGCTCTATTCTGCAGTATAGAGCATGGGCCTGAGCGTCAATAAACAGCTTGCGTAGCAGAATGCGCAGAAACGTAAGGGCATTAGTTTTTTACCATAGCGGGTCATGGTAAACGGACGATGATGACAAATAAAAATAAAATTAAGACCCATTAAACATCGAAATTTATCTTTGTGCTGATAATAATTTATTTAGAAAACTTGAGTAACAATATATGTCTAAAACTTTCATTTGCTAAAGTGTTCTTTCAGTGATTTTAAATGAATGTACACTATATTACTCATTTTTACAGTAGTCACTCACTAGCATTTTGTAGATGTATACATTTACTAGACGGTTTTGCAGTGTATATGCGAGCTAAAACGGAAAAGGTACATAACGAATTTACTTAAAAAAAAAAAGACTCGTGTATATATTTTATTGAAAGTGAATAATTTATTTTTCGGCAAATAAAAATATCTATAGGAAAGATAAATGTAAATATATCTTACTAAATTTAGGGGCTAAACGATTATAAATTTCTAAAATAACCGTTTTTAATAGAGAAATTTTGAAAATTTCCATACTTCTAAACATACGAGTATTTTGTTTCGAAAACGTAGGGGCAAAATATTCCACATGACGTCACGTGACCGTGCTCTATTGTTCTCCTATGTTGTCAAGTCGCCCAGGTTCTATTTGCAAACAAGACAACGATCGACCATACATACTGCACGACTTTCTCAACAATCTAAGCACAATTCCCTTTCATTCAAATGTATACTGGTACCTGTCGTCTTTTGGGATCTCTTCAAGGATGCTTACCGCAAAGTGATGTTTCAACGGTAAAACATCTTTACATCCATTTATCTCATGCACATGTCAAGTAGAATATACCCAATGAAGAAGAACCTTTATAACTTTTGCTCGCTATTTCTTGTGGTGGTCAGGTATTTGAAAAGGATTGAAAAGAATTCCTCTTTGCGCTGGGTAACTGGAGGGTATTATGCATTGAAGATGTATGAAGAGACGTAGCCAGAGACGAAATTGAAGAGGGACTGGATGTGAATTCAAAGGGGGCTCACTAAAAACTAAATTAATCATTAGCATTTATAAACCATATAATAGTTACTATTATATATTTCAATTCATATGAATTATTAACAAATAATTGCATATTTAGATTTGCAAGCTATGAGCTGATTACTAATATCCATATACGTATTATACATCAATATTAATATATAATAATTACAATTCATTTTAATGTAAGAATCAACTGTTAATAATTTGTAGAAACATTCTGAGAGTTAATACAAGTTAATGCTTAATATTAACTCTTACCTACTCATCAGTTGATTTTGACTCTATGATGTACAACAGTGAACCCTGCAATAATACAAAAGTATCCTGAATACTATTCTCATAATTTTTAATATTTTTAAATTAAATATGTAAATGAATGGACCATTAGTCTAATCACATATTCGGCTAAATTAAAAAATCTTTAAAACAAAGTAATTTATAAAAAAAAAACTCAAAGAAATTTTTTATGTAAAATTTAAATATCATTTTATATGAAATTTCATATCACTGTGAAACATTTAATATTTTTATTAGGGGGCTGAATATACTTCTTGGAGGATGGGGCTGAGCTCCCTCTGGCCCCTGCCTGGCTACGGCCATGGATGGTGTTATATATAGTGTTCCCAGAAATGTCCTTAAGCATCCCAATAACTTTGTAAGGAAAGGCCCGTAAGTGTACACTTTAAAACTATCTATAAAGTAACCATGCCTGATAGAATAAAAGTGATTGCTACGTCCTTTGGGGAGAATTATAAAAGTTAGGAAATTGAACTCGGTGACGGAGCAATACAGACGAAAGAAAAAGCTAAATACAAAGTTCTATAGCATTGTCTAAGGCAGAGTTTCCCAAACTCGGGTACATGTATATGCTTGGGGGTACATGAAAATATACAAGGGCACTTAGCACTCGAAAAATTGTTTAATTTATTATGTTATTATGACAAAAACATTTGTAATTTATGTTAATTTAATAAATATAAGTCAACTACCATGAATATCCGGCGTTGCATGGGATTAAAATGCAAACCTCTGAATAAGCCCCCGAAGCGTAAATAGTACTCATAGCACCACTTTATTACGTAAAAATTTTGCTCTATTTTGCGACTTAAATAACGACCCTATTTTACCAATATTACAACCATATTTTGTTTACCTTTAAAAATCTGCATAACAAAATGTATTTTTTTTTAATGCACTGTTTTTTAAATCTGCATAAAAATGTAGGTTTTTCTTTTTTAAATTATTCTAGATTAAAAACTAACAAAGGACTTGGTGTTTTGAGGATGTGTAGTTTTTGCTGGAGACTTTTTCGAGATATTTTAGCGAGGTTTGTTTTTGTAAATATTTTCATAGTAAAATTAGGGGGGGTGGACGGAATGTGTTTAAAATTACTTTCTAACCTTAAAATTTACTGAGATATAAAGTTAATAATTTTAGAAATTTTGAACAATTCAGGCTTGCGGAAAGTTCATTTGATTGCCGAGCAGTTTAGAGGTCGGCTGCGAATTGTGACATTTGCAGCGACATTATTATGAATTCTTTTAAAAGATGGACATTTCTGGATTTGTACTAGATCTCATACGTTTATCCGATAAACAGTCAGTCGACTCGGTTTATCGGGTTTTAAAATTTATACTCGAGTAACCAAAACGGATATAATACGAAATATTTAAAATTTGTTCATGATCGTTTGAACACAATAATATTCTGAAAGTGTTCTGACAAATATTCTGAAAGAATAAGAAATAGGAGTCTAAATAGAAACTTTTGAAATCTATCAATCTTTCACAATATCGTAGAAATCGAAAACACAAATATCGCAGAAATCAAAAATACAAATATCATAGAAAAGACATGCGCAGAAAATCAGGGCATGTCAGTATGTATTATATATATATGTATGTGTTGTTGAGCCCCAGACCGTCCGACCTACCAGAAAGGTGTAAGGTAACAGTTTGGACGGCCGGGAAGTGCCACCCAATTTAGACCGGAACCCAGTGGGGGAGGCATCCACAGGGACCGTACCCTCTTTCCCCTACCGCCAACCTCTCGGAAGGACTTACGGACCCACATGTTTAACGTGATCATACTCCGCGTGAACACGGCGGCAGTTTTGGCAGTGGCAGGAATCGAACCCGGGTCTACCGAGTGCAATTCCCGCGCGCTAACGACTGGGCTATCGCGCCCAAATATATGTATGTGTTGAAAACCCAGACCGTCCGACTCATCCAGTGGACTTGAGCAACTAATTGGACGGCCGGGAAGAATATATGTATGTGTGTAATTGTTCAAAATCATTGTCTTATTGACAATGATAATGAGAAAAACTTGAAAAAGTAGACATTGTTTCGAAGCAGTCAACAACTTTCAAAAATTTTAAACACATTCCGCCCCCTCCCCCTAATTTTACTATGAAAATATTTACAAAAACAAACCTCGCTAAAATATCTCGAATGCCGATTTAGATTTCAAAAGTTTCTATTTAGACTCCTATTTTTTGTTCTTTCAGAATATTTGTCAGAACACTTTCAGAATATTATTGTGTTCAAACGATCATGAACAAATTTTAAATATTTCGTATTATATCAGTTTTGGTTACTCGAGTATAAGTTTTAAGACCCGATAAACCGAGTCGACTGACTGTTTATCGGATAAATGTATGAGAACTAGTACAAATCCAGAAATGTCCATCTTTTAAAAGAATTCATAATAATGTCGCTGCAAATGTCACAATTCGCAGCCGACCTCTAGTTGAGAGAAACTGCTCGGCAATCAAATGAACTTTCCGCAAGCCTGAATTGCTCAAAATTTCTAAAATTATCAACTTTATATCTCAGTAAATTTTAAGGTTAGAAAGATGGGGTTTTATTTATACTAATGATTATCATTAAAAGCATTTTAAAATGTAAATGCACTTGGCTACAATTATATTTTTATTTATCCTCTCTAACAGTTGCAAAGGGGGCCTTTATATTTTATTTTAGCCTAGCAATTTAGGCAAACGTTCCGGCGCCTTGAAATTAAACATATTGAAAATATTCACAAGTATGCTCAATTACAGAAAATATGAATTGCTTAGAAAATACCTTGGTATGCATAGCGTATACGGTCATGTCCATATTTGACCACGCCCATTTTTCGCATTATACGTTTTCTTGGCGCAATGAAACATAGGCGCCGAGTTTTCAAAATCTCAGGGGGGGCACAATCCGATAAAGTTATACAACAGATTTACAAAGTCGATAAAGCTATAACAACTTCTCTTTCTTCTTTTCAAAGTCGATAAAGCTATAAGACCTTCTTAAAAAAAGCAAGCAAATGTCTGTTAGATGACTACAATTGTTGCGAGGTCATTATAAGCCCTACCAACCGCCAAGAACGAACTGCCCAACGAACGACAGTAGTGGTTGTTAAGCGCACATTCTGTTATTTTGGTCTGAAAAAGGGGGGCTAATAATGCCATCTAAGTAACTGTAGTCACCTAACTGACATATATATGCTTTCCTCGAGGAAGTTTTGTAAGTTATTGTCTTACAAGCAGGAGTTTTGGAGTGAGATAATAGATTAAGTCACGGGGATTGTACTCAGAGGACCCGAGTTCGATTTTCGGTATTGTCTAAACTGTCCCCGTGTACGAACACGTTAAATTTATGGGTTTGAAAGTCTTTTCGAGCGGTTGGCAGCAAAGGAAAGAGGGTCGGTCCCTGTGGATGTCGCCCTCACTGGGTTCCAGTTTAAGCGGTTTAAACAGATATCTTACACCTTCGGGTAGGTCGGACGGCCTGGGTCGAAAGAACGAAATCAGCAGTTTTATTTATTGTACGATAAATATTTTTAATCTTTTTAGGCATACCCCACTCTAATTTACCATTTATAAAACATGAGCTTTTTGACTCCTGAACTCACTCCCCTTTTGACGTACCAGATGACATCGTCAACTGATTGCATTTTCTCCCTTCGAAGAGCAATTAAGTGTTGAAAGTGAAGGGGGGGGGGGGCTACTAGTGCTTGTAGTGTTGCCACCGATAGAGGTAACGTTTGTAGTCCCCCTAGCAAGAATCCGTCACATTATACTTTTCAACATATTATTGATTACCCACACCAGACCCAGATATGGTCGGTGGGATCTCTATAGAGATTTCCCGATGGGCCGGGGCCTTTGCATTTAATTTTTTCCATAATGCGTATGATGGACCTAAAGGGGCGATCATGCCCTGTTTTTCTTGGGCCAATCTCGGAGCTAGTATCCGGGCCTGCACCACACCCACTGGGAGTAAAAATTATAAAGTTTCAAAACAATAAAATCAAAAACAGTAGTTATGGTATGTAACGAAACTTTAAGATTTCGTTACATATAAACTTATATGAATCTGGATGCTTATCCCATCATGTGAACAAGATATGTAAAAATAAGTTTTATTAAGAAAACATAAACGTGTAAATGAAAGGCTTTTAGAGCACCAACAGGACTAGCGGCACTTTTTGCTAAACTGGGATTTTTCCATCAAATAGCACTTAAATGTATGCAGCCATTTCTGGAAAAATCCTATTTTTGTTAAAATTATAGCATTGTCATGTTTCACCAATCCCTTTAAATGAAAGATCTAATATAGTTATATTATTTAATTAAAAAACACACCTATCAGTATAATTTCATAAATCCGATGCGCAGAGCCATTATAACATATATACTTACCAGTGTTGCTCTTAAATCAAAATCTACATCTTTAATATAATATGTATGTCTTTCAGCAGTTTGGGGATTTCTCACGCAAAAAGAAATTTCTGCTGTTTTAATTTAAATTTTTCCATGAGAAATAATTATGTTTATATTTAATTACAAATTGAAATCTAACCTTTCCGAATAGCACAAATATATTGCGTTCTTTTTTTATCATAGACTAAAATGAAACCTTTATTGAAAGAACCAAAACATCACACTGCCCTGCCTTCAACACCACAACCGCAAACATCACTCATTTGAGATCACACCAGTTGAACATATGCCAATACCTGCTACAAAACGCAGCCATTTTTCCTAAGAGTCCGATATTTTCCATTTACTCATAATTTATAGTTCTAGCCTTCTGGTTGGTCTCAAATGACTTTGGGCGGTTGGTTGCTAAACGTCTGGCGCTCATCAAGAATAAAAATACCTGCGGGGTTTGCAGCTTCAAACGGAATGGATGCCACCTGTAAAGACGGCACTGTACTGGAATATAGAATCGAGGAGTCATTACAGATAAGATCACTTTAGGTAGACCAAATAAGTCATCTTTACTTCGTGGTTATCATTTATAGTTGTTGCTGGAGGGAGACAACTATTTTTTCGAAATGACAATACCATGACTGTAAATATTCTGTTTCTCTTTGAATTAGGTGGTCAGTCGTATAAAAGTTATGGTAACCAGGTGTTTTTGTCATTAGCGAAAACATGTCTCCTGGGAGAAAAGAGGAGCTTGGTTTGTGTGCGATATAGTTTATGGCTCTATGGTAAGGAAGTAGGGAAGAAGACTGAACTGAAGTGTGACATTTACGTTGATAAGATTTTCTTTCAATTATTTTTATGTTTAAAAAATTTCATTTTCTGGTATTTAGTAAAATATGAAATTAGAAAAAAATCTTCAATTTTCCCAGAGGGGGCAAAGTCCCCTCTGAAAAAGTTCAGCGGGGGCTCGTGTCCCTGTGCCCCCCCGTAGTCGGCGCCTATGCAATGAAATAGTGTTTATTTGTGATAAATATGTAAAAGGCGGAGAAGGGGGTTAAATTCTTATGCAGATGGTGTTATTCCAAATCACTATTTCCAAAGACATTAAATTGACAAAAATAAATAAATAAATAAAGAATCTATATACACTCTAATTCAGGCATTTCGTGTTTTTACATTACAAGTTATCCGCTATTTGGACAATCCTTGTAATAACATTATTACACCTCACTACATACAAAGCATGGGATCGCAAAAAATTAACAGTGAACAAATTATGCGAATTGTCGATATGTTCCGATAATATTTTGAAAGAATATTTTATATAAATAATAATGTCGCTCACTTGCGGACATGTTGTCTTAGACTGGATTATTGACGTCCAGAAAGCTAGGCCTAAAGGGCCACAGCTAATTGAAATATGTATAAATAATAACTTCAGACCAGGGAATTAAAGTGAAGGAGATAAAATTCTTATGGATTAAACGCTTGAAAATGCCACAACGCTTTGAGAATTATATCCAGGTGTCGCTAGTGTTAGTAAAGCGTCCTGTGTTGCCATTTGAGACAATAGAGAGGTATCGCATTGAGAAAATGTATTTTTGATTATTTTTAAATTAAGATTTCCAAATTATGACTGATTGTCATTAAACGGTACTTTCTTATTATAGCGGCCCCCCGCACGCCAAACGTTTACAGTCCTAAAGATACAGCACGTGTTGTATTATCGTCATATTGCTTTTCTGTTAACGTTCCCGATTTCGTATTGGTAACTGCGACCTTGACGTAATCGGAATTGCGGGGGCTGCTATAATAAGGAAGTACCAAATACGATATGTAGGGTTTCTTAAAAATTCTCGAATGTTCATTTAGAGCAATTAAACGCTGCTTCGTAACAGTATTTTATAAAAACCTTGAATAATAAAAGAAGATGTTTGTCTTTTTGTTGCAGAAAATCTAACCTTCGAACAGCAGCGTATTGAGTTACCTGATCTCCCGATACAACAGAACTCTGCGAGATTTTTTTAGAATCGAAATAGTTTTTTAGTTGTTTTATGTTTTAGCACGATTTTCATACAAATAGCAACAGAAAATATTGTTACGAATACATAAACCGTTTCACTGTCCTTTACTTATCTACAAGGTAAAACACTTTTACGGACAACTATTACGTGAAAGTAGGGCTGCCGTTATTTCCTGGGCAGTGTTTCCAGATTTGGCGAAATATCGCAAACTTGTGGATTCTTGAATTCAGTAGAATTTTCACAAAATATCGACTGGTTTCGGAGATACGACCCCTTTCTAGAAATTTCTATGGAGAGTATTGTCGCATGGTAAACCCATGATCCAATATTTTCGGGAGTGCGACCTAGAGTTTACTTATTTATTTTGGGGGGTCAGCCTTTTCGTTTGGCCAGCTGCTTGCTCTCGGAATTGGAAACGGGAAGACGGTTAGTGTTCTGTGGATCATATTTTTACCGAAAGATTTAATGTGCGTCCTTTTCGGATGGGTCATAGGGTTTTCGGCCTGCTTTTAATTAGGGCCCGAAAGAAGATCAGTTTCGCAGGGGCTGGAGAAGGGGCTTTTTGTTTCTGGAAGGCCTAAAGCCAATGGCGATGCTTTGGGGTCAAGGGGTTAAGACCCAGAATCCAATAAGATGTTTGTATGCGCTTCAGGGGCGTGTTTTAAAATCTTGGAGAGAGAGAGTTTTTCAGAATTTAGAAAAGGAGCGAGGAGAAGGAACTGTGTGGCGATAAAGAAAGACGTCTCCCCATCACGGTCCTCTGGAAAGAGAGAAGCAAGCTGTTGAATTGCGAATGATGTCGGTGAGTGCCACATTTAAGGACCTGTGCCTGATTTGTATCTTTGGTCTCTCTCTCCCTCTCCAATAAGATAAATTCTAAGTAACGCCAATTAAAATATCTACTTGTTAACTCCAAGTAAATTATTTAATAGTAAAAGTCAGTTGTTTTCATGATAGGTTACCATCTTTCACATTTTAGTCTATGAGACTATATATATACTTTTGTATTGGTTTTTGTTTACCTTAAATTGGTTAATCCCATTAGGAATATGGGAAGTTGTGTTTTAAATAATTTAAATCAATAATGTTGTAAATATTTATATAGTGTAAATAAATTAATGTTTGTTTATACTCACGGCCTTATTCTTTTTCGCGCTCTTACCGGGCGTGTCCTAAAAAGGAAGTTACCTTAGGACAAGTATATACAGATGTTTGACGTCATACGATATAAATTGAACAGTGATATACGTCAGTGTTTTGAAAATAATATCAGCTATTTCATGAATTAGTTAAGTATTTAATTGCTGTTATATTGGACCTGGCAGTTGTTCAGTGAGCTTGTAAGATAGTTTTTGAGCTATTCGCTGTATAATGTTCCTGATCTACAACTTAGTAATTGAAAATTTTCGCCTATCTCGCTTCGTTTTCGAGATAGGAATTCTAACCTCTCCAATTCGCCGTTAGAGGCGCTGTAAACTTTCTTTCTCAATCGATAGCCTCTTTCCTATTGGTGAACCTTGTAATTGTAGCTATAGAGTACTTGTGTGGCAGCAGCCGATTCTGCTCTTGCCAAAAACATTGATCAAAGATGTCAGGAATCAGTACCCGAATTATAAGTTCGGATCCGAAACTAGCTTTTGGTCTAGCTTTATAATGTCGGTCTTGTAAGGTCCTGGTCTCGAGATCGAGCCTGTCCTGGGACCAACATCATCAATCCCTACACTTGAATCAAAAGTAATAGGGATGCTATAAAGACTTGTGAGGGAACCCTCTACGAAAACTAAGCTTTAGTATTTTAATACATTCCGCAAGGGACCTACCTCTTGGTAAACAAAATTTTCGAAATATCAATATGCAGCGTGTGAGAAGATCATACAACGTGGGCCCGCACCTTGACATTTAGGTAGCTCTGTTTCTCTTCATTATCGACGACCTATCAGAAATGATTTGCATATAGCGACGAGTAGCACTATCACCATAAATAATGAACGAGTTTTTATTCTTGAACGTGATGACATAATTATTGAAAACATTCGAAAGATCTTTTTACTTTATTTATTACTTTCCTTATATACATCATGTATAAGGAAAGTATTGTGACGGGGTCGAAAATTCGAATTCGAGTTTTCGACGGGAGAGCACGTTTTAAGCATCCCTGATCACGAATCAAACATTTATGAAGTGATGTCTGTGTGTGTGTGAAAGTATGTGTGTGTGTGTGTCAGTGAGTCTGTGGAGACGATAACTGACGAACGAATGGACCGATTCTAACAAAATTTGGCACAAAAATCACAATCCGTAAACACTGGAAGCCTATTGTTTTTATACGCAATCGAATGTTCAGAACCCCCCTAAATTTTCGAATGAAATTTTGAAAAAATCTTCAAAAAATCAAAACCGCTAATAAAGTAAAGCAAATAGACATTTCTTATGTAATTTTTCATTAGAAAACGATTGACATAAATTTTAGAACGCTAACATGAAACGTTCTCGAGATATTGTACATTTTTCAAAAAAATTATCAAAAAGTCATATAAAATAAAAATAAATATTTCCTATTGAGAAATATGTTCACTTTTCATATGTAATACCATGCGATAAATTGGTTGCCATCATACTCGTAGATCTAGCTCGTTCCATTCATGATAAAAGATACTTTAAGTAATACTTTTGTATTTGAACGCCAATAGTCATTTATTTGCTGTAAGAATAACTTATTTCTTTGTCCATAACGCTTGGCGACGAATTTGGCGTAATGACGCCAACTTGGCGACTTTTTGAAATGTTACCAAATTAACGAAAATCTCGCTAAATGGATAAAAATGACGTTAAATCAATGAAAATGACGACTAATTGTCGAAAATTGAATATCTTGGAAAGAATATTAGTATCTACTATAAGAAAAACCTATTTTGTTTACTGTTAAAAGTAGTAAATTCATTACATTATATAAGGAAAGTCATGTGTTGCCCACAT
The DNA here is from genome assembly GCA_951213105.1 of Amaurobius ferox. Taxonomy (NCBI): domain Eukaryota; kingdom Metazoa; phylum Arthropoda; class Arachnida; order Araneae; family Amaurobiidae; genus Amaurobius; species Amaurobius ferox. The sequence goes on from OX578147.1 coordinate 135,822,327, forward strand.
CAGATTTTTTTTATTTATTTTTGTGCGTGTGTTTATCGTTTGTCATCGTCTTTCTCTGTTTGTTTTACTTCCTTTTTTTGTGATACTGTTGGGTAGCTAAAAATTTATGCTCGGAGATTCGGGTATAATAAGAAGGAATGTAGAAAATTGAAGGAAAAAGAAAAAAATATATATAGTGAGTAACACTGTTTCTCGTCGTTATAGATTAATGTCATACCCTGTGTTTCTTTCAAAACTTTTTGGCCGGGGCAATTTTAGAGGGGAGGGGTGGGGGGCAAGTTTTCTGTGTGCCTTATATAAAAATATCTAAATGATATATCACCTAAATAAAAACTAGGTTAACATAAAATGTCTCCGAGGGTGGGGGCGAATACTCACATCCGGGGGCTTCGCTCTCCCCTCTGGGAGGTAGGGCTGAAAGAAACACTGGTCGTACCAGCACTCCTTTCGCATACTTCGAATGGGAAGAGGTTGACGTGTTTTGTGTGTGAGGATGGTGCAAAGTACCTAGAGAAAGATTTAGATGTTTATGCAGTTTTTTAATTTACATTTTTATTTTATATCGTTTTGATAGATTAATACAATGCAGTTTATTTCGTCCGAATCAGACCTCCAAAGTGGTCGACGATGAAACGTTGAGGTGTAGGTATATGTTAACAGTCACGCCACGAGGCGAGCATGCGGTCTTAGCAAGCGATGAGCGCAGTTCGTTTAGCGTAGATGTCGCAGATCTAAAACTTAAATTTTCTACCAGTATTGCTTTTATAATACAGCTTAATATATAATCAAAAGAAAATTTATACACTGGTTTCTGTCAATACAGAAAACAGTGTTGAAGACCCAAACCACACTACTAACCCTAAGGCATATAGCTGCTTAATGTGTGGCCGGACAAAAACCAGTGTATAAAAGAAAATTTATACACTGGTTTCTGTCCGGCCACACATTAAGCAGCTATATGCCTTTGGGTTAGTCGTGTGGTCTGGGTCTTCAACACTGGTTTCTGTATTGAGCTCAGTAGATACTTTGACTCGTATCACGTCAACAAATCCAAGTGAACGATGGTGAGCTTATATTTTCTGTGGAAAGTTCTGGAAAAAGCACTTAACTTGTAAATTTCTTAACCAATCTATAAAACTCGAGAAGTTTCTAATACTCGCCAAATGTGTAAAATTGGCGGTATTTCGTCCAATTCCAGTGTACCTAATGTGTCGCCAAGGTCAAACAACCTATATCGTAAAATTGTAATAATGGTTTTCTGTTACGTACGTGTCACAATAGGATGTCACTTCCGTTACATACTTCATCTTCATCTAAGTTGCATTTCTTTCAAGATTTACTCTACCCCGCGACCTAAGATACTTCACATAGAAAAAATGGATGTGGACAGCACACGACTTTTCGTACATAGTGCAATGAGTTTACGTCTTTCACAGCTGAATACAAAATGCGAAATGTTTCGTGTTGAATCGTACATGGAATTTTGTGAAGAACACTTTGTAAAACATAAAATTTCCATTTCCAACCACGAGGATAGTTGTCACCCAATGTAAAGTTTTAATATAAATTCTCAAGAACAGTTTTAAATTCAAGCATTAAAATGGTGTACAATTTATAGTTCTGGTAACATTGAAATTGCAGTATATAAAACAATATTATTAATGCAGTATTCGTGTTTTGTCGGATTAAGAATAAATACATTTGTTTTTAAAAATATTTTTTGCCTTGCCTTTTCATAAAACCCTTCAACGTAATTTGTTGTCTTGCCTTTTCATAAAACCCTTAAATGTAATTTGCTGCCTTGCCTTTTCATATACCGTTAAACGTAATTTGTAGCCTTGCCTTTTCATAAAACCCTTAAACGTAATTTGTAGCCTTGCCTCTTCATATACCCTTAAACGTAATTTGTTGTCTTGCCCTTTCATAAAACCCTTAAACGTAATTTGTTGCCTTGCCATTTCATAAAACCCTTACACGTAATTTGTTGTCTTGCCTTTCTTTTCATATGCCCTTAAACCTAGAAACAGTACATAAACATCAGAATCCCAGTGGCGTAACTAAACCGATTCCTGCATTTTAAATGCAATTAACAAGTTGAACACAATTAGAAAAATGACGTTAACAATTAACCTTTGAATCATTGGACCTGCATTTGTTCTGAAGTTACCAATAAAGTCGCGTGTATGAAAGTATAGTCTTACCATTTGCCAAAAGTGACTCTCTCGCATTAAAGTATTGTTGCGCTTTTTAAAAATTCTGAATTATTGATAATATTTATTTTCCTTACATATACATAGTATAATGTATAGAGAAAGTATTGCGACGGATGCTGCTTGGATGGTGTTTGAATTCCTTGTGTGTTCCTGAATAACGTTTGTTTGTGCATTGTTATTCTCAGTTGTTATACTCGCATTTTTGTGTTGTGTTTCTGGTCAATAGCTTGTGCTAATATATATATATATATATATATATATATATATATATATATATATATATATATATATATATATATATATATATATGGAAAATGGAATACAATACAAATTATACCGGTAATATACCGGCTCTCGAGATTGTTGCCCCGGCGTAAAACATTCCTTAACCTGGGAGTGGGGGTCCCAACCCCAGCCAATTTGAGGTACTTTACTCTTCAATTTGTATTGTATTCAATTTTCCCATTCGGATAGCTATATATATATATATATATATATATTGCGACGAGATCGAAAATTCGAAATCGAGTTTTTGAGGTTGCAAGCATCGCTGAACTTGAATAAAACGTCTTTGAGGTGATGTCTGTGTGTATACTAGTGTGTCTGGGGGGGGGGGGGGAGTGCGTGAGAGTGTGAGATTGAGGACGTGATACATCACGAATATATGTATCGTATATACTATAATTAGGTACAATTAGTACTACAATCAGTGAATACTGGAACATGAAATCCTATTGACTTTAAACGCAGTCGAATATTCATCAAAAGACACCCCCCCCCCCCTCCGGCCACACAAACAGCTACCATTAGCCTTCGGGTTGGTCGTGTGGTCTGGGCTTTCTACACCCCCTCCCCCCCAATTTTGGCATAAATTTTTGAAAAAATCATTAATGATACATATCATTTCATTAGAAGATGGTTGATGCAAACTATTAAACGGCAGCGGGAACCATTCTCAGGATTGCATAAATGTATGATTTAAGAGTGAATTTTTTAAAAAATCATTAAAATGTCAAGAACTTTAAAACTAATAATCATTTCATACGTGGTATTTTTCATTATAAAGCGAATGATACAAATTTTAGAAAGCTAGCATGAACTGCTTTCGAGATATTACAGGTTTAACAAATACAATTATTATAAAAAAAATACATAAAATTAAAAAACTAGTAACTGTTGAGGATTTTAGCGAATTTTGTATAATAGAAAGTGACGAACCACCTTGTCTTTTTACATTTCATTTAAAAACTTAACAAGGAAGATATACATTGCTTGACGAAAGTATTTTGGGAGATAAATCCCGCTGACAATAATATGAGGAAAGGTTCCCGCTTGAGGATATAACTTCGTCGTTTGAAAGCTATTAAAGATCTACAAAACACAAAGTTCTCTGCTCAGTCACGTGATTCAAATTGACGCGACGGGTAGAATTCTCGCGCATGCTCAGACAGTTAGAATCATCTAGTAGGTTCATTATCCTTATGCAACATGAAGCACCATATATTTTAGCATCATTATAAAAAATTTAATATAATAAAATATTGGGATTATTTTTATATATTCATAATTTGAGCAAAACAAGAAAAATATATTTATATTTTTATCTTTTGGATTGGGAGATAGATGAGTTCAAAATGTTTACGATTTTCGTAACGCCTCGTTTTTCAGCCAGAGAAACAAACCCCAGCCGTGGGTGTTATTCACACCAAAAATTGAAACATAAATTCTGACACAAGCAGCACAAAATTTTTTTTTTCAATATCCTTTCTTACATATTATTGGCGTATTGGAAAGTAGAATATAAAGTTCAACCACACACGCAATTGAACCCAATGGAGGATGCAGGCCGGTTTAATTCAGAAACAAGACTACATAAATTGTGTCATTATTCAAAATTGATATTTTGCAAAACCGTCCACTCTATTTCATCTGCGTACATCCTCATTTTCATTCGACAATTTTGCATGATATCAATTTTAGATAATAATAAGATTTATACAGTTGCGAACGAGCTATTCTTTTTGGCGCCTCCTCTTTCGTCTGTCTCGATGGCCATGCGAAGAAAACACAGTCCATGACGTCAGCATGACGTGACGATGCCGTTATAACTGGATTTCCCAGTTCGAAGAACGGTTTTCAAATTTGACGATTTATCGCCAATTTGGCGACTTCCGGAATGTTCCAGAAACTTCTCGACAGAAAGATTATTCTTTGAGATATAGAGATTTCCAGAAGTTTCCATAGAGAGACTATAAAAAGACCCACCCCTCCGTCGGTGATGGAGTCAACGAATGAAAGTGACTCGAGCTACACTGACTTTTGTCGATGTTTTGAGAATAGTAGCCACTGTTTTGTGAAATTATTTTCGTCAGTATTTTGAGAATAATATCACTTATTCCGTGACATTATTGGAGCATTAAGTGCTGTTTGAATGCATATTGTTCCTGTTTACTTTGTGCTTGTGAACAAACGTGAGTTATCCAGAAACGTGGGCTTGTTCTCGTATCCTGCCTATATACCCCCGATTCTAGAGGAAACCTTCACAAGAACACGACAGCAAAAGCCGAGCTTTGAATGGGCCTGCGCGTATGGAGTATGCGAACTGTGAAATATTTCAAATTAACACTTAATGTAACACATAAATTACGGAATTAGAAGTATAAAAAAAATAATTTCCATATTTGAGAATCCTAATACAAAAGAACATAGGTTTTTAGAATTTAGATTGCAAGATAAGCAAATTAAAAAATCTGATGTGCGCAGCACATGACTTTCCCTGCAGACTTATATCCACGTTCTCTTTATTTTATTTAAATTTAATTCGCTTTTAATTCAAATTTCGTTCTCATTGGTAACTCAACTTATTTTCAAAGGTGGCGTAGAGAAAATAAGAAAAAACTAAAATATCTCGAGAACGGCTAGTCCTAGTGTAATGGAGTTGGCCTTATTCTTTTCTTCGTTAAAAATTACGTATAAAACAAGTATTTATTGGATATATTTGAGCATACGTAGTTTTTTTTATTTTAGATTTTGGCGATTTTTGCGGGCCATTTCGTAAAAGAAGGCAGGTTGTTCTTTTCCAAATCGTACCAAAATCTAATCAGCACCAGATCATCCTACAAGTAACTTATTTACCAAATTTTGTGAAATTTGGTCAATTAGTATTTAGTCAGCTAGAATGGATACATGAAATTTTTAAGAGCCATTTCGCAAAAAAAGGAGGATTCTGTTTTTACGAATCCTACCAAAAACTAATCAGCACCAGGGTCTCACCCAAGTGACTTACCAAATTTTATGAAATACGAAATGACATACCCAATTTTATGAAATTCTGTACATTAATTTTTGAGTTAGAGTGGATACATACATTGCACACACACACAGACGTCACGCTAAAAATAGTTTCTTCATATTCTAGAGGTCTTGAAACGTGTAGATCCGTTGTAAACTCGAGTTGTGATTTTCGGCATGATTCCAATACTTGGAGGTACTACCAATGGAGGTAAAGGGTTACGCTTTAACTCCCATGTCACGGATTTTGCTTCGTTATGCTCTTCTAGCAACCGTGTGAAAAAAAAGGTTGTGAAGCTTAATATTGGACTCATTCCTAATACTTTCCAATATAGTTGAAAAGTGTTTATGACTTTGTCCATTCTGTCTGTCTGTGTGGCTGTCCGTTCGCACGATAACTGCCGTAAAAATGACTTTATCAAAATGAAATTTTAGTGTGTTAGTGAGACGGTCTGTGGAACATATGGGAATATAAATGAATAATATTACTCAATTAGTTTTGGATTGAACCTGGGTTGAAAAAGTGAAATACATTGAACCCTATGGGACCCCATTGTTCAATCATCTTTTACGCGGATTTAAAATTCACAAATTGCTTCGAAAATTTTAGGAAATATTCAAATGATCGCATAAAAATATATAAAAAAAAATTTCAGCAAAATAGGTTCGGTAGTTTTTTAAATAAAAATTAAAATAATAATGCCACCCATATTATATAAAGAGATCACGTGACCCACTTCAAAATAAAAAATGACATTCATCTTTTTTTCCCAGTGCAAAAATCGTGATTTTTAAAGTTCTTTTAAATTTATATTGAGTGTTGCATCCCTCCTAAAACCGCTTTATTTTTGCCTATTTTCTGTGCATCCAGATTCTGTGCCGAAACAATTACAATATTTTTGAGTTTAAAGGATCATCCAACTGTGATTATTTCTACAACGAAGCCTCGTTTTAATGGATGCAGAAGATAAACAAGTGATTGTAAGATGAGTTGTATAAGAATTGTTGAATTTTTTTCACGCCAAATTATTTAGCTCTGGAGTCTGGAATAAAAGTGATATGAATGAAATATTCATTGCTTTTACATAGAGAGCCGGGTGATTTATATTTCGATGACGTCATTTGAATAAAGTTCATTTTTTTGATGAAGTTTTAAGTTTTCAAAGATAATAAATTATTGTAATACTGTGATAACTAAAAAAATCTGATGTGGGCAGCACATGACTTTATATAATGCAATGAATTTACTACTTTTACAGTAAAATAATATAGGCTATTCTTATAGTAGATACTTATATTCTTTCCAAGATATTAAATTATCGTCAATTAGTCGTTATTTTCATTGATTTAGCGTCATTTTTATCCATTTGGCGAGATTTTCGCTAATTTGACAACATTTGAAAAGTAGCCAAGTTGGCGATATTCCACTGAATTCGTCGCCGAAATCTCGCCAAGCGTTATGGATGGAGAAATAAGTTTTTCTTATAACAGATAAATGACTATTGGCGTTCAAATGCAAAAGTATTACTCAAGGCAGAGTTGGGCAAAATACATTGAAAATGTATTTTCGATACAAAACACACAGGTTTTAGGGCATAAAATACAAAATACAAAATACTTTTCAAATTAAAAAAATTCAAAATACAAATACATGTATTTTCAAAATACATTCAAAATACAAATACATCTGTTTTCAAAATACATTCAAAATACAAAATACATTTTAAAAAATTGAACATTCCTGTGTAATGGGCTGGAATGAATTCTCCAATATTTGTTTATACATTTTATTGGAAATATACCTTATATTTGTTAAATATTTTCAATGGAATTTTAAAAGGATTAGAATGTATTGAAAAAGTATGATTTAAAAGACTAAACTCTTTGAAATTTTATATCTCCATTGTAATAAAGTGAAAATAAATGAATCAATGGGAAAACACATTTTATATATCTGACAGATAAACAAGAAAGATCAGTTATGCATAAAGCATTGATTACGAAACACTTTCCAAATGCAATGCAATTTTATTTAAACATCTCTAAAATGCGATACATTCAGCGGTGATATTTTTAAAATTATCACAGAACTACAATAATTTATTATATTTGAAAACTTAAAACTTCATAAAAGAAATTAATTTTATTCAAATGACGTCATCGAAATATAAATCGCTTGGCTCTCTATGTAAAATCCGTGAATATTTCATTCATACATATTTATTCCACTCCTTTCATTTATCGATGATATTTTTAAAATTATCACAATACTACAATAATTTATTTTACTTCAAAACTTAAAATCATGTAGGTAAAAGTACTTACTAACTCCACGCTTAAAACTGCAGCAAACTCCATGCGAAAAAGGCAATTCTATACAATCGTCTGCTTCTCTATCTAAAATCAATGAATTTTTCATTCATATCACTTATATTCCAGACTCCAGAGTTAATAATTTTGTTTAAAAAAAATTCACCAATTCACCTTAGAGCTTGATGTGTTTACATTCTGCATAAGTTAAAATTAGGTTTCGTTGTAGAAATAATCAAAGTTTGATGATCATTTAAATCACGTGATCTCTTTATATTGTTTGGGTTTAATTATTATTTTCATTTTTATTTAAAACTCTGCCGAATATATTTTGCTGACATTTTTTTTATATATTTTATGGGATAATTCGAATATTTCATAAAACTTTCGAAGCAGTTTGTGAATTTTAAATTCGCTTAAAAAATGTTTGAAAAGTCTCATAGGGTTCAATGTATTTCATTTTTTCAACCCAGGTTCAATCCAAAACTAATTGGTTGGTATTATTCATTTTACATTCCCATATGTCCCATAGACCGTCTCAACGACATACTAAAAATTCATTTTGATAAAGTCATTTTTATGGCAGTTATCTTGCGAACAGACAGACAGACAGACAAAATGTATAAAGTCATAAACAATTTTCAACTATGTTGTAAATTGTTAAAAACAAGAAATGTATGAATAAACCTTTATATGGTGGCAATTAATGAATACACTTCATTTTGTACGGAACCATTAAGCATTTTAATTCTCTTTTGCATACACATTTTAGAAATGGAAATCCACAGTGGACCTCCCAACTCCTCAAGATTTCGACTCTGAATCCATTCATCATCTAACCTGTGTGTATAGCTAAACCTTAGAAATAGATGTTTCAAGGTCATTTATTTTATCAACCGTAAGTGAAAATACAAAATCCTAAACAAAAGTGAAAATCTTTAGCGAACCTCTAATCTCCTCCGGAATTTAATGTTGAATTCATCTCAGTCATCATCACAGCTCTATCTGTAATCTTGAGAAATAAAGTTTCAAGATAATTATTTTAACCGGAAGTGGAAATCCTTAGTGAACCTCCGAGCTGCTCTTGAATTTGATACTGAATCCATATCAATCATCATCTAAGCTATGTTTATAGCAGATTTCAAGAATTGGATATTTCAATAAATTGTAAATTTTTGAATCCGAAGTGACATCAACAGAACCAGAAGTGAAAATCTTCTGTGAGTCTCTTAACCCTCTCCCCAATTTAATGCCGAATTCATACCAGTCATTTTCTCTACCCATGGGAAACTCTGAGAAATATATATTTTAAGTCAAATTTTGGAACCAGACGAAAAAAAAAAAAAGACTCTTAGAAACAAATTCAATGACCGGTTAAAATACTGAATAGCCGTTTTCTCTTTTGCGAATAGTTAGTTCATCTGCGGTTTACACAAGATAACTTGAAATCTGAAGAAATGTATTTTAAGTATTTTGAAAATACAAAATACTCGGAAAATATATTTCCGATACATTACCAAAATACTTTAGTTGTTTCAGTTTAAAATATAAAGTACAAATTACAAATGTATTTTGAAAATATATTTCAAATACAAGTATTTTCGATAGTGCTCAACTCTGACTCAAAGTATCTTTTCTCATGAATGGAACGAGCTAAATTCACGAGAATGATGTCACCCAATTTATCGCAAGATATTACATATGAAAAATGAACATGTTTCTCAAGAGATAAAAAAAAAATATTAAGTTATGGGATTTTTTGATAAATTTATTTAAAAAATGTGCAATATCTCTAGAACGCTAGCATGAACCGTTCTCAAGTTTATGTCAATCGTTTTCAGATGAAAAATTACATAAGAAATGTCTATTTGCGTAACTTTATTAAATGTTTTGATTTTTTGATGATTTTTTCAAAATTTCATTCGAAAATTTAGGGGAACATTCGATTGTGTTTAAAAAAACAACAGGCTTCCAGTAATCACGGATTGCGATTTTTGTACCAAATTTCATTAGAATAGCTCCATTCGTTTGTGAAATATCGTCTTCATAGACTCACTGACACACACACACACATAGACATCACCTTAAAAACAAGAATGTTCAATTCGTGATCAGGAACGCTTGAAACGTGCTCTCCCGTCGAAAACTCGAATTCAAATTTTTGACCTGCCACAATACTTTCCTTATACATTATACTATGAATATAAGGAAAGTAAAAATATCACAGCTGAATGTATTGCATTTTATAGATGTTTAAATAAAATTGCATTTTAGTTGGAAAGTGTTTCATAATCAACGCTTTATGCATGATTGATCTTTCTTTTCAACTTTTGTACAATAATGTTTTTTCACACTATAATTGTAAGAAGTGAAGTGATCATGCACTGTTCAAAAATGCACCCTGTTGCCGTTCGTTTTAATAAATGAAATTGTGATTCTACAAATCTGCCTGAAATTTCTTGTATGCACGTAAAATTTCATCTTCCTACCTTTTGTAGTTTTCGAGTTAAAGGGCTCCCAAAATTCAGACACATGTTGATTTCGCTTCGTTAGGAATGGAGAATGGATTGCGCTTTGCTCGTCCATACTAATATTGTTTTAAATAGAATCTGTCCAGATACATTAATTGCGTCTGTGATTAAATTTTTTTTTTATTATTTTCCCGCGCTACTGTTGTGCAGGGAAATGAATGCAAAGAAAAATTTAAATTTTCTAATAATTCATTTTTAATAATTATGTCATTGGTGACTGCTCCGCTCCATGACTGTATGCGTGTGTGTGTGTACATAATCAAAATTAAAATCCCCCTCCTTGTATTCGCTGCTATTCTTATGCTTAAGAAAACTTTAGAATCACTTGTTTACCCAGCGAAGGCGAAAGCATAAAAAAAGAAAAAAAAACCCACTCTTCATCTTTCTTAATTTTCTGAAATTAAGTTCTGAGAAAAACCATTTTCTAAATGCAGACTTTCATTCAACAGGTAGTTTAGAGGGAAAAAAAAAGATTAAAAAATACCGGCGCTGAGTGAATATTTACTTAGGGTTGTAGAAGAAAAGGGATTTTTACGAAAATCGCTTTGCGCCTGCGCAGAATTGGACTGTGACGTCATAGCACGTGATCGAAAATTGATTTTGTAATGACAGGCATGAAGATCATGAAGGATTTCATTGTGAATACTCCAATTTCTTTATATTTTCTTTCGCCTATTAAGTGAAGCATATTTTTTGTGAACCCCTATTTTTAGAAATAAATATGGGTTTGCTTGAAAGAATCTTCCGTTATGAGTGATGATTGTCATATTTTCTTTGAATGTTATCTTTGCACATCTTTCTTTTGATTATGTTTGTGTTTTTTGACATATAAATGCACGCAATTATATTTGTTTGTTCGTCTGATCCAAACCGTCAGACCTACTAGAAGGTGTAAGGTATCTGTTTGTACGGCCGGGTCAGGGCCACTCAATACAGACCGAAACCGACGAGGGGGAGGCGGTGGCATCCACAGGAATCCTACAGTCGTAATTTTTTCCAATTAAACTACATTTTTACCAATTTGACTACATTTTTATCAATTTGGCGACATTTTTATCAATTTGGCGACATTTTCGTCAATTTGGAAAAACTTTAAAAATCTCGCTAAGTTGGCGATATTCCGCTAATTTCGACATCAGAATTTTGCTAAGCGTTACCCAGAGATGGACCGATAAATCAAGGTGTTTATATTATAAATATCACCAGACGGGGCAGGCATACTGTAGGCGACGGGATCAACTGACGCCAGACCATCAAATGCCACTTAACGGTGTGGCACCAGTTGGAGCAAGAGTATGTCTATATCTTCCTTTGTTCATTTACATAGAAACATTTCCATTTATTTCAAATTATATATAATTAAAATAAAAATTACGGTAAGTTAAATTACTTGGGTAGACACAGTCTCTTCTGACGCTTCACCACTGTAAATATCATATCATAATATAGTTTGTTAACAGATGCCTGTTGTCATGGAAACGACCAGTAGTGTCGCCAGAAAAAAAATCGGGAGGGGAGGATTTGTTAAGCAAATATTTTGCTTCCCATTTCCCGAAATATCCTTTCTTCGAACTTCAACGACCCCCCAAATCCCCCCTTGATGACGTCATTGGTAACGGCAATGATTAGATTGGGATTCTGCAGCTAGAAAATAAGCTTTAAATACAATTTTTATTCTTTCAGGGATTTGAGAGTAAAAGCAGCTGCAGAGAAAAAATAAACCTTCGTGAATGAAACAACATCACATCTCGAGTGCGATTACTTTCTATTGTCTAACTCATCCATATTACTATACAATGATAAGTTACCATTTGTCGGAGAATGTCGAATTATGGCGCCTCCCATTCGAAATATCATCGATCCATTAACATTGAAACTAAATGCAGACATGGACATTGAAAAAATCACCCACGTTATCTTTCTCGAAACTAACTAGCGCTCCTATATAGAGGAGCCTTAAAATTAACCAATACGTGATCTTGGCGTCACAACGGAGATTAGAGAGTGTGCGTCATTTACTTTATAAATAGGGACTCCGATTCAGAATGCGGAGATTGTCATTGAATCAAAATGTCTAGACCATGTGCATTAAGGACCGACAGCGCCTGGCAATCTAGTACATAGCAGAAAATCCCAGGCACACACAGTGGGCGTTCAATGACTCGGCTGATTGCTGTCGTGCAAAATTTTACGATATTTCCGGTTTCGATTCAGTTAAAACCCTTTCTCTTCAGCAAGTTGTATTTAAGGTTATTGTTACGAAACGGATCCTCTAGAATCGTGGGTGTGTATACGCAGGATACAAGAACGAGTCCAAGTTTCTTGATAACTCACGTTTATTCACAAGCACAAAGTAAACGGGAACAACATACAATCAAACAGCACTTACTTGCTCCACTCATTTCACATAACAAGTGATACTATTCTCAAAATACTGATGAAAATAATTTCATAAACAACCGCCACTATTCTCAAAACATTGACAAAAGTCACAGTTCACTGTAGCTCGTATATCGTCAACTCGTCAACTGAACTCCAACGGAGTGATGAGTTCTTTTTATAGTCTCTCTATAGAAACTTCTGTAAATCTCTCTGTAGAAATTTCCAGAATTATCTAATATCTCCTAGCAGGGCGGCTCGTGTATAGGCGCTGCGGCACTGCGGGAGCGACAGTGCTCTGTCCCTCGCAGCCTTGCGTGCAGCTTCCTATATGCGCATGCGTACAACAATCAAACACCACGCTTCACAGTTCCAGCGGCGTGGTGTTTTGACTGTTGTGCACATGCGCAAATAGGAAGCTGCACGCGAGGCTGCGAGGGAGAGAGAGTCTGTAGCTCCCGCAGTGCCTATACACGAGCCGCCCCCGTATTCATAGACTAATCATTATTTCGCGAAGTTTTTGGAACATTCCAACTGTTGGAAATCGCCAACTGTCGTCAAACTGGCGATAAATCGCCAAATCTGGAAAATCTTCTTCTGATTGAAAATTCCAGAAACCATAGAGTGACGTCAAGGAAAGAATATCCTTACCGCTGCCTTCTGGAGAAAACACTCCGATGGCACCGTTTGGTCTGCGACAGAAACGAAAAATAAGACGGGGGACGCCAGTGAGAGACTATTACACGTTCGCAATATTATAGCCAACGGCCCTACCGTGCTTAAAACACCAGTTCTCGTTAAATCACCGAAGTCAAGCAGCATCGGACGCGGTTAGTACTTGGGTAGGTGACCACCTGGGAACACTGCGTGCTGTTGGCACCTTTCGGACGCGGTAGCCCAGTGGTTTGTGCGCTGGATTTGCACGCTGCCACAACTACCGCCGTGTTCATGCGGAGTACGATCACGTTAAACATGTGGGTCCGTAAGTCCTTCCGAGAGGTTGGTGGTAAGGGAAGGAGGGTACGGTCCCTGTGGATGCCTCCCCACTGGGTTCCGGTCTAAATTGGGTGACACTTCTCGGCCGTACCAACGGTTACCTTACACCTTTCTGGTATGTTGGACGGTCTGGGTCTCAACAACGTTCGCAACATTATGCATAATGAGAGTTTAGGCCTATTCGAGTTTAATTCAGATTTAATTCAGTTTAATTCACCTGGAGTTTGAAATATTCTCAACCAAATCTGGGTCAGGGGCAAATAGAGAGACTGAAGAGTTGCTTCTTAAAATTTTCAATACTTTATACAATTTAAAATTATTACAAATTTTAACTCAATTATAAGATTTAATACTTTACTGGAAGTATATCCGAAAATAATGAAGTCATAAAAAATGATGTGGGCGGCACATGACTATTTCCTATAATGCAATGACTTTCTTTCACAGTGAAATAATACTGTATAATAGAAGAGTATTATTACGAACTTAGCCTCTAGAATCGTGGGTGTACACGCAGGATACAAGAATGAGTCCACGTTTCTGGATAACCTACGTTTATTTACAAGCACAAAGTAAACAGGAACAGTATACCATTAAACAGCACTTAAATGTTCCACTCATTTCACAGAATAAGCGATATTATTCACATAATGTTGACAAGAATACTTTCACAAAACAGCAGCTACTATTCTCAAAGCATTGACAAAAACCACAGTCCAATGTAGCTCCTGTCACGTCCACTCCAACGGAGGGGTGAGTCCTTTTTATATTCTCTTCACAGAAACTTCTGGAAATCTCTATATCTCAAAGAATAATCGTTCTAGTGAGAAGTTTCTGAAACATTCCGAAAGTCGCCAAATATCACCAAATTGGCGATAAATCCCCAAAATCTGGAAACCCTTCTACTAACGAGGAAGTCCTGGCAACCCTGAGTTCACGTCATCCTCTGTATTTTGTTCACCTGACCTACCTTTAAGAGAAGTGAAAGAGGAGGCGCCAAACAGAACATTGTGCGTTCGCAACGGTATGAATACATAAATTAAATTTTAATAGACAATTCCTATCTTAATAGAATTAAAATTCCAATCCCAGTAGATACCCGTTTAAATCAAAACAACATCTACTATTTCAAAATTTTTTTAAATTGTTTTGTTTTACAATTTTATCTTTCAAACTTTCGAATGAAGCAGCATATACAGTGAAACCTGTGAAGTTGACCACCTTTGTAAGTTGACCATCTGTCTAAGTTGACCTAATTGACCAGGAACGGAATGGCTTAATTACTTTAACATTGAGTGAATCCTTTATAAGTTGACCACTTGTCTAACTTGTATGTTGACCAGGTAATTAGGTAGAATTTGTCACAAAGCATAGCTCAAAACCTTTGTAAGTTGACCACTTCCAGAATTTTCCAGGCTGCAGAAAATTGTGAGAATGTGGCAAAATTTGTTAAAAAAGTGACAGTCTTAGACGCAGTCCGATGCATTTATGAAGCATGGAATAATCTATGAGAAAACACGATTGTTAAGTGTTTCAGGTATGCGGGATTTCTATGTGATCTCATCTCTTCTGCGTACCAAGTGACAGACTTTCAAACTGGAGTCACTGGATGAAGAACTAAAGTGCCTTCCTGAAACGTGCAGAAAAGAGTTATCCGATGCTTGTCAAAATTTTGCATCTGTCAAAATCTTGAAACCCATGATATTGAATCTCCATTTGTTGCTACATCGAGCAAGAGTGATTATGAC
Source organism: Amaurobius ferox (assembly GCA_951213105.1). Taxonomy (NCBI): domain Eukaryota; kingdom Metazoa; phylum Arthropoda; class Arachnida; order Araneae; family Amaurobiidae; genus Amaurobius; species Amaurobius ferox. Next base: position 135,837,795 of record OX578147.1, read on the forward strand.
AGGTTTTCTTCGGAGGAAGAGGAAAAAACAGTTGTAGAACTTCCTACACACGAAAGTGCAATGCAATGTGTCAAAAAATTAGAACTGTATGCTTTTATGCAAAATACACAGTAAAATAGAAATACAATGGGCATCTGGAATCGGAAAAAAACAAACTCTTCTGGCAGAGTACTTTTCTGAACAATAGAAATGGATTACTGCATCAATCTGATCCAATGAATTCAAATACAGCATGTGAGTAGCCGTTACATATTACATATAAAAGTAGGTGTATGCAGATTCCTAGATTCACATTTTAAGCATGTACGTACATACATAAGTATTTTGTAACAGTAATTACAATATTTAATTAAAACCATTGGCTCATTAGTATTTTATATATGTTAAAAGGAAAGTATTTTGAAATGCTTTATTGAAGGGAAAAATAAAATTTCATCACACTGTCTATGTTGGACACCTGTCTAAGTTGGACACTTTTAAGGGGAACCGTGAGTGTCCAACTTATATAAGTTTCACTGTATACTTATTTCAGTCGAAAACCCAGATCGTCCGGCTCATCCGTGGACATAGAGTAGCAATTTGGGCGGCCGGATACTTATTTCAGTGTCAGATCTTTATAAATCCATGTACTAGTAAATCCTTGTTTTAAAGCTTTCAATATTCTTGGATAGTTTCAATTTTAATAAATCAGTTCAATCTAAATAGATTAATCCAATCATAATAGAATTGTAATTCGAATCGTAATACATCCAAGATGGAGTTAAACCTTACGTCAACATCTGTGAGAGTAACTTTATACAAGTAACTTTGAACTGGATTCAGAAATTGCGTTTTTGAGTTGAAGTTTGAATTAGCATTGCAAATTTTGAAACCATACTATATAAATTAGTTCTAAATACAGATATTAAATAGCAAAAACTACACTTTTAAGAATAAAAAGTCTTTTTAATAGAGACACCATTTAAGACGTTACAATAATATTACAATTAGGCCATCCATTTAAGCTGTTAAAATAATATTACAATTAGGCCACCATTAAAAACGTTAAAACAATTAGGCCACCATTTAAGACGTTAAAACAACCAGGCCACCATTTAAGACGTTAAAACAATTAGGTCACCATGTAAGACGTTAAAATAATATTACAATTAGGTCACCATTTAAGACGTCAAAACAATTAAGCCATATATAAGACGTTAAAATAATATTACAATTAGGCCACAATTTAAGACGTTAAAACAATATTACAATTAGGTCATATTTAAGACGTTAAAATAATATTACAATTAGACTACCATTTTAGACGTTAAAATAATATTACAATCAGGCCACCATTTAAGACGTTAAAACAATATTACAATTAGGCCATATTTAAGACATTAAAGTAATATTACAATTAAGCTACTATTTAAGACGTTAAAATACTATTACAATTAGGCCATTTAAGATTTTAAAACAATATTACAACTAGGCCAGAGCGATGTCATACAAAAAATACTTTCTACTTTTACAAGTGTAGTCTTTACTGTTTAATCTTTTTCGACTCAGACCGTCCAACCTACCCGAAGATGTAAGGTGTCTGTTTGGACGGCCGGGATAATGCCACCCAATTTAGACCCGCACACAATAGGGGCAGCCTCCACAGGGACGTAACCTCTGTACTCTACCACTAACCTCTTGGAAGGACTTATGGACTCACACATTTAACGTGTCCGCACTCCGCGTGAATATATGGGAGAATTTGGGCAGAGTTGAGAACCGAGCTCGGGTCGTCAGACAGCAATCCCTGCGCTCTAACCACTGGGCTGTCCCACCCCATAGTCCTTACTGTTTACAATTTAATATTTTTAAGCGTGTTTCCAAAATATTTCTGTATTTAGAATATGCAAAATTAAATGCAAAAAATTATTTCCGGGCAACGTCAGTTAAAATTCGAAGCATAGAAGAATTTACAACTTAACTGGATATATCCATAAACACAAAAAGCTATAATGGAAACAGACATAGTTAAAATGTCAACAGTTTATAAATATTTAGATGCTCGAGCTTGCATGCATAGTGATAATGACAAATAAATCCTTTACAGTAATCCACGTCTTAGCAAGGCCCTTGAACTAGGAGATGAGTCCACCATCAATATCCATCGCAGAACATTACAATTACGAGTTTCAAAAGTTGAGTTTTCGTTAAGAATGTTTTAATGCAAATGTATAGAGTTGAGTTACAACACAGAAATTTGTCGAGATTTACCGGATGGTTAAAGTTGATCAAAACATTTTCAAATCAGATTTTGTTTCATGTCTTTTTACTTTCCCTGCAATACATGGTCATGTATAGGGAAAGTATTATCATGTCGAGAATCGCAACTCGAGTTTTGGACGGATATGTCCGTTTTGGGATCTCTGGAATACAAAAAACTATTTTTAGCATGACATCTGTGTGTGTTTGTGTGTCTGTTTGTGTGCATGTGTGTGCGGCAGTTTGTGTGTGTGTCAGTTTGTGTATATGTGTTTGTGTGTGTGTGTGTGTGTGTGTGTGTCTGTGTGTGTGCAGTGTCTGTGTGTGTGCAGTGTCTGTGGGACCCAATTTCATAAGGGAAGATGTCTGTGTGTGCAGCCATCTTACATAATAAAGGAAAATGTGTCTGTGTGTACAGTCTTTTTACATAAGGGAATATGTCTATGTGTATGTGTGTTTGCAGCCTTCACACATAATAAAGGAAGATGTCTTTGTGTGCAGTTTTTTACATGAAGGAAAATGTCTGTCTGTATGTGTGTGTGTGTGCAGCCTTCACACATAATAAAGGAAGATGTCTTTGTGTGCAGTCTTTTTACATAAAGGAAGGTGTATGTATGTGTGTGTAGACTTCTTACATAATAAAGGAAGGTGCCTTTGTGTTCAGTCTTTTTACACAAGGGAAGATATCTGTGCATGTGTAGCTTTCTTACATAATAAAGGAAGAGGTCTGTGCAGTCCTTTTATATAAAGGAAGACGTGTGTGTTGAAGACCCAGGCCGACCGGCTCGTCAACAGGGACATGAGCAACCGATTAGCCGGCCGGGAAGACGTGTGTGTGTATGTGTGCAGCTTCTTACATAATAAAAAAAGATGTGTCTCTGTGTGCAGTTTTTTTACATAAGGGAAGATGCCTGTGTATGTGTCAGCCTTCTTACATAATAAAGGAAAATGTGTCTGTGTCTGCAGTCTTTTTACATAAGGGAACATGTCTGTGTGTTTGTGTTTGCAGCCTTCATGTATAATAAAGGAAGATAACTTTGTGTGCAGTCTTTTTACATAAAAGAGAATGTCTCCCTGTGTGTGTGTGTGCAGTTTTCTTACATAATAAAGGAGGATGTGTCTGTGTGTGCAGTCTTTGTACACAAGGGAAGATATCTGTGTATGTGTGTGTGTGAAGCTTTCTTACATAATAAAAGGAAGAGGTATGTGCAATCTTTTTACATAAGGGAAGATGTCTGTGTGTACAGCTTTCTTACATAATACAGGAAGATGTGTCTGTGTGTTCAGTTTTCTTACATAAGGGAACATGCATGTGTATGTGTGTGTATGCAGTCTTGTTACATGATAAAGGATGATGTCTGTGTGTGCAGTCTTTTTACATCAGAGAAGATGTCTGTGTGTGCAGCCTTCTTACATAATAAAGGAAGATGTGTATGTGTGTACAGTCTTTTTACATAACGGAATATGTCTATGTGTGTATGTTTGCAGCCTTCACATATAAAAAAGGAAGATGTCTTTGTGTTCAGTCTTTTTACATAAAGGAAAATATCTGTGTGTGTGTGTATGTGTGTGCAGTCTTCTTACATAATAAAGGACGATGTCTTTGTGTGCAGTCTTTTTACACAAGGGAACATATTTGTGTATGTGTGTGTGCAGCTTTCTTACATAATAAACGAAGAGGTCTGTGTGTGCAGTTTTTTTACATAAGGGAAGATGTTTGTGTGCGTGCAGACTTCTTATAGAGGGTGTCCCAAAAATATCGAAACGCGCTTTAATTCTTTACCTGTTGGAGATAAGTGGGCAATGTAAATGGCAAACATGTTGAAAGCAAGGTAGGAAATAAGACTACGTTAATGAAATAGTCCTCCCATTAATTTTTAAAAAGTTACACTTTTTAAATTTTTTGCGACCCACCTGAGACAAATTTGGTCAATCAGAAAGTTTTTATTTTTAATGCAACTAGATCATTAAAAAAACACCGCATATCTGTATCTTTAAAATTGAGCGAGTTATATATAATCGATAATTGAACATTGTGAATGGGGACTACATATCAAATTAGAAATGTAAATTTGTGACATATCACAAAAAAGATAAAACTGGATAATACCTAGGATACCCAACCGCGTAATGAGTACCACTGCTTTATATGATCTCTGTGTAATGATTTAGATGCATTTTTGATAAAATTTTTTGACACATATTAACTTATTTTTGATCTAAACATTTTCCATCGTCAATTTGTTTAGGATCCCTATTTTCACTGATGAAATAACCTTTCACATGGTACGGAAAAATGGCATAAGTCAGACTTTTTTCTTTTATCATAATTCTGTTGATTTTATAGATACAGATATGTGATTTTTTTAATGATCTTGTTGCTTTAAAAATAAAAAAAAATCTGACTGACCCAATGTGTCTAAGGGGGTCGTATAAAAATTTTAAATGTGTAACTTTTTGAAAGTTAATGAGAGGACTATTTCATTAACGTAGTATTATTTGCCACCTTACTTTCAACATTTTTGCAATTGACGTTACCCACTTATCTCCAACAGGTAAAGCATTAAAGCGCGTTTCAATCTTTTTGGGACACCCTGTATAATGAAGAAGATATCTTTGTGTGCAGTCTTTTTATATAAGGGAAGATGTCTGTGTGTGTGTGTGTGTACAGCCATCTTACATAATAAAAGAAGATGTGTCTAAGTGTGCAGTTTTTTTACATAAAGGAAAATACCTGTCTGAATGTGTGTGCATTCTTTTTACATAATAAATAAATATGTCTGTGAGTGTGCAGGCTGTAGCGATAAATCGAAGCTTCGTACAGCCGTGAAATTTGATACACAGGCACTTGAGGACTCGGGAAGGTGTACCTCGGCGTATATATATATATATATATATATATATATATATATATATATATATTTCAGATAACGAGTGTGAATCGAGTAGTAATGGACGTTTATTTACGTTCTAATCTATAATAAAATGACCATGTCCAGATCGGATGAAACAGATTGTAGCGTCTCTAGGGGTTAATTTAAAAAGTTAGGATAACGGATTGGGCAATAAAGTGATATAGGAGAAAAATGTCCGTTACAAAGAGAATTGTCTAACAAGTAGGCATCAGGAATGCAAGAAATGTATATATGGAAAACAAGAAATACTTGAAAAGTCGTATCAGCAGACTCTACAATGCTTGCCAAAATACGTGGTAATACATAGTTTTTCAGACGCAGACTCAAATGTGCGTTGTTACTGAAGGAGGGCATTTTGAGCAAGCTGTGCATTGGATTCCTGCGCATGCAAGTGTTGTATATTTTAGCATTTTTGAATAGGACAGCCAATCGCTAATATTCCTATTGTGTTACGTGAGTGGCATAGCCCAGTGGTTAAGGCACGGGGATCGCACTCGAAAAACCAAAGTTCGATTTCTGGATCTGCGTAAACTGTCCCCGTGTTGACGCGGAGCACTGGCATTTTAAATATATGGGTCCGAGCTATCTTCCGAAAAGTTGGAGGTAGGGGAAAGAAGGTAAGGTCCCTGTGGATTCCGCTCCCACTGGGTTATGATCTAAATTGTGTGGCTCTCTCCCAGCTGTCTAAACAGATATCTTACACCTTCGGGAAGGTCGGACGGCCTGGGTTGAAAGAAAGAATGAACCCTGTTGTGTATAATAAATGTATGCTTCTGCAATAGTTTCAGGTCGATTCCTACTCAGTAGACAATGCGATACAATTTCGTAATTCGCTTTTTTTCGCCTACCTGTCTTGATTGAGTTCGTTATCCCAACTTTTTAAATTCTCCACTAGGGGTGTCGCAATCCCTTTTATTCGATCGAACATAGCTACTTTACTATAGAGAGATCTAACGTGTATACTCAAGGATGTTGCCTTACCAGAATTTCCCTAAGTTTTAACCAGAAGTTTTTAGAAGTTTTAATCAGAAATTTTAGCCAGAAATTTTAACCAGAAATTATTGAGGGATTTAAGGACTTTCATAGATTCCCAGTATAATATTTTGTAGGTAAAGTATAGATTTCATGCAATTATCACTATGAGTTATTAAGGCTATAAGTTACTGAGGTTCAGCCCACATCAAGGAATTACCCAATTTAATGGTTTTCCTAAATCTGTAAAAATCTTTGCTGTCATAACCGGGAATCGAACCCTGGATCTCCAAACTGACCAGACGACGCTCTGCCGTTGAGCTACTGGAACGACATTGCAAGCGCTTATCGTCGAAGTGGATTCTGCAAATCCATGGGTATAAAATAGTCATTGCAATGCCACTTATACAATATGCAGATCACAAGACCCGCCAATGTAAGAAAACATAATAATAAATAACCCATACACTGTTAACAATCAATAAAACAGAAATCCCTCTCTAATATTCTAAGAGTTTTTATTATTTGTTTGAGAGGGAAATTATCAAGTCACGTTACAGCAGCATATTAAGAGATTGGACTCTTACATACTCGAAACATTTAAGTGCTTTTATGATGCGTAGAGTGATTGGAAATTCGGGCGCATTAAATTGACATCTTATATAACGTTCCAAGCATGGGGGTATAAGCAAGGAGTTACAAAATATTTATTTAAACTGCCAATTTTGTAAAAATAAATTATTAGAGCAATGCAAAGTGGACAATAAAGAATATTCCTACGTATTCAAAGTTATTTTACCTTTCCATTTATTTTTATCTCCACATATTCTGTATTCTATCCTACAACTATGAAAAATACTGGTAATTATACTCATAATAAGGGAACTGAAACAATAAAGAATATTCCTACGTATTCAAAGTTATTTTATCTTTCCATTTATTTTATCTCCACATATTCTGCATTCTATCCTACAACTATGAAAAATACTGGTTAATTATACTCATAATAAGGGAACTGAAACAATATAGAATATTCCCACGTATTCAAAGTTATTTTACCTTTCAATTTATTTTTATCTCCACATATTCTGTATTCTATCCTACAACTATGAAAAATACTGATTAATTATACTCATAATAAGGAAATCTTTCATTTAAAAATAATCAAAAATACATATATTAAATACTACGCCTTTCTGTTGTGTCAATTAGCAATAACGGCTACTTTACTAACACGAGCGACACCTAGATATCATTCTCAAAGCATTATGGCATTTTCAAGCGTTTCATCCAGTTTTATCTCCTATCTAACTTCATAGTTCCGAGAAGTTGAAATTGTAGGATTTTTTTCCGTCAGGTGGCACCAATGTACAGTCAAATACAGGGCAATTCTCTCTGTAGGAAACTTAAATATTCCATTAATTTTTGTATGTGTCTTGGGAGGTTTATTGAAGGGCTGCGTATACATAGCAATAAACCGTGAACAATTAACACCCTCAAAGACGCGATACGATGGAGTTAGAAAGAAAGAAATAAAACCCCTATGGAAGAAATGATTGAAAATGCCATAATGCTTTAAGAATTATATCTAGGTGTCGCTAGTGTTCGTAAAGCAGCTGCTATTGTTAGCTGACACAATAGAAAGCGTAGTATTTAGTATATGTATTTTTGAAAATTTTTAAATTAAGGGTTCCCTCATTATGAGTATAATTAACCAGTATTTTTTCATAGTTGTAGGATAGAGTACAGAATATAAGGAAATAAAGATAAAATGGAAGGTAAAATAATTTTGAATACGTAGGAATATTCTTGATTGTTTCAGTTCGACTTTGCATTGCGCTAATAATTAATTTTTTACAAAACTCACAGTTTAAATAGATATTTTTGGCCCTTCATGCATACAATGCACAACTCCTTATCTTATCCCAGCGCCACCTGAATGATTGTCTCAAACAATATTGGCGTTTTATTAATATGAAATTTTAACTTCTTTACCTCATGAGCGATACCATGGGAGATTGTTGCTATTACTGATGTTTAAGGGCAGTTTTTTTTATCGCGAAAAGAAAAGCAAAATTTGCTAAAGATTGCGGGGTAAATCATAAAAGTTACCCGGAATTTCGCAAAAATTTGGCTCATCATTGAAAGAGAGTCTACCAGTTATGAAGCTGTCATACAAGTAACTACAATGCAAATTAATACTTACATTTATAAACCATTCATAGTTATACATGAAGTCAAGCTTTTCATTTATGTAGACAGCGCTTTGAAACACAAAATTGTAAACACACAGATTTTTTCTTCTTTAATGCAGTGTCTGTTGTGCTGTAACACGTTTTTAAATTTAAGAAAGGACTGTTCGGCATCGACACGGTTTTGCGGGTATTTTATTGCTGGTATTGCGGTACAGACGAAGGATGACGACTTTGTGCAGCAAAGACATTTGTTTTTGTATTCAGAAACCTATCGAATATTTGCTGACATAAAACTCGTTTACATTCGCTTTATTTGAGCGAAAAAACAAAACGTGTTCCGTCGTCTTTCAACATGCAAGACTTCTTTCTTCTTCGATCCAGACCGTCCGACCTACCCAAAGGTGTAAGATATTGGACGGCTGAAACAGTGCCACCCAATTTAGACTGGGACTCAATATGAGAGGGGTGGCATTCATAGGGACTGTACTCTCCTTTCCCTACCACCAACCTCTCGGAAGGACTTTCGGATGCACATATGTAACGTGCCCGTACACCGCGTGAACACGGGGATACTTTGGGCAGAGCCGGGAATTGAATTCAGGTCGTCCAAATGCAATCCCCGTGCGTTAACCGTTGGGGTGTTCCACCCCGGTGTTGTGTCGACTAAAAGCCCCAAAGACTCCATATAGTTGATATTCGCGAAATTCCAGAAAGAACTCTAAAATTCGCTGAAAAAATCGCGGAAATTCGAGTCACGACATAATGACTGTCTGACAGATGTCACATTAGCCAATTTGCAGATTCACATTTGGCGAAGCGAGTTTGCAAATCAAGGTACAAGGATGCTGGAGGTGGACATTCTGAATATATGTTCTTGGCAGACACTGTTTTGCAATATGCAAGGTAAGTACATGTCAGTTTTCATAGGGAACCATACAAAAAATAAAAAGTGATTGAGAAATGTTTGGGTTTCCTAGCGAGAACCCAAACAGACGAGAGACGTGCAATATCTCGAGAACTGTTTAAGCCAGTGTTCCAAAGCTTATGTCATTCGTTATAGAATAAAAAAATGAAATGAGTATAATATTGTTATTAATGTAACATTATGGAATGGCCTGATTTTTTTATGAACATATTAAAAAAAATCATTCAAAAATGCGGGGGTCTTCCGAACGTTCGATCGCGTTTTAAATCAATAAAATCCCAGTATGCACGAATCGTAATAATCGTATTAAATTATGTTTGAAACGCTCCATTATTTCATGAAATTCCTCTCTCTCTCACACACACACACACACACACACACACACATATATCACTTCAAAAACGTTCGACTCGAATTCGAATTTTTAATATCTTCGCAATACTTTCGCTATAACATTACAGCATGTATGCAGGGAAAACAATTATAAATATATTCTCTTTAAACTTTGCTGTCATATTTTGTTAATAAGCATACGTTTAAAATTTTTCATTTCCTATTTCCGTCGACCCATTGCAATATTTCACAGATAATTAAAATCTCGAATGGTGGATAATTCGAATAATGCGATTATTTCACGGGATTCATTATCCTAATCACTCTACTCCACAATTGGAGGGAGGAAAATCTAGATCACAGGCAACATGTGGACAGTTTTAACATTTCGGGCTCTCCAAGCATATATGGAAATAAATTAGTCTCTCTCCTGGGTAGTTTCTATAATCTCCATCTCAGAAAAGCCCTTGAACTAAAAGAATCAGCCCCGAAAAATGCCCAGGCTGTAGCAATTAAGTGATTTGATATTCGAAGCTCATGTTTTCAAGCGATAGAGTTTTCATTAGCAATGTTTCGAGGATAAATTATTGAGTCGCGCTAAAAGACAAAAATTGGCAGAGAAAATTCATTCGAAGCATAATGCATATTATAAAAGTGTTGTTAACTTTAAATTACGTTCCTTATTAACTTTTTCTAACGAATATTAATCAATGTTAAATATAGAATTTAAAAAACAATTGCTGATGTGGGCAGCACATTCCTGAATAATGCAATGAATTGACGTCTTCCACAGTGAGAAAATGATGTGAAACATCCACGGTACCATGTTTTTAATGGCATACGTCAAAATAAAAACGTAAAATAAAATAGATAGATAGATAGATAGATAAAAAGGGGGAGAGAGAGATGGGCAGAGAGTGAATGAGAGGGAGATAGAGAGGTAGATAAATAGAGAGAGAAGTAAGAGATATATAGATAGAGAGGAGTAAGCTAGAGATAGAGATAGGAGTAAGCTAGATATAGAGATAGGAGTAAGCTAGAGATAGAGAGAGGAGTAAGAGATAGGAATAAGAGAAAGAGAGAGTGAGAGATATAGAATGAGATAGATAGTGAGAAAGAGAGAGGATGCGAGATAGATAGATAGGTAGATAGATAGATAGATAGAGAGAGAGAAAGAGCTAAATTGGTGAAAATTAAAACCTGGGAAAAGATGGGTTTAAGAACATTTTAAAATATTTTAAATGAAAATTTAACAATTTTTGAATGTAAAAAATAAAATATTTATTATTTTGTTATTAAATTTGGTAAAAGTGATCAACTGATATGAATTCCACGTTTAACAATAAATGGAACTTGAACATATACTATCCCCTTCAAAAAATTGTAAGAATGGCTACAGGAAGATTGAATATTGCTGTTTACATGCAAAGCTACATTTTCACCTGGAATAAGACATCTATCTGAATAAGGTAATGACGTCATATCGGGACCTCTTGACATTTCCCTGGAACGAAAACAAAGGATGCCATGCACAGCCCCTTTTAGTCCACTGCTCCAGCCATTCTTTAGGAAAATCTGACACCAAACTCGGAGCTTATGAAAACCTAACACATCGATTGGAGGTTTTTCCCGCTTCATTCTCTTTTGATGTATAATAGGGAATTTTTGTGTTACGTTTTTTATCCATATTCCATTATGGCAGATGATTTTGTTAATGGTCGGAGGTTCAATAGATGAAAAAAAAATATGAAGTATATATATATATACCCATTTAAAATATTGAAAAACAACGGTGAAAAAAATACACATGTCATTTTGATTAGTATTTGTTGTGGTTTTAATTTTGTATAAAAAAAAACACTGAAAAAATTAAAGAAAAAAAAAACACTGGTTGTGATGAGTTTAGAAATTCAAACTCACCATAACACACTGGAATGAAGAAAACATTAGAAGGCATTTTTTAGGTATTTTTTCTAAATATTTTCAATGTTTTTCTAAATTTATTTCTGAGTTAGAGTCCAGCGTGCGTCGGGTTTAACTTAACCCACCCCTAAACGAATCGAATGGTCGACTCGTAACCCGACTTGAACCCGCAACAAGGAATAGTGTCAACTCGTAACTCCATCCGAACCCGCAACAAAGAATAGTGTCAACTCGTAACCCCACCCGAACCCGCAACAAAGAATAGTGTCAACTCGCAACCCGACCTGAACCCGCAACAAAGAATATTGTCAACTCGTAACTCCATCCGAACCCGCAACAAAGAATAGTGTCAACTCGCAACCCGACCTGAACCCGCAACAAAGAATATTGTCAACTCGTAACTCCATCCGAACCCGCAACAAAGAATAGTGTCAACTCGCAACCCGACCTGAACCCGCAACAAAGAATAGTGTCAACTCGTAACCCCACCCGAATCCGCAACAAAGAATAATGTCAACTCGCAACCCGACCTGAATCCGCAGAGTGTGACGCGAATGAATACTCGGACAGCAATGTAATAATTGTATTTCAAAATTCTATTCAGAATATTTTAAAATTCTCAAAAATATATGCACAATTTTCTGCTTTTTACAGTTTCTTACCCCCTTTCACGCATTTATACAGTTACTTTCGTAAAACATGTGATAAGATGCAGCCCTTAAAATAAATTTTGAGAGTGGACTCCCAACTCGACTCACTGCAGGTCTCTAATGAGAGTATACGCCCGAATTTTTTCGTAGTTTTTTACTTTACAACATAGTTGAAAAGTGTTTGATTTGAAATGATTTTGTTCATTCAGTCTGTCTGTCTGTCCACCCGATAACTGCCGTAAAAACGACTTCATCAACATGAAATTTTAGTATGTTGTTGAGACGCTCTGTGGGACATATGGGAATGTAAATGAATAATATCACCCAATTAATTTTGGATTGAACCCGGGTTGAAAAGATGAAATACATTAAATCCTATGGGACCTACTTTTTCAAACACTTTTTAAGCGAGGTTAAAATTAAGAAATTGATTCGAAAATTTTAGGAAATATTCAAATTATGGGACGTGATTGGACGTCGCTTGCGCGCGCTGCCATCGCCGCATTTAGAAGACGAACTCTGGCAAATGGTTGATAGGGAATGGGCAGCCATCCCTCAGGATACCATCCGCACTCTCGCTGACTCTGTACCTAGACGTGTTGCTACCTGCATCGCCGTCCGAGTTAGTGCTTTAACCTACGGATCAGACGGTGTTATCGCTCAGTGTACAGGTGTATCATGTTGCAATAAATATCACTTATTGCTCGTTGCTGTCTCTCTCTGCTTGCCGATTTTCATCACTTTCTGCCCACTCCTTGGTGTCTCATTTTCACTGTCACATAGTGCATATACATATATGCAATTTTTTTTTATGAGTTTAAGTTCACAAGTTATTCTTTTAAAAAAATTCATGAAAATATTTAGTGACATTTTTCTTCTTTCACAGGACTTTACATATTTTATTTGTGGTTAGGAGTCAGCCCCAAAACTCAGGAGTCCACTTTAAACGGTGTCGGGCTCTGTTTTCACAACATTTCGATGCCCCCGATTTACTTACATTTTAGATAAAATTAACTGGGGTGTGTGTGGCTCAACTCGAATTTCTCATACCAGAATCCATTTTTAAGTAGTTCCCCCCTCCCTTCGAATTTTATAAGTAAAATTCGGAAAAATCGGTATTGTGGGGGCCAAATGACTATAATTATAACATGTTACACTTTAGTTTAAAGGGCTTGAAAATTTTTTTCGATGAATACCATACTTGACAAAGTACCCTAGTCGGGGTAACTGCCCCCCCCCCCGTCCCTCGGGGGTGGGGGGCTAATGGCATCACGAACACAGAAATTGTATCGCAACTGTTTTTCACAATAATGATTGAAACTATTAAGTCTCGTGATTATTGCGCCATAAATAAACCCTTTTATGCATGATTATGTCAAATTTGGTCCTATGCTGCTATGTTAAAAATTATAAAATTTTGATTCCAATTATGAATATTTGATCGCTCAAGTTTCAAAAAATTATCTTGTTCTAGATTTTTTTTATAACAAATCCAGATATAAAGTTTCGTGTAAATGAATGCTTGTGGCGGCTATTGTGTACACAAGAAATTGACCCCCAGACACACATCACTCCAAATAGTCAGAACATGTTCAGGAGGTCCTAAAATCTATGGCATCTAAATCTCGAATTCGAAAATTTTCGTGAAAACAATACTTTCTCTGTAATATTGCATTGTATGAGAAAGTAAAAATATAAAAATTGAATATTGGCTTTTCCTGGAGCTGAAATGGTTTTGCGTGAAAAAGTCCAATAAACTTCAATCTCTTCTTTGTTTTCAGTCTCGTTTGCAGCTGATAATGTGGTAAGTGAATTAAGATACATAAGTGAAACAACTAATCTTTTTAGGTTAAAAGCGAATATTATCTCCATACAAGTGTGGTAAATTTTGCAGGACTTGATGTAAGTTTTGAGTTGAACATCGCTTGCATAAAGTCTAATCTCATCAAAAACAAACGTGTAAAAAATTCCAAGTTATTCAGCATTGTTGGGTGGGTTTTCCCCACACGTCCGGTTCAGACGCTGAAATTGCAATTACTTTCCATTTATAATTTTGAAAGTCTGTCTAATCGTAAAGTGGGATCTAAAATAAACACATAATATTAAAATATCATAAGGATAATGAGGACCACTCATGAGCTAAAAACAATAACAACATTTTATTTACAAATTTCACATCAAGCAAATACTGTTTATCATTACTTCAAAACTCCACGTAACATCCCATACAAAAAAATCTGATGTGGGCAACACATGACTTTCCTTATATAATGTAATGAATTTACTACTTTTACAGTAAAACAATAGGTTTTTCTTATAGTAGATACTACTATTCTTTCCAAGATATTGAATTTTCGACAATTAGTCGTCATTTTCATTGATTTAGCATCATTTTTATCCATTTGGCGAGATTTTCATTAATTTGGCAACATTTCAAAAAGTCGCCAAGTTGGCGACATTCCGCCAAATTCGTCGCCAAAATCTCGCCAAGCGTTATGCACTAAGAAAAAAGTTATTCTTACAGCAGATAAATGACTATTGGCGTTCAAATACAAAAGTATTATTCAAAGTATATTTTTGCATGAATGGAACGTGCTAGATCCACGAGAATGATGTCACTCAATTTATCGCATGGTATTACATATGAAAAGTGAACATGTTTCTCAATAGGAATTTTTTTTTTGTGACTTTTTCATAATTTTTTTTAAAAATGTACAATATCTCGAGAACGGTTCGTGTTAGCGTTCTAAAATTTATGCCAATCGTTTTCTAATGAAAAATTACATAAGAAATGTCTATTTGCGTAACTTTATTAGCGGTTTTGATTTTTTGACGATTTTTTCAAAATTTCATTCGAAAATTTAGGGGGGTTCTGAACATTCGATTACGTATAAAAACAATAGGCTTCCAGTGTTTACGGATTGTGATTTTTGTACCACATTTGGTTCGAATCGGTCCATTCGTTCGTCAGTTATCGTCTCCACAGACTCACTGACACACACACACACACACACACACATACTTTCACACACACACACACACACACACACACACACACATACTTTCACACACACACACACACACACACACAGACATTACTTCAAAAATGTTTGATTCGTGATCAGGGATGCTTGAAACGTGCTCTCCCGTCGAAAACTCGAATTCGAATTTTCGACCCCGTCACAATACTTTCCTTATACATTATGTATATAAGGAAAGTAATAAGGTAACTTCAACTAATTATACCAATTCCCTAAAATCATATACACTTCCCTCATTAATAGATATTAGAATAACATATTAAGTTCTATAAGGTAACCTCCTTTCCTTTTCTCACATAAAATACTACATAAGGCTTCTCTATAATAATCATTAAAATAACATATGAAATCTTTATTCTTGAGAAGCCTTAAATTAGTAATCATTAAAATAACACACGGAATCTTTACTAATTTTCCTGGCATCTTAAAGATAGAGTTCTCACGCCTATCGTAATTAAAATCTTAAAAACTCGTAAAAGAGTCATTCGACCGCATCAGTATGAAACATTTTAAGGCCTACCTTCTTTCTCTCTTGATCAATCTTAACATCAATGTTCTGTGCCATCGGAGAACTTCTTTTAGGCCCCTCAGCAAGATACGACTTCTACTATCTCAAACTTAGACTCAAGTCCTCGCTCTCTCTCAAAAATCTCCTCTTCACCGAAAAGTTGTCGAAAAGGTTTCCTCCTATTTTTCGACCCCCTATTCCATGATTCGTTCTTACGTCGAAATCTCTGTTATACCATTGGAAGGCGCCTTGTTACATATTTTCAATTGGCTATATTCTGACACGGGGGCTTGGCTACTGACCTTAAAATTATGGTAATAGCTGGCCGAAATCCCAAGTTATCGGCTCACACCTGAGACCGGTTGCGCCCTAACTGTCGCTCACCACCCATCGAGCGATCTTCTATTTCCAATGTACCCCCCACTGGCATGATGTCTGAGTCCACTTTCTGTTTCCGTTGGCCAAAGGGGAACCTTATATAAATTGCTAGGAGAATTAGGGGCCATTCTTTGTAGGTCGAAGTCCTTCCCAAAATTCAGCAATGTTACAGATTTAAAAATAACTATGTAACAAGCATTATAGAAAATATCAGCCATAAATGTGATTGATAATGAGGAATTATTGCCAAGTTCATCGAAATTCATCAGATATAAGTACAGAAAAAAAAAAGAAATATTGGATGTAGCTCAACTACGAGCATGAGTTTATTTGCTGAAAGGAATAATTTGCTGCTGGTACGAATATTGGTTGTTATTGTGCGATAAGTCATTTTTGTAAACTATACAACAGCTTCCCCGATAATCTGGATGGTTTTCATTCATCGGTAATGGCTTTTAAAAATCATTTGTTGTAAATATTTTATACTTTAATGTATTTATTCATTTGCAGATGCTTTCGAAAATCATGTGTTGTCAATAGTTTGCATTTTAATGCATAAATAAAAATAATAAAATAAATAAAAATAATAAAGGAAAATGTGTATCTGTCTATGTATGTCTCTCTCTCTCTGTGTGTGTGTGTATGTGCGTTCCTGCCAGTGTGAGTCTGTCTATGTGTGCGTATCTGTGCATTCATTAGAGGGAAATTTATGCATCATACGGTCATTAAAATTCAGTACACAGGTACTTCAGATTCCTACCCTCGCACAGTTATTATTTTTTTAAAATTTCGAATTAGTTTTTTTAGTTATTTTATGTCTCAGCTCGATTTACAATAATTTTGGGCGATATTCACACAAATCGGTTTCTACGCAACCGAAAATATTATTATAGAGTTTTCATCTTGACATGATCCGAAAGATAAAAAAAAATATCTTTCAAACAAACTTCGAACGGAATTTATAGGATTTATAGACGAATTTTCGTGATTTAAAATATATATATATACTTTTCATGTGTTCAAATCGCTCCCGATATTTAAATTGCGATATAAAAATGACCTGATGTGGGCGCAATATGACTTCCCTACAGACCGACAGAAATTCGATTTCTCTTTCTTTCTTTCACAATTCTTTAAACTCAGTACAGTTTCACAAAATAAGCTGAATACTTATTTTAAAATAGACTGAATACGCAGTTTAAATTCAATTTTCGTTTTCATTTGATAACTGATGGACGTATTATCAAAGGCGATGTAGCAAAACTGCGAAAAAACTAAAATATATTGAGAAAGGATAATCTTAGAGTAATGGGGTTGGTTTTGATATTTTCATTGTCAAAAGTTACGTGTAAAACAAGTATTTAATGGATGCATTTGGGCGTACGTAATTTTTTACTTTAAATTTTGACGATTTTTTCGGGCTACTTTACGAAAAAGGCACGTTCAATTCTTCGGATTAGTACCAAAATTAAATCAGTACCACGTGACTAAACCATCCAATTTTGAGAAATTTTGTCAATTCTTTTTTTAGCTAAAGTGGATACATACGATTTATGCGGGCCATTTCGCAAAAAAAAATAAAAAAATAAAGCAGATTCTTTTTATACCGAATCGTACCAAAATTTAATCAGCGACATAAAAACCAGTGACCAGGGTCACCCACAAGTGGATGACCCTGGAGTGGATACATACACTGCACAGACAGACACACATTTTTTTCGTGTTCTAGAGGTCCCAAAAAGTATAGATCCGTCGAAAATTCGTATTGCGATTTTCGACATGATTCCAATACTTTCCCTATAGATTACCATGTATTGCAGGGAAAGTGAAAATCTGATGTGGGCAGCACATGACTTTCCCTGCAGATTCAAATTCATTTTCTCTTTAATTCTTTCATAATGGACAATTCCGGCCTCTTCTTTTGTATTTTTTATTCGATTCGAAATGTTGCAAAACGGACAAAGTATAAAAAATTTTATTCTCAGAGAGCTGTATTTCATGTTTTATTAGCAGTCACAGTTCGCCTTTCTGACTGTCGCGGGAAAACGACCTATTTTGGAGCGGACGGAATGTGACGTCAGAAGACTCGTCCGCGGTTCGCGTTTTCGAGAATTGGTGAATAAGTTTGGTTACATTCGGAAAGTTTCGATAATTATAATTGTTTCTTCCGTCCCAAATTGCCGAATAGTTTATTGCTCCAATGTGCCCGACTACTATATTTGCATCATCAGATAAAGTATTTATATCTGTGCCAAAAAATGATGTTTCTCGTAAAAAATATGTGAAGTGCAGGAAGCTAGGTTGTAAACAAAATTCACCACTGTCATTAAAGAGTGTTCGTTACGTATGCTATGATAATAAATCAGTGACTGTGTAGTCCAATTTTTAAAGTCTTTTTATGAGAAGTTATTTCTTTATGATTTAATAAATTTTGGAAATCTTTACAGGTATCCACTACATTTTCGGCACTCTATTTTTAGTTTTGCTTTTACGGATGAATTTAAAGCTAGATTCAATGTGGATTTTTGACTTTGTACCCGGTTTAGTGTGTGATGTTCGCAGTTAATTTAGAGAATATAAAAAATTACGTGCATGAAATTTTTTTATACCAGTATACTGCAGTGAGCAGTTGGAATTTAGCATTTTTATTAAGTACATGTGCTTTAGAAAGGTTATAAATTAGATTTTATCTAAAGAAATAAATGACAAATTTGAAACACTGCACAAAAGGACTAGAAATTAAATGGAAAATAATTTAAAACTGCTTCGCCTGTTCAGAATCATGAATGATTTACTTTTAGTTATAGGTTTTAAAATATAATTTTATAAGAAACAATCTAATACTGCGTTTCATTTAAAAATAAATTATTAGATATTATATTTAGAATCCTTACAAATCATATAAATATAATAAAAATATATGCATAAAAATATATATACATATAAACATAAATACATAAATATTATTTTTAATTCCCATAAAAAAAACACGGCTCAATATAACATTTCGGTTTAAATTTCCTGTATAACAAACTTAACTATAAAAGGATATTTGCACTCCAAAAATTACGGAGACACATATTACAAAAGAGTCATCCAGTTCGATGGAGTCAAAATGGCTTTGCGTAAATAATATTTTGTAAAATAAAACTTCAGTAAGATTCAATTTGTTCGATTTTTTTTTCAAACTCATTTGTTTCGTTTACAGGCTTTCAAAGTGCTACAAATTACTCGTTAACTGTTTATAGTTAGATAGCACTTTTAGTTTTCGTCCCGATTTCATATGGATACTCCGACTGATATGCAATTGTTTCAAAATATGCAATTTTTCTATTAACTTGCTTTGCGGTATATATATTAAACTTAACAATATA
The DNA here is from genome assembly GCA_951213105.1 of Amaurobius ferox. NCBI lineage: Eukaryota > Metazoa > Arthropoda > Arachnida > Araneae > Amaurobiidae > Amaurobius > Amaurobius ferox. Next base: position 135,857,247 of record OX578147.1, read on the forward strand.
TCTGACGAGATTTTACATTCAAGTTAATTTATATACTTGTCTGGCGGCACATAATTACGTACTTGACTATGTATATTTCCATGTATTATGTTCAAACCTCGCCAATCATTAAACATCTTATCCCCAAATTTATTTAACCTTCTAATTTTTTTTAAACAAAATAACATATCTCATGCTTATGCACCCATAGTTCACAAAGGAGTAAGTAAAGAGACTGAGCTGCAACAATCGTGATATTTTAAATATTGCAGCTTTCCCAGCTATTGGAAAATCCAGGTTAAAAACTAAGCTATCGAAATTATGACCACTGGATCCAAAACCGAATTATATACACTTGAAAGACTTCAAAAGAGCTACAAACTCTTGCTTATTGTTTGTTCATAGTTCACTATTATCTCTTTTATCATCATTTTAGTTTTTGCATTACAAACTTGTAAAACAAAAAAATTTCAATCTTCTCCAACTTGACAAGACGATTACTCGAAAACTACGTCAGTAAGGTTCAATAAATTAGCTTTTTTTTTTTCTGAAGTTTGAGTGAAAGTAAAAAAAAATAAAAAATCACTCGCTCGGGCAGATGCTTTAAGTGTTTCCTAAAAAGTTCAAAAGTATTAAAATTATTTTATTTCATAATCTGGACCAACAAAACAAGAAAAAAAAATGTACATTTTTATCTATCAGGTTCGGAGAAATTGGCACCCAGAATGTTTGCATTTTTCGTAATGCTCTGATTTCTACCACAGATACAACTAAACGTAGATGTAAAATAATAATTATAATGATAAAATAAACCTTCAAGAAAAGGGTATCAAGTTTACACATCGAGTTTCAGCTGTCACAAAATATTTATTGTTTCTGTAATAGAGCGCCATCATAGTAAAATCGATCTTAGGCAAATTGTCTGATTCCATTCAAAAACTAGGATCAAAACCAGGATCCATGTTCTCAATAAAATAAAATAATCAGCAAATGATCTAAATTCAAACAGACCAAGTACAAATGCGAAAATTCGATTGTACACAAAAAAAAAAAAACCACCAACTACCCTGCAAATATCTCAAGGTAAAACGCGATAGAATGTTGCATCTCAGGTCGAACGGGGAATATGACGTCACAGCCAATCACGGGGCGTTTTGTGTTTGCTCAGATTTTGCGTTTTTGTTTCCTTGATATTTAAATAAATAATTGTTTTAAGAGATTTTCGCTCGGATATTTGGAATCAGAAAAAAATTCCCTTTAAAATATGAATTGATTTTAAGAGTTTTAAAAGAAAATCGGAAATGTCCATTCATTAAATTGAGCTCAAATTGCTTTAAAATAAGCGGGATAATTATTTTAAATTAGACTGAATTCACAGTTTTAATTCAATTTACTTTTCATTTGGCAACTGGACGTCTTTTCAAAGTCGGCGGATTAAAAATTCAAAAACTAAAATATCTCGAGCACAGTTAACCACAGAGTTATGGGGGTTGATCAACTTACCATCGATTACAAAGCCGGATATAAAGTTTCGCAAGGAAATCCAATATTATTTTTCACGAAAATTTTTGAATTTGAGATTTTGATGCCAATATGTGTTTTAGGACCTCCTGAACACGTAACTATTTTTGGAGTGATGTCCACCTGTCTGTCTGTGGTCGATTTCTTGTGGACGTAATAACAGCCACACATATTAATGGATTTTCACGAAACTTTAAATCCGGCTTTGTTATCATAAAATTTAGAACTGGATAGAATTATTTTAAATTCGAGCGAAAACTTCAAAATGGATTTGAAATTATTTATATTTTACTTTCCCTGCATTACATGGTAATGTGTAGAAGAAGTATTGAAATCATGCCGAAAATCGCAACTCGAGTTTTCGACGGATCTACACGTTTCGAGACCTCTAGAATATGAAAAAACTATTTTTAGCGTGACGTCTGTGTGTGTGTCTGTCTGTCTGTGCAATGTATGTATCTACTCTAACTCAAAAACTAATGGACCGAATTTGATAAAAGTTGATAAGTCACTTGGGTATGACTCTGGTGCTGATTAATTTTTAGTACGATTCGAGAACCCGCCTTTTTCGCTAAATGGCCCGCAAAAATTGCCTGTATCCACTCTAGCTAAAAAAATCTGATGTGGACAGAACGTGACTTTACCTACAGAATTATAACAACGTTCTCTTTATTTTAATTACATATAATTCACTTTTAATTCAATCTTCGTTCTCATTTGGTAACTGGACTTATTTTCAAAGGTGGCGTAGAGAAAATACGAAAAAAATTCAATATCTCGAGAATGGCTAGTCCTAGTGTAAAGGGGTTGGTCTTATTCTTTTCTTCGTTAAAAATTACGTATAAAACAAGCATTTAATAAATATATTTAAGCATACGTAGTTTTTATTTTAGATTTTGAAGACTTTTGAAGGCCATTTCGCAAAAAAGGCAAGTTATTTTTTTCCGAATCGTACCAACATCTAAACAGTAGCAAGGTGACCCACAAGCGACTTATCTACTGAATTTTGTGAAGTTCGGTCCATTAGTATTTCAGCTAGAGTGGATGGATATAGGCAATTTTTGGGGGCCATTTCGCAAAAAAAGACGGGTTCTTTTATCCTGAAGCGCACTTAAAACTAATCAGCACCAGTTTCGCGCACAAGTGACCAAATTTTATGAAATTCGCTCCATTAGTTTTTTAGTTAGAGTGGATACAAAATCTGCACACACAGGCAGACAGACACACACACACAGACAGACGTCACGCTGAAAATGGTTTTATCGTATTCTAGAGGTCCCGAAACGTGTAGATCCGTCGAAAACTCGAGTTGCGATTTTCGGTATGGTTCCAATACTTTCCCTATACATTCCCGTGTATTGCAGGGGAAGGATAGACGTTTGGGGGCCTCTAGACCACGAAAAAACTATTTTTAGCGTGACGTTTGTGTGTCCGTCTGTCTGTCTATGCAATATATGTATCCACTCTAACTCAAAAAATAAACCAAACTGCATAAAATTTGCTAGCTAAGTCACTTGTGTGTGACCCTGGTGCTGATTAGTTTTTGGTACAATTCGGGATAAAACAAATCCCGCCTTTTTTGCGAAATGGCCCGCAAAAACTGCCTGTATCCAGTCTAGCTGAAAATCAGTACATCAAATTTTACAAAATTGGGTAGATAAGTCATGTGTGGGTTAGCCTGGGGCTGATTTTGGTACGATTCGGAAAAAAATAACTCGTCTTTTTTTGCGAAATAGCCCTCAAAAATATCTCAAAATCTAAAATAAAAGCTACATATACTCAAATATAACCATTTAATGCTTGCTTTCTACGTAATTTTTCACGATGAAAAGAATAAGGGCAATCCCATTACACTAAGACCAGCTGTTGTCGAGATAATTTAATTCTTGGCTACGCCACCTTTGAAAATGAGTCCAGTTACCCAATGAGAACGAAGATTGAATTAGAAGTGCCAATTCAGTGTCATTTTAAATAATGATGGGTGTTATTTTGTGCCATTCAACTCAATATAATGAATAATGGAAGGAATAAAGAGAACGTCACTGTGAGTCTGCAGGGAAAGTCATGTGCTATCCACATCAGACTTTTAAAGGTTGTGCTTCGGTTCGTGCCCATTTATAGCTTCAGTTTTTTGCATTCATGTGTTAAGTAAGTGGTAAGTTGCAAGAAATGTCATCGACGTGGGATTCATATATCCATAAGTTTTTCGCTCCACCTACGGAAATTGCTTTACCTTTAAGCGATGCTCTTTGTTTTAGCATTAACGCACCATAAACCACATGGAAATAACATGCTGCACAGTAAGGCGTGATTATATTATTTGAAGCATTTTAATATCAAACACCCACACTTAAGTATACTTGCCATACTCGCTGCTGCCCCCACCTTCAGATGAAATAAAGTTGTCGTGGCGGATTATGAATGAATGCTCTCTGTCCTCGTATATAATCTCTATTTGTGGGATGGCATTCACGGAAAGCTCTTACACTCAGTTTCATTAAATAACCTTAACGAACTAGGCGATAATGAGATTCGGCGCTGTTCGAAGGAGAGACTATATAAAATGAAATTAATTTCGCATCTGTTGCTATCCATTAAATGCTATTCATTATATATCTATTCATGACTGAACACTTTTGTCGACGTTTTAAGTGTGTGACATGATGTTTGTTAAACTAAGGGCTTCCGTTCCCCCTTGTTTGTTACGCTCGCCAACCTCCGTAGCTTGCTTCTGTGAGTCGGGTGGCTTCGACCCTATTCGCTGATGGGTACGCTTAGCGAGCTCTTTCGCACCGCCTGTTACGCCGATTTCAATGGAGAGTCCCCACAGCCTCACCAGCTAGGATTTATAGAAGCCTTTGTTAAGTGGGTCTCCGGTAAGTATATTCTCTTTCCAGCAAATCAACAGCCATGTGAATAAGATCGAAATAATCTTTCACCGGGCAGGAGCCGAAGATGATTCCACGAAGCCTTCATCCCAGTCGTCGACGGGTGTAGGCTCAGGTCATGAATAGCATGAACAGGCACAGCCTGTCCTCACGTCACCTGGAAGAGTTCGGCTTACGGAAAACCGCGTTTACCCGGATTTATATAACCCCTTATAAGAAGGACCACAGAGCCAACGCCCGTCTGTCTCGAAGAAATGGCTTCCCTCATAGGGGGATGTCCCCTGTTACGCAGTCGTAATACGCCCCTTGAAGGTCCGTCTTGTTCACTGGCACTCACTAACCCCAATATTTCAACCCAGCTTTAACACACGACCACCCTCGTGCACCCCATCGGCTCGACCCATTACATTTTTGGCCGTACTGGAGAAACATTTCCACTTCAGATGTTGTAAAGAGCCTTGCTGCCCCAACCGGGAATCGAACCCTGGATCTCCGAACTGGCCAGCCGACGGTCTACCGATGAGCTACTGGGACGAAATTGCACGCCCTTATCGTCGAAGTGGACTCTGTAATGTGCATAAATAACTCATAAAATAAATCGAAATGAATAAAAAGGGCTCCTTGCAAAAATTCAACTAATGAGGTACATGCCTGCTTGCAAAAATTCGTGGGGAGTCTTAGTGACTCACAAAAACACAGGAACCAAAAATTTTAAAGATCATAGAAGTAGTAGCCGGGGGGGGGGGGCTGACATTAAATCTTAAGGGAGTACCCGAGTTAAATTCGTTACGTCACTCGATCTATCAACCTCCACAAGTTGAATGTTTCAGTTCTCTTAATTCTCTTTCATTACCCTGCACAGCGTCATTGCTGCGCGAAAACTTGTAAAACTGTTTTGTGAAAAAGAATCTCTAAATCTACTAGAATTCCCGACACGTCTTAAGAATTGGCTGTTTAGGAATTTTGGTTCCAGTAACGCAGTTGGCAAAAAACCGGGAGTGCAACAGCGAAATTCACATTTTCCAAAGCTCTGAAAGGAGCGAATTTTCAAAAAATTCAGGGGGTGAATGACAACAAAAATTACAGTAGAAAAGTACAGTAGAAATGTCAAAAAATATAATATAGGTTTGTGTTTAAAGGGCTTTTTCCATTTTCCGTTTAAAAAAAGACACGTAGTAGCATATTTTACCATAGTCTTATTTTAGAACATGTCTCATTTTAGGACATAGTCTTATTTTAGAACATGTCTTATTTCAGGACATGTCTTATTTCATGACATGTCTTATTTTAAGACATAGTCTTACTTTAGGATATACTGTATTTAGTAAGCTGTTTAAAGTTTTAGCAAGTCTTTTGATTTTGTGTTTCTTTTAAAATGCATGTTCTGAAAGTTTCGCACAAAAATTTTCATTTTCCCTGGTCAAAAATGGTTTAAAAAGACAGAAACAGAGGAAAGTGGGGTGGGGGGTTCTTTTTAGTTTTGAAAAAATTATGAACAAGGAAATTTCTATGTAATCGCAAACACAGTAATTAAACCCATTGTTAGAGCCTGATGACTACTGGGAGGGCATGCAGTGGTCATTAGGCACACATCCCACATTTTAAAAGGCATTTAAAATTAACTGTTAAAATAGTTTTTACTAAAGATAAATATATTTAATTCTACTAGGGTTCCACCCCCAACTGCTCTCGCCAACCCCAGTAACTCGCTTCGCGAATCGAGAAATTCGACCGAAGTCTACTCGCTGACTCTCGATCTAAGTACATAAAAAAAAAAAAAAAAAATCGTTTTGTTGCGACATTTCTGTTGCGTTTTGTCACACTCCAATCTTGTGTGTTAGTTTTCGCTCCAGATTGGCCGGACTGCTCTTCATTCTGCTTTCTGATTGACTCTGGTGGATTTAGGTATACTCTTAATCCACGACTTGGACATCGTATATACACTACCCGACATAGAAAATGCAACACCATGAAGCTTTGGCCATATAATTATGCAAATTGCGAGACAAGCGCAGCTGGCCGATGTAGGCAAATGATCTGAAATGCAAGTCGGTCACGTGATTAGAGAGCGGGATAAAAGAGAGGGAAACGGCAGATGAGACAACAGATGTTATTGTCTGTCGCTTAAGGAAACCCGTTTTCCTAGTTGTTTTCCATTTCAGAAAACACGTGTTCTCGAGGTCGAAGACGCCGAAGTCCGTTCCAGCATGTGGACTATCGTGCGAGGGGATTTATTTTAGGCCAAGTATGGCTGGGTGGTCGTACAGGCATTTCGCAGCTGAAACACGCGTAGATGCTGTGCAAATGATAGAAGATGGGCTGAAGAAGAGTGAATCGTAGCAGTGGTACAGGTCCAGTCAGACGTACGTCAGCACGTGCTGATCGAAGCATTCGAAGGCATGCGGTAGCGGTCCCATAAACGACGACTGTCGACATTCTGCAGAATTTGAAGGGTACGCTGAATGTTCCAATATCAGCGAGAACAGTTTCTAGACAACTGACCGAAACTGATTTGCAGTTAAACTGTCTTTCACGAAGACTGCCATTGACGACAAAATCCCGACGTGAGAGATTGTGATAGTGTCGAGCCCGAGCCTCTTGGACAACTGAATGAGAGGGAAATGTTCGACGACGAGTCTCGGTTCTGTTTGTCGAATGACAGTCGCCATGTGAGAGTCTGGAGGAGACGTGGAAACAGATCCAATCCTGCTGCGACTGTTGAAAGCCATACAGCTCGACAACGGAGCATCATGGTTTGGGGTGCCATCAGCTTCGATACCCGATCGCCTTTGGTTCAAATCAGAGACATAATGACCGCACGACGATATGTGGATGAGGTACTACTGCCGGTTGCGTTGCCCTACATTCAGCGGTTGCAAAATGCTGTTTTCCAGTAAGATAACGCGCGACCGCATACGGCAACCATCAGCAGACAAACCTCGCAATGTATCCAGGTGGGGGATGTGTTTGGCCGTCGTTTGACTGCCTTGCCCCCACCTCAAATAGAGGACGCCCTATGGAGGATGCTTAAAGGCATAGGGTCATCCACTGCCGCAAGAGGTGGTCTTACTGCCTACTGATTACCCTGTCTATGCCATTACTGTATTGCACTAGCCTTCTGGAATTAACATCACCTAATTATATATGCCATCGCTGTCTGTGTGTCCTTTGTCATCACATTCTATTCGCTCTTTCATGGTGTTGCATTTTCTGTGTCGGGTAGTGTTGTTGTTGAAACCCAGACCGTCCGACCTACCAGAAAGGTGTAAGGTAACTGTTTGGACGGTCGGGAAGTGCCACCCAATTTAGACCGGAACCCAGTGGGGGAGGCATCCACAGGGACCGTACCCTCCTTCCCCTACCACCAACCTCTCGGAAGGACTTTCGGACCCACATGTTTAACGTGATCGTACTCCGCATGAACACGGCGGCAGTTTTGGCAGTGGCTGGAATCGAACCCGGGCCTTCCGAGTGCAACTCCAGCGCGCTAACCAATGGGCTACCGCGCCCTGTGTCGGGTAGTGTATAAATCCCTTTGTTTATTCTATGTGTGCCCGTTTTGCATTTTTGACTTCGGGTTTATTTGTTAATTAACTGACGAAGGGGATACAACGCATCTCCGAAACACCTGCATTATTACTTTATTTGGGATCAAATTTTACCGTATCAAATAAATGCGTTTTTGATCTGCCAGGTTTTGAAAGTTAAATTTGAATCGCATTATTAAATCATGACATTCATGAGATAAAGTGATTGTTATGTGTTTATAGCTGTGTTAAGCGAAAAACACATTTTTCTCCATCTTTCAAAAACGTGTCTGGGTGGACATATATATTACTTTCTGCACGATATCTATTATTTTCAAGATATTTATAATTTCCATCTACCATCTAGTATTACCAAGATTATTTATGGGACATGGTAGGATTAAGAAAGACATTGACAGCTGGAATCCAACATTGAATTTAAATCTATATTTATTCCCCGACGAACTACCCTGTAATAGGGCGTTTAATTCTATTTATAGAATGTCTGGACACGTGTGTTTGGCGAGGAAATATATTTAGATAATGAAGGCAATTAAAGCAATTAATAGTGCATGAATATACGGGTGTGGAAAGTATAATTTTACCTATGTACTACAATGCATTTGTTTCAGTATAGGGTGGATTATCGGAGATAGTTTAATCTGTAACCTCTCTGATTTTTCTGGTATCAAGTGAGTGTTGAAGACCCAGACCACACGACCAACCCTAGGGCTAATGGTAACTTACTGTGTGGCCGGAGCAAGTGAGTGTGTAGAGCAGTGGTTCTCAACCGGGGTGCCGCGAGATTTTATGGAGGGAAAAGAAAAAAAATATTTTTGAAAAATTAAGAAAAAACCAGAATATTATGTTCGGGCTGAAACATATTTTTTGCTTATGGTACGTATGCCAGACGATATAAATTCGCCAACGTACGTCTTGGTACGTTGATAGAATTATTCGGCACCGAACGTTTTGGTTCGGAATAATTCGGTGAAATTCGAAGTGAAAACTTTGGAGTGGGGTGGGACGGGGCCAAGCATGGGTTGGCCTTCCTGGACACGCCGACGGGCCCAAGTGCGCCCTCACAAAGTCGCCGACAGTCTCTGGCGCCCTTTGTAAGGGAATGGGGACTATTTTTGAGGATGTGGGTGCTCTTCTGAGTAGTTTGCGAGTTTTCTTTCGTACACTCTGGCAACCCTGAACTCCAGAACATGGCTGGAAATTAGTAGACGTAAATCATAAACTGGAGAATAGGGGACATTGTTTTTGTGCTGAGAACGTGGTTTTCAATTTGACTGCTTCCGTGTTTTTGATTATGGATAAGTTTTTGGTGAAATGACGTAAAATTGAGGAAAGTCAAGAAGAAGTTGAAGTGGAGGTTAATGTTGAAGTTTCTTCCGATTCCTCAAGTTTAAGTGGTGATAAAAGAAATGAACCTTTTCCTAAGAAAAGGGCATATTGGGCAGTAATTTATCGTATGGTTTTACGTGGAATACTGATCAGGACAATCCTCGACCCGTATGTGCCGTTGTTGGGAAAACTCTCAGTAATCAAGCCATGGTCCCCAGTAAGCTGAAGCGGCATCTGACTACAAAATATCCAGGTGAATAAAAAAAAAACTCTTGCTATTTCTCACGTTTACTGGAAGGCCAGAAAAAAGCTGCTTCTAGAATGGTTAAAAGGTTCACCATATTTGATGCTGGTCTTGCGGCTTCATTTAAAATTGTTGAGTCGATATAAAAAAAAAATGAAACCTCACACTCTTGGAGAGGAAATAATGGGTCCAGCTTGTAGCATCATTGTTGAAACTGTACTTGGTCAAGAAGCTAGAAATCAGGTTTCGAAAGTTCCTCTCTCGAACAGCACAGTAAGCCGTAGAATATCTGAAATGTCAATAAATGTAAACAAGCAAGTTGTGGGGGAAAATGAGAGCCAATGGCAAATATGCTTTACAAGTAGACGAAAGCACAGATATTAGCTCCAAATCACAACTCCTTAGGTTTGGTAGATTCGTTAATGACAACGATATTATAGAACAATTTCTTTTTTGTAAAGAGCTCCAAACGACCACCACTGGTCAAGACATTTTTAATTCAGTGTCTTCTTGCCTCACAGATCATGGCCTTCGGTGGGAGAATTGTGTCGGAATTGGTACCGATGGCGCACCATCCATGGTAGGAAAATTTAAGGCGTTTACAACTAGAGTCTTCACAGAAAATCCCTCTGTGATAAAGACTCGATTCAATGAGTTTTGCATATAGAAGCTTTAGTTTCAAAAACTTGCGGCAACGAACTTTTCGAGTTTTTTAATCAGGCTGTCAAAATGGTAAATTACATAAAAACACGATCTTTAAAAACAAGAATTTTTGAAAAATTATGCTAAAAAATGGACGCTGCTCATGTTTCATTAGTTACACACAGAAATCAGGTGGCTGTCTAAAGGCAATGTCTTAAGCCGGGTTCTAGAACTTAAGGAAGAACTTAATTTTTTTTTTTTTAAAGAAAAACAGAACACGTTTAATGAGCTTTGGCACAATAATGTTTGGTGCTTGAAACTTGCGTACTTGACTGATATATTCAAAAAGCTTAATAAATTAAATTTGTCTATGCAAGGTCGGAAAGAGACACTAATTTTATCAACAAACAAAATAAAAGGTTTTAAGAGAAAACTGGCCTCGTGGAAATCCTCGATCCGAAAAGGGGATCTGTCTAACTTTCTCTTTCTTCTCTTGGTCTGATGAATGAAGATGATTTCAGAAGTCTAAGAAATATAGAACATCTCATTCTTGACCACATCTCGCAACTAGACAATGCAATGGATCAATACTTTCCATCCCTATCAATGGAAAAGTTGAACTGGATTGTGGCACCATTTGAATTCACAGATAGCTCGGAAGAACCGAAACTTACTGCTTCTGAAAGGGATGAATTCCTCGATGTTCGCACGGATTCTACTTTAAAAATTAAATTCGAAAAAAGTAACTAAAAATCAGTGGCTACCTTTTGGCTTGAAATATCCCAACATAGCTAAAACAGCCATAAAGCTAGCTACTTTTGCAGTTCTCCACGTCATATCTGTGTGAACAAGGTTTTTCAGCCATGGCTACAATCAAGTCAAAATCAAGAAATAGGTTTTGAAGTCTTGGTGACATTCGTGTTGCGTTGTCAACCTTGAGACTAGACTTAAAATTATTATGTTTAAAACACCAGCCTCAAATTTCGCACTAACTTTTTAAGGCTACTAATGCCTTTATTTGAAACCATTTCTATATCTTTGATTTTATTAAGCTTAAAACAAGTAATTTAAACATTTGGCAGAAAAATTATTCATATATAAATACACTTTTGTAACTAAAATTTGCAAAACTTGATAAAAATTGTAACTTCAAACTTTTTTTAATCATTTATTTCCAGTTTTCCTATTTAATTTTGAGATTTTTGCCATGATTAATATTTGTCATAATATTGAGATCATAAAACACATCTTTAGTTATGAAATAAAATTACGTGATTTCTATTAGATGAGTTATTAGATTTTTAAAATTTCTGTGCATATTGTATTGTATACAAAACATTATATATCGAGGGGTGAGAGCGAAAACTACCAAAGTGTAATTTTTTTTTTTAAATTATGATAAAAGTACGGGGGAGGGGGGGGGGGTAGAGGGTGTTGGGGTGCCGTTGTATCCTGAACGGGGGACAGGGGTGCCGCGTGTCCAAAAAGGTTGAGAACCACTGGTGTAGAGTAACGATTCCCAACTGGGCCGGTCGCCCACAGAGGGACAGAAGAGAGAGAGAGTGTGTGTGTATGTGTGTGTGTGGGGGGTATTTCACGATTTTTACATTCGCATACGTAATATTGAGAAAGATTTTCTCTCACGAAAATTTTAGATTACGAGATTTTCATGCCAATATATGTTTAATGTCTTGAACACTTTTGACAATTTTTGAAGTGATATCCGCCTGTCTGTCTGTGTTTGATTTCTTGTGTACACGATAGCGGCTACAAATATTATTGTATTTTCACGAAACTTTATATCCAGCTATGTTATCACAAAAGTCCAGAACTAGATAGAATTTTTTTTTTTAAATTTGAGAGAAATGGATTCAAAATTTCATATTTTTTTAATTTGGCAGCATAGGACAGAATCTGACATAATCATGCATAAAAGGGATTATTTACGACCCAATGATCACAAGATCCAATAGTTTCAATCACTGTTGCCAAAAAATAGCTACGATACAATTTTTGTGTTCATGACGTCATTGGCCCGCCTAGGGGCTACATTGTCAAATATGGTATCAATTCCCTTTAAATTATCAAGCCCTTTAAATTATCATACCGAAATTTTACATATAAAATTTGGAAAAAAACAAAAAACTAAGATAATTAAAAATGGATTTCGATAGGAGGAAGTCGAGTTGATTCAACTCCAGTTAGTTGATTAACTCCAGTTAGATTTTACGGCGCAGAAGACCTGAAAGAATTACAAGGACGGAAAAGTGTGAGAAATATTTGTATGGGAGGCTCTCTCCACGAGAATTTGCAAAAACTTGCTACCATTTTGTAATTGAGTAAAAACATTAAATTTATTAAGGTTATAACGTGATTAATTAATAATACAATGAATCAGTTTAAAAGTTTAGTTTGGTTAGACCGTAAAAAACCTTGCTGCCCCAACCGGGAATAGAACCCCGGATTTCCGAACTGACCAGCCGACGCTCTACCGTTGAGTTGTTATTGGGACGAAATTGCAAGCTCTTATCTTTGAAATGGAGTCTGCAAGACAGCATGATATTTTACTTAAGCAAGAAAAGCGATATTTATTTGGGAGGAGAAACTTTTCGGAGGTGTTGGGTTAAAAAAAAAATAAATCCCAAGTTTCGCATTAACTTTGGAAAAAAAAAACGTAATTCAATTGAAACTTGCATCATTTTTAATTGCAAATCTATGAATATCTTAGACCAGATTCTTTTCTTGGAAATATATAAATGTTCTACGTTTTTTCTTGTACTTCTAAATTTGCTGATGATACGAGTTTACTTTTCATACTCGTGTCAGTAAAGTAAGTTCCCAAATCCATAACTTTACGAATTGGTTTGATCAAAATCTTTCTAACTTCAAAGGCTGAAAAAAAATAAGTGTGGTTTTCCTGATGGGAAAAAGAATCTAGTTGAGGTATTAATGATATTTATATTGCTCCTGTATTTTATTTTAATCTGACGTTAAGTTCTTGGATCTGATTTTACAGAACAACTTAAAATGTTGTTAAATGATTAAATTAAGGGAAAACAAGGTTTAACTAGAACACATTATAGTTTTTTACAAACCAAAAACTGTTTTAATTATGCTTTATTATAGTTTAATTTATACTCATCTATCTTATTGTAATCTTGTTTGGGAACTCTTCCTCCAGAAATATCAAATAAAATCGTCAAATTTCGATCATACATCAGGACGTCGTGCGCGAATGGCCAACACGATTCCCCCATGTGTTGGCGTGACTTCAGTACGTAGAAAAGTTCCAGAAAATTGTCCGCTCGTTGATGACGGTATTTCGGTTGATTAAAAAAAATAAAGATATGGTTCGGTTAAAAAAAACTATAATTAATCAATGGACGGGTTTATGAAATTATTATTTTAGAAGGTAGTTTGTCATACATTTAGGAGCTGCTGTTCAATTTTAAAAGTTAGATGGCACGTCATTTTTTTATCGTAATATAAAAATCGGAGAGGTTTAAAATGTACGAAAAGTATCCATATATTTTTTTAATTCCGTTGAAGGTTTGTTTGAAAGATAATTTTTCGTTCTTTTCGAAGATTGTCAAGATGAAAATAATATTTTAGTTCGCTAAGGAATCGATTTGTTTGAATATCGGTCAAAAATTATTGTAAATCAGGCTAGAACATAAAATAAGTAAAAAATCAATTCGAAAAAAAAAAGGAAAAAATAACGCTGAGGTGCACCTATTCGGGCTCTGAAGTACCTGTGTACCCAATTTCATGGCCGTATGACGCTTAGATTTCCTGCTACAGATTGCACACACACACGGACATACGCAGACATCTTCCTTTCTCGTGCAAGATTATTTATTTATTTATTTTTATTTATTTAAAAGACTGCACAAGCTACAGGGCAAAGTTCCAGTAACAACGTGCAAGATAAGATACAATACAAAATATACAGATTAAAATATAATAAAATACATTAAAATGCAAACTATTGGCAAAAGTAATTTTCAAAAGCACCTGAAAATGAATAAATACATTAAAATACAAACAAGAAAGATCAATCATGCATAAAGTATTGATTATGAAACACTTTCTAACTGCAATGCAATTTTATGCAAACATCTCTAAAATGCGATACATTCAGCGATGATATTTTTAAAATTATCACAATACTACAATAATTTATTTTACTTAAAAACTTAAAACCACGGAGGCAAAAGTACTTTCTAACTCCATGCTTAAAACTTTATCGAAAAAGTCAATGCTATAAAATCGCCTGCTTCTCTATGTAAAATCAATGAATATTTCAATCATATCACTAATATTCCAAACTCTAGAGCTAAATAATTTTGCGTTAAAAATATTCAGTAATTCTTATACAACTCATCTTAGAGCTTGATTTGTTTACATTCTGCATACTTTAAAATTAAGCTTCGTTGTAAAAATAATCAAAGTTTGATGATCATTTAAGCTCATAAATGTTGTAATTGCATGGGCGCAGAGTATAGATACACAGAAATTACGTAAAAATTAAACCGGTTTTAGGAAGGATGCAGCACAAATTATAAATTTAAAAGAACTCTTTAAAAATCATGATTTTTACTCTGGAAAAAATTTGGATGCCATATTTTATTTTGAAGAGAGTCAAGTGACCTCTTCATATTATATGGGTATAAATATTATTCTAATTTTTAAAAAATCTACCGAACATATTTTGTTGAAATTTTTTTATATATATTTTATGGTATAATTTGAATATTTCCTAAAACTTTCGAAGCAATTTGTGATTTTTAAATTCGCATAAAAAACATTTGAAAAATTAAGTCCCACAGTGTTTAACGTATTTCGTGTTTTCAACCCTGGTTCAATCCAAAACTAATTGGGTGATATTATTCATTTAAATTCCCATATGTCCCACAGACCGTACCAACAACATACTAAAATTTCATATTGATAAAGTCATTTTTATGGCATTTATAGTGCGAACGAACAGACAGACAGACAGAATGAATGAACAGAGTCATAAACACTTTTTAACTAATTTGTAAATTGTTAAAAACTTACAATAAATGATTTTTAAAAGCAAGTTCCGATGAATAAAAAACATCAAGAATATCGGGGAAGATGTTGTAAAATTTACATAAATTATTAATCGCACAATAACAATCAATATTTGTACACACATGTCATAAAACGCACATGAATGTACATAAAGAAAAAAAAATTGGATTTGTTTTATGAAAGTAATTTTTCTATTCTATCTTAAATAAAAATCTTCCGAATCCAGTCACGAAGAATAAAAAAAAGTAAGCCTAATGCATAAACATTAAGTGGAGTGTTTCGCAATTGTAGGCCAGGTTCTCGCATGCAGCGCGATGTACAATAGAAAGCTTAACAGACTCGAAGTTTGAACGACGTTTTCACTTTCTTATTAAGTATACATTTCCCTTTTAAACTTCTAGACAGCCGCCGGTTTGTTGCTGGAAAATGCGACATGACGGGAAAAATTAGCTTTGTTTTCCGAATAAAAAGCATTTATTTATTTAGAAAAAAAAAACTTTTCGAACTTTTTGTGTTGAAAAGAAATTTCGTTTTGTGTCATGGGTGATTTTCAAATGAATTGCCTTTTTTAGCATCACATAAAAATGCGATTTAGATTATAAATAAAATTATACTCTTATTAATTTTTTGTAATCTTTTTTTATACTAGATAAGAAGGAACAATATAGCTTCTATTAGCTTTGTTACCAACTGCAGAAATCAAAACCTATTTAAAATAATAGTAGTGACACTCCTGAGGCAACACTCATGAGATGTACAGGGAACACATATTAAATTTAAATTTTAAAATATTAATAATTATATTTTAAAGGGATCACTTGCAATTTTGTTAATTAAAATGTAAAACCATATTTTTTAATTCATGTATAAAAGCTAATCTAGTTTGAAAGCATAAAAAGATACTTCCGTAAGTGTGGTGATTTGAGTTGGGACATGCAAATTTATTACTTGAAAACTAAAAATAATAGAAAATAGCTAATATTTTTAAAACATAAACACTTTAATGAGTACATTTTATTAATTATAAACTAATGGTACCAATATATGTTCTAAAAGTATATAAAGTAAGAGTCACACGAAATGACTTGCTATTTATTTAAAACTTGCAATAAGTTGCTCGTGTATAAATTCTAGTAGCATTCTAAATGATATTGTTCTTCAAATAAATTTTATTAAAATATTTAAATCCCCTAAAACGAAGCACTAAAAGAATTCTGTACAAAATTATCTTCATAGGCATGATATGAAGAACAAAACATCTTGTTTCCCCTTTATAAACCAATTTACAAAAATATATATAATTTAATTCCCCCCAAAATGACAGGGGTTATCAAGGAAATTGAAATTTTGCAAAGATTGAATTTTTATCTATGAGGCATCATTTTCATTAATTGAGTGTCAATTTATCCATTGGGTGATATTTTCGTTAATTTGGCGACATTGAAAATTTTTTTGTTAATTTGGAGAAAAAAAAAATGTTTGGTGAACAACACAATTTGGTTAAATACAATAGAAATTATATAAATTTGAAAAATATTTACCAGAATAAAACATATCGTTGCGAACGTGCAATATTCTCTCACAGGCGTTCCTCGTTTTGTTTTTGGTCTCTATGGCAGACCAAACGGTGCCATCGGAGTGTTTTCTACAGGAGACAGCGGTACCAACATTCTTTCCCTAACATCACTCTATAGTTGCTAGAATTTCAAGTCAGAAGTAGGGTTTCCAGATTTGATGATTTATCGCCAATTTGGCGACTTCCGGAATGTTGCAGAAACTTCACGAAATAATGATTACTCTAGGTCCTAGATATTTCTGGAAATTTCTACAGAGATATTTCCAGAAGTTTCTATAGAGAAACTACAAAAATCACTCCATTCGAGTTCAGTTGACAATATACGAGCTACAGCAAACTGTGACTTTGTCAGTGTTTTCAGCAATGTAGCCGTTGTTTTGTTGCTGTTGAGACCCAGGCCGTCCAACCTACCAGAAAGGTGTACGGTTAACTGTTTAGACGGCGGGGAAGAGCCACCCAATGTAGACCGGAACCCAGTGGGGGAGGCACCCACAGAGACAGTACCCTCCTTCCCCTACCACCAACTTCTCGGAAGGACTTATGGACCCACATGTTTAACGTGATCGTACTCCGCGTGAACACGGCGGCAGTTTTGGCAGCGGAAGGAATCGAACCCGGGCCTACCCAGTGCAACTCCGCCGCGCTAATCACTGGGCTACCGCGCCCAGCCGTTGTTTTGTTGTTGTTGAGACCCAGACCGTCCGACCTACCAGAAAGGTGTAAGGTAACTGTATGGACGGCCGGGAAGTGCCACCCAATTTAGACCGGAACCCAGTGGGGGAGGCATCCACAGGGACCGTACCCTCCTTCCCCTACCACCAACCTCTCGGAAGGACTTTCGGACCCACATGTTTAACGTGATCGTACTCCGCATGAACACGGCGGCATTTGTGGCAGCGTGCAAATCTAGTGCGCAAACCACGGGGATACCGCACCCGAGATGGCCAACAGCACGCGGCGTTCCGAGGTGGTCACCCACCAAGTACTAACCGCGCCCGATGCTGCTTCACTTCGGTGATCTAACGAGAACCGGTGTTTTCAGCACGGTACGGCCGTTGGCCCTAGCCGTTGTTTTGTGAAATTATTTTCGCCAGTATTTTGAGAATATTATTGCTTATTCTGTGAAATGAGAGGAGCATTTAAGTGTTGTTCAGTTGTATATTGTCCCTGTTTACTTAGTGCTTGTGAATAAACGTAAGTTATCCAGAAACCTGGACTCGTTCTTGTATCCTGTGTATACACCCACGATTCTAGAGGATGCGTTTCGTAACAATATGATTTAAGAACTTGAAAATATGAATTATTTCCGAAACCTTATATACCAAAAGGGTAACTGATGTAACACCCAATCAAACATATAATATGGTTCATTTAAAAATATATTTTTCTATCAATTCCTTTATTATTTCTATAGAGAGACAATAAAAATCACTCCGTTCGAGTTCAGTTGACGAGTTGACAATATACTAGCTACAGTGAACTGCGACTTTGTCAGTGTTTTCAGCAATGTATAAAATAGGATAAATGTAACTAAAATTGTATGTCGTATAAACACATTTGATTTAATTCTTTTGCTAAGAAATATGATTTAATTTTCTACAAATAAATATTTGGAGCGCAGAGGACAACCTGTGGAGGATAGTTGAAGGCATAAGGTCATACATCCCTCAGGAAACTATCCGCACGCTCATTGCATCAGTACCTCGAAGAGTTGCTGCTTGTATCGCCGCAAGAGGTGATCTACTGCCTACTGATCACCCTGTCTATGCCATTACTGTATTGCGCTATCCTTCTGGCATTAACATCACTTTTTTTATATGTGCCATCTCTGTCTGTGTGTCCTTTATCATCACACTCTATTCGCTCTTTCATGGTGCTGCATTTTCTGTGTCGGGTAGTATATATATATATATATATATATATATATATATATATATATATATATATATATATATATATATATATATATATATATAATTGAAGATTTTTATGATCACTTGTAATATATATATACCCGAGAAATACCAAAGAAAATTGCTTGTAAACTGAAGGTAAAGGTAAAAAAATTGCAAATCAGAAGCCAAGTGTAGCACGATGAGCTAGGCAAGAAGTTTGGAAATTGAATAAATGGAATCTAGTGAATATAAAAGGAATAAAATGAATATGAAAAACATTTCTGAAACCATGTACGTTATCAAGGGCCATACATGTTTCATTAATGCTGATTCTACGTTTCTGTATACACAACTGTAAAATGTATTACAGAAATAATGTACATGGCCCGACGTAGAAGAAAAGACAAAGTGGATCAAATACACAAAAAAATCAAACATGAATATAAAATATTCTGTTGCACCAGCTTGTGGCTAATTATTGAAATGAGGATGCAAAGTATTATAAAGTAATATCAAAATAATATAATGAAAATAAAATGAAAATATATCTACCCCTAGTACTGTGGTACTTCTGGAAAAGCATGTGTATTACCAATCATCTCAGAACAGGTTACAGTGAATTTTTAGTTACTGACTAAGCAGTTTTCGCAAAGTAGGTTAAAGTGAATTATACGAATTGTTTAACTGTTAGAAGAAGACATGGAGATTATGAATTATATAGAAATGCTAGAGTATGATCTATCAATATGTTGCTGTAATTGTTGCAAGTTTTTGAATTTAAATTTAAAATAAGTTTTAATAAAAGAAAAAATAAGATTGGGCGGGTAGTTATTTTTGATAACGGTGTTGATGAATTTATGAAGATGTTCTTTGTAGTAACAAGGTGTGCTTAACATTTTGATTCTTAATAACTGGTTATTAATAATATTTCTATATACAGATTTGGAAAGATTGGAAGAGAAATGTTGAAGTTAATTTATTTTGAAGTTATAAGTTTTTGCTTTGTCATAGATTTTAAATTTTATTGTATTTGCATTTTTAATTGTTAAACTAACGTCTAGAAAATTGATCCAGTTGGATGTATATACATTTTCAATGAGTTGTAGATTAGGTGGATAGAAATCAAAATTTAATTCATTGGCCTCATTAGTAATTCCAATAATAATAAGATCATCAATATATCTGTACATTATATGACTGTTGAAAGGGCTCTGATTTTCGTAAAAATGTAGATAAAGGTTGGCCAGTATGGTGGATGATTTACCTCCCTGTGGTATTCCTTTATTTAATTTGTATATGCATTTTCCTTGAACTATATACTGTTTGAACAAAATGAATTTTAATAAAGTTTTGAATTTTGGAAATGATATGTTTTTTGCTTGAGTGAATTGTTCATATAAAAGTAGTATGACTTTATATAAATCATTAATGTCTATATTATTAAATAGGTCTTTGAAATCAAAAGTTTTTACATCATGTATGTAAGGATTAGTTTTATTTTATTAATTAGTTCTATACTATTTTTGATTATATGTGTTTTTTGTGCAGTAAAATAATCATAAATTTGATTGAGTATGATTAGAAGTTGTTTGTCAGCTGCACAGATATATATATGGCTCTTTTGACGATGTTTCGGCATGTGGCTGTATCGTTGAGCGAAACACATTTGGAGCCTCTGTGGATGCAAAGATCCTTGAAAAGCTGGAACTACAGAGGTTCTATCCAATTTCGTTTTTTCGGACTGCATCTTTTCTTTTATTTTTTGTCATTTTAATATTTTGAGCCTCCGGATTTTGATAATCCTTTGATGTTTCAACTTGATTTGTATCTCTTGAATGTTGATAAATTGATGTGTATTACTGATATTTTAAAATTAAGATCATTTTGCCTTATTTGGTAGCATTGTTTTCCTTTTGTTTTTGTTAGATATTTCCTTTCATATTCTCTTTACTTAATTTTCCTCCGTATTGTTTTTGAACCAGGGTATGACACTGATCATGTTTTAAATTAGTCTTACTATTTTTATTTATTTATATCTTTATTATATATATATATATATATATATATATATATATATATATATATATATATATACATATATATATATATATCACTTTCTCCACATCAATAATCTTAAACGCATTTGTCAAAATTACTAATATCCGGAAGTATTTATAAAGGATTATTATTAATAATTTCAAATATACCACGTAATATTTTTACACATGCATTATTTATCTTTGATTGGATTACTCATTTTTGTGAATTTCACCCATTCTTATCACCTACTTTACCACTTGGCCTGAGTCTAATACTGTTTACTATTTTCGAAAGACTAATTTCCACTTGTCCTGAGTCCTATACTGATTAATATTTTTGAAAGTCTCCATACAAATTATGTTTCGTTCTAATGTATTCATTCCGGTGCCCAATCCCATTGACGAAGTGAGGTGAAATGCTCAGTCGCATGTTCAACCTACACGTGGTAGCAGTGCCTGTGAGTTCATATTTCTATTTGAGGAGGTTTTTTCATTTTTCTGATTTATAATTCAATTGGTTTATTTTTTCTCCTTCCACTAGCCAGTAGACAGTTCCAATGGTGTCTTTAGTTAAATACTATCGCCATTGTCAGAAACTGGCTATTCTATCGGTTTTAATTCGAATTGCATGGCTGTCCTGATGAGAATGCAATTTCGAACTAACGACCATTTTTTGTGTGGTTTCAATTGATTGTTCTCAATGTCTTAATCTTTTATCTTAAGCTAATTATTATTGCCTTTTCTCATATTTGCCGTGTTTTCTTTTTCATTTTTTTATATATATATATATATATATATATACTTTTTATTTGTGAGTTTTGTATCCTAATATTCTTCTCATCTCCCTTTCCATTGTATTCATATGTACCTTCTGTTTTTATCCTTAGTCTTGGTCTATAGTTACTTGTTTGTAACAGGTATGCTAGAGATGGTTTTTATATATATATATATATATATATATATATATATATATATATATATATATATATATATATATATCAGGGTTGCAAAATAACCGGCTAAAATTAATAAAAGCCACGCCGGTAGCTTTTATTGGTTTTAACCGGCTTTTTTTGACCAAAATTGGCTTTTTTTTGTAAAAAAGCGTGAAGGATTTTAATTTTAAATTACACATTTTTAAGTGTTCTTTAACTAATTTTAAAAGCATTTCATTGGGTTAGAATTTACTAAATAACTTAATTTCTCAATAATGAAAACATTAATATTGGAATACCTGCTAGTGATTTGTTGATTGCAAAAAATCCAGCTAAATTTTAAAAAGGTATACCAACTACTTTATTTGGTTTACATTGGCCTTTAACACATTTTTTTAAAAATGTTATTGCTTTAAATAATGAAATATTTTCTTTTAGGACAATAGTTGCTTAGTGATATATTTTACTAGTTAACTAATTTTAAGGACTTTATTGATATGTAAGAGTCTTATTGTTACTCATAAATATTTAAAATCATGCATAAAGTCATTTGATAAAAAACACTATATATCACTATTGAAAACAATGAAAGAGATGAAGATATGTTTCCAGCGAGCATGTTTTCGTTCTCAGAGGAAGTAATGGCACAATTTACAGCTAAAAAGTGGTGGCAATTGATGAAAATAAAACTGAACAAGCGAGAGAAAAATCCAATATCCCAGAAATTTTGTGACTTTCTGGTGAAGCTTCACAGTTGTCCACCAAGCTCTGCTGCCATAGAGAGATATCTCTCAATTACAATGTGACGTCACAAATAAGTTAATATGCAACGTCACAAACGACCATGAAAATGACCAAAATGACTTCGCTATGACCTCAATATGACATTGCCGAGACGTACTGCGACGTCCTGTGACGTCCCAAAGTCACAGTGTGACGGAAATCTTACGTCACTGTGAAAAAAAAAAATTTGTTAGGGTATAAACTTGTCTGGAATAAATTACGAAACTGCTTAGGAGCAGAAAAACTTGTTAAAATATATCGTTTTTATAAGTCATCAGAACCCAATGATTAGAACTAAAATATGGATGTTCTCAAATATTATGTCAGATAATTTCATTTATTAAATACATATAAATTAATTTGCTGTAATATATATTAAAAGTAAATAGCAGTGTGTAAAAAAATGTTTTTCTTTTTTGAAGTAAAATTGATTTTTTCCTTTTTGATGTGTGGTGATTTGTCTGTTTAATTAATTATAGTCTTTAAAATGTGTAGTATATGTATTGTGTACTTGGTAATATTTAATAGAAATTTATAAACATTTTAGAAAAAAACATTTAGGAGTGCATCAAAGATAAAGTAATGCAAATGTAATGTGAATTGGCTGTAAACCACCTTTTTTGAATAAAATCCGGCTTTTTTTGGTCTGGCTAAAATCCGGCAACTCATATATATATATATATATATATATATATATATATATATATATATAAAGAGAGAGAGAACGTTTTGGTGCACCAGGGCAATATCATGTGACGGGAAAATGGTTCACGTTCCGGCCGTTAAAAATGAGCCAGTGATTAGGTAAAGATTTACACTTACGAAGTTCACGTTACTAATGAAGATGGTTAAAGATAGCCAATTACAACAGCGCCCTCTAGCGTCAAAGGGTGATGTCTACGAACATACATTCATTAACAAAATAAGTTTGGGTTAATTTTCCCTATCTGCCATTAAGGTTTGCACAGAGAATTTCGAATCATCCTGCATATACAGACATATACACACACATACACACAGGCGGGAATCTTTAGAGATGGGGTCGGAATGTATTCAAGTTATCTCTTTAAACGTGTTTATACGTCAAATCGAACTCGAAAACAAAACTTTTTCTATTTAATATTGTGAAAAATTTTAAAATAAAGCATTTGTTTGAAAGTCTATCTGAAAGTACAAAACAGCTTAATGTTTTAAGTCACGCATAAAAAAAAGCAATAACGATGCCTAAAAGATTCAGTCTAGTATTTTGATGCTCAAATGCGATTACCGCACAAAGCACACTCTTCAATAAAAAAGCTCAAAGGGAGTGGAAACGTTCTAAGCGACGTTTTCACTCTCTCATTATGCATGAAATCTCCCTTTTGAACTTCTAAAAGCGCGTTTTGTTGGCTCAAGAATAGGACATGATGGAATAATTTCGAATTCTCTTTGAATGGAATTTCGTTTTGCGATAGCTTGCTGAATTTTTTGTGTCGAATAAAATAAAATTCAAAAAGTACTATGTGTCCTGTGGATATTCACCAATTAAAAAGGATTTCAGCCGCTAAAAAGTTTCGGAACCGCTGCTGTAAATGGTTATTTACGATTCAATAAGGTCATCCTGACTCAAAAATAAAATTTGATGTGGGCAGCACATAACATTTCCTACAGACTCAAATCAATTTTCTCTTTATTTCTATAATTCACTAAATTAGGTTTATTTGCACAAAATAGCAAGCATCATTATTTAAAATGACACCGAATGTACACTTTTAATTCCATTTTCGTTTTAATTTTATAACAAGATGTATTTTCAAAACCAACGTTGCAAAAATGCGAAAAAACTGAAATAAATATCACGAGAACGGTTAGACTTACAGTAATGGAGTTGGTACAATTCTTTTCGTCGTCGAAAATGACGTAAAACAAACGTTTAATGAATACATTTGAACATACGTAGTTTTCTATTTTAGATTTTGACGACTTTTGCGGCCATTTCGTAAAAAAAAGGCAGGTTTTGCTTTTTCGAATTATACTAAAATCTAATCAGCACCAGGGTAATCCTCAATTGACATATCTAAAAAAATTTGTAAAATTTGGTCTATTAGTTTCTTTTTTATCTAGAGTGGATATATACAATCTTTGTGAGCCATTTTGCAAAAAAAAATGCAGGTTCTTTTATTCTGAATCGTATCAAAATCTAATTTGGTCAATTAGTTTTTGAGATAGAGTGGAAACAAACTCTGTGCACACACACAGACGTCACGCTAAAAATTGTTTTTTCGTATTTTAGCTGTCCCAAAACGTAATCTGTCGAAAACTCGAGTTACGATTTTCGACATGATTCCAATACTTTCTCTATACATTACCAAGTATTGCAAGGAAAGGAAAAAAGTAAACTGCTCCTGTTTACGTTTGTTAGTGCTTTATAAGTAAAATTGGCAGTTATCACGAAATTTGGATTCATTTTTATATTCATTTTTGAAAACTCGCCGAATCTAGAAATCTGTTGTTGTTTCTTATCCCACTTGACCGACAACAACATCAGATCAAGTCCATGAACCCCCGAGTCTTCAGAAGATGAAGAACTACTCCAGGACTGGAGTACAGCTGGCTCCTCTGTCATCCAATACATGTCAAGGTATGGGCAGGAGAGGCCTGAGCCAAATTGCACTTAGGGCAAAGGGGATGTACCTTAGAACCCAACACATATCGAAGAGCACGAAGATGGCCGCTGCGGAGTCTGGCCAGAGCCATCTGTTCACTCCTACCGCCCGCCCCAGTCAAAGCAGCACCAGGACGGCTACAATCATACCACTCATGTACGGGGGCCTTTCTCTAAGTGGAGTTGATTTCAAGTTTGACACGAGAGGCAGGTTCCGAGGAAGAAAGACAGTCACCGTCAATAGAACTCCTGAAGCTGCCTTCCTTGGCCAGACCATCCGCAACCTCATTACCGTAAATGTCTACGTGAAAAGGTACCCATTGAAAAAATATTCTATTTTGGGCACACAAGTAACCCAAATGCTGAACAATATTCACTGTTCTTCCGTCACCATGTCTCCACCACTCAGCCAGGTGCTGAATAGAACTATGGCTATCGCTCAGAATCCAGATGTCTGTATTGACTCTCTCTTTGACACAATAACTCAAGGCCTCCTCAATGGCTATGAGTTCCGCCCGAAAAACTCAGCAGCAGTTGGGGTTTCTCCTACATGTTCTAATGCCATTCCCCTGCTTGATGTAGACCACGGACCAATATACAGATCTGTCACTCTCGATAGTTTCGTTTTCGCGGCGGCCATTAGAGATAGACCAAAACGAGGGTTGGCGCGCTCTTGGCGATGATCTGGTTTGGTCGGAGCGCTCGGCGATGGTCTGGTTTGGGTCCAAGACGATTTTCAATGTTATAACCCTATTTCGTTCGACGAAAACCCAGAACCACAGACTAGTGTGGTTTGAGTAACGTGAAAAAGGATTATTTGTTAAGTGTTTAGATCATTTCATAGAAATGGATTGCCAAAAGAAAACTGGTTGCGTTACAGGGTAGGTAATTTATTTTTATTAAAATTGAAATAATTTTAGTTATCACCATCCTATATACGTGTTCATTATAAGTATACACGTGTTCATAAGTATACACGTGTTCATATAAGTATACATGTGTTCATCATACGAAATTAGTGCTGTGTTATTACTGCCGATTAGACTAAATTCTAAGAGGTAGTGGTATAATTAGTTAAAAAATATTTTCCGTATTTTTATAAAATGTGAAATAATTGATATTTGGATAGCTTTTCCTTAGTTGAATGTGATATTGTATGTGGATATATTTATGTAAAATTTTTATTAAGTGCCTTATGGTGGAAAATTCACCCCACCCTCGGGTAATTAATGATTGAGTTCCACAACTTCGATAGTGTATTTATGTAAATTTGATATTTACTATATGAATATTTTTATATTTTAAAAAACAAGTCTATTATCAGTATCCCAGAACAAATTAAGGATCAAGTAATTTAACGATCAACACGCTAGTATACCTTTTAGACTGAAAATATTATATAATATTTCAGTCTTTTGAGTATGTTAGCTTATAATGTTTTGTGCATTATGTTTTACAGTGAGACAATGCAATGCGTCTATTTTTTAATCCATTTTATGATTATTTGAATTAAATATATAACTATGTTTATTTAAATTTACTTAAACAAATAAATATATTTATGTTGCAGATTAATGTATTTTTAAATCATGATCATTTCTATAGTTTCAAAAATGATAAAAGTACAGTCCTGTACATATTTTTCCCTGCCCGTTTTTTATTAAAAAAAATCGCCAAGCGAGCGATAACGCGCCAAATCTGGCAGACGTACTTTGCTTGCATCGTAGTTCAGTTCGTCCAACTCACGAGCGCTAGTGTCTATGCGACATCCCATGTTAAAAATGTTGCCATAGGGTCCTATGGGAGTGAGACTTCTGAATATAGTATTCTGTGATGTAGACCCCGCTACCGGAGATGGCGCCATCATCCCTACTTCCATCAGTATAAATCTGCAACGCTTCACCGGGAATTTTATAAATAGTTTCCAAAGCGAGCTGTTTAAGATAATCTGGATGCTGCGTGTCTTTATTAGTGTATGAGCGAGTTCAGTCCTGAAAAAGACCCGATCACGAAACGACGCAGTAATCTCCACACAGCAGGCCAGAGAGACATGCTCAACTTTGCTTTGCAGCCAACCCTCACTTTCAGCGCGGCTAAGCGGACTTTCTCTCTTAAGACGACGATTGTTGCTCCAGCTATACACATAACTAGACGTTCTGTGCTGATCTCCATAACTGATGAGCTTTGCAAAATATTTGGCCAGGAGAAAGCTACTTCGAAGCCTGAGGGGTTGGAGGTCAGCTTTATACAATACAATGTCTCTCGGACAGCTATTACGGAGTCCAGTAATAGCTCTGGCAGCAGAAAGCTGAGCCCTTTCCAGTTTATCTAGATTGCTGACAGAGGCAGCTTGATAGACCTGGACGCCATACTCCAGGATCGGCCGAATAAGAGCAGTGTATGTGTTTCTCAGGGTCCCGCGCATCCGCACCCCAATCTCTACCAGAAATTTATTTCAAAATTCTGAGTCTCTGTTTACCCTTCAAAACCAAATTGTCTATATGAGCACGGCTGAGTATCTCCTGGTCCAAAATGAACCCCAAATACTTGGGATGTTTTTCACAATTTAGTCTCCTACCCAGTAGAAAGATGTCGGGCTCCAGGTTATACAGATGTCTATTGGTGGTAAATGCACTGGAAACAGACTTAGAGGGATTAAAAACGATCTTATGCTCTGCGAAATTCTCGAAATCAAGGAGGAAAGAATTAATATCTTTCTGGGCAGAAGTGATACTTGATTTGCTGCTCCAAATACTTATATCATCAGCATACAATCCTCAGCACGAAATCTTTTAGACGGAAATGTATGCAAATTTCTTAAGTAAAAATATTGATAAAATTAAGTTCTTTTTCATGTAAATTAGTTAAATTTTCCAAAAATAAATATGTATAAATTTACTTTATAAATTTTAAACCTATATGATCTTGGAAAAAGTATAAGGACAACTGTTTTTTCATCTAAAATTATAGTAAAATTTGCATATTTGAAAGCAGAAAATGACCATTTCAAATATAAAGACTGGGTTTCTGAACAAAATTCACACTTGCCTCATTTCTTCACGATTTTTATACGATGTCAATAGGAACTCATCTGTCTGACCTTGAAAAGGGAGAAATTCTTGTTTTTAAAGAATGTGGATTGAGTGGGCATGAAATTTCGAAAAAAATTAAAAGATCTAAAACTGTAGTTTATAATTTTCTAAAAAAACCCTGAAATGTATGGAATGGAAAAACGAACTGGAAGACCAGAAATTCTAACGCATCGACAGAAAAGAATGGTTGTAAGAAGAGCTTGCGAGAAAAAAGAAACTGCAAATGAAGTTAGAAGAAATTTGGACTTACCATGTTCCACACGAACAGTTCAAAATGTTTTGAATAAACATCCGAATATTTGGTATGGAAAGTTAATGTCACGTCCGCCTCTTAAAAAGAAACATAAGGAACGAAGACAGGAATTAAAAAAAAATACATTTCTCTCGGTCCAAAATGGATTGATGTAATCTTTTCGGATGGAAAGAAGTTCAATTTTGATGGGCCAGATGATTTTCGCTGGTTTTGGTATAATCTGCGTAAAACCAAAGAAGTTTTTTCCAAACGTCAATACGATGGGGGCACAGTAATAATTTGGGGCGCTTTTGCAGCATACGGAACCACGCCAATAGTCTTTATCAACTACAAAATGAACTCTGACAAATATGTTGATATGTTAGGAGAACATTTGTTACCTGAGGCCCCACTAATAACTTCAGGAGACTATATTTTCCAACAGAATAACACTTTCATACACGTTTCTAAGAGTGCGAAACTCTGGTTTGAAGCTAATTTAGTAAATTTGTAAATTTACTTGATTGGAAGGTGAGGAGTCCCGATCTCAATCCAATAGAAAATTTATGGGTCCTTCTAGCCCGAGAAATTTATAAAAGTGGCACACAATATCAGTATAAACAGGATCTTGTGTTAGCCATCAAACAATCTTGGAAGAACATTTATTTCCATAGACACTTTAAAAGAACTTTCAGTATCGATGACCTCTCGGCTTATTCAAGTAATTGAAAAAAAAGGTTGTTCTCTTGATTATTAAGAGAAATATTAAGTAATTTAGAACATATCCTTATACTTTTTCTATATTTTTTTAGTGATAATCTTTATAAGGTCAACTTTTGTAAGATTCATATTTGTTGTTTTATGTGTTGTAAATGTTTTTGTATAATTTCATATTAGAGGTCAGAAATATCAAAATTTAATTTTGATAAAGTGAAAATAAAGTATATTTTCATTCAATTATATGTTGTCAAACTTTTTTCGCGCACTGTAGATACGTCGTAACAGTACATTATTAGGGTAATTATTGTCCAGCTGGTTCTCTCTGATGCTCCGCCACAGATTGACAGACTGTAAAAAAAGTAAACTTGAATTTGAAACTCTTCTTTGGTTTCAGATATATCGGTCACATGAAGAGAACGAAAGGAGAAGAAGAGGATGAGAGAGAGAAAGAAATTGTGAGAGGAGGAGGAGGAGGAGAAGGCGGGTGAGAGAAGAAAAGTGAGAAGAGGAGGAGGAAAAGGAGAGTGAGAAGGAGGAGGAGGAAAAAGAAAGTGAGAAGAGAAGGAGGAAAAGGAGGGTGAGGAGAGGAGGAGGAAAAGGAGAGTGAGATAAGGAGATAAAGAGATTGGGAGAGGAGGGAGAAAAAGAGAGAGGATAGAGAAGGAGAGCGAGGAGAAGGAGTGAGAGGAGGGAAAAGAGAGAGAAGAGAGTGAGAGGAGAGAAAAAGTTAGAGAAGGAGTGAGAGAGAGAGAAAGACAGTGAACGAAAATGTGCGTGTGTGTGTGTAAGAGAGAGAGAGAGAGGAACTTAAACAGAAAATTTTTCTTTATTGCAATCAAAAATCCGATTTTAATTGGTTTGCACATTTTAATCATCCCTGAATTCAAATCAAATACTTTTTGAATGGTGTTTCTGTTCTGTAAGTATAATATTTCTTGAACATATTAAGCTAGTTCAGCGATTTGGTTCAAATTTTTTTTCAATATGTGAACGAAAGAGGTCTGCTGATTTTTACAGTGATATAAACGAGATTCTAATTTAGGAATGCTCAAAACGTATAAACAATACGAATATTTGTAATAGAATTTTTGCCCCCCCCCTCCATCGGAATATTTTATTTCCATAATCCTATGCTGTGCAGAGAAGCTAATAGTGATATATATTCGCGGCAAAATATAATAAAAAGTAATGTCCTGTCACCTAAATTTTTCAGTCCCTGTAGAAAATGACTGGAAACATCCTCATAAAAGCAACGTTTTAAACACATCGATTGTTCAAAAAAGGAAAGCAGGAAAGCAAAAGAAATAAAATTTTTATTTTTCCCGCACGTCAAAATAAAGCCGGAAATACAAGGCTTTCGTCGAAAACGCGGGGGCGTTGCACCATATCTGCCCCCCCCCCCCCTACTGCAGCGGAAGGATTGAGAGAAATTGAGAGGCTGCAGGTGATCTTTGCTTTCCTGCGAAGAATGTTAATTCAGACGATTTTATTCATTATTTCCCTGCTATACATAGCAAAAACAAAACCAGATGTGTACATCACATGACTTTCCCTACATAATGCAAGCATTTTACTTCTTTGAATGCGAAATAATGACGGACAGATCCTTGGCATAATGTTTTAAATATTGAAAAGTGCACTGGCATTTTCTGTTTTTTTTTAATAACAACGTGTAAAATTACTTTAAAGTACCCAATTAGCATATATTGCGCGCAAATATATGTTGACAATCGGAAATATTGCTAACATCTACTAAGCAATATAGTCCATTATATTAAAATATGCTAATTATTAATTTATCAATTTGGTACCACATATTAGAAACGTCGCAAAGTTGGCAACACTTTGTCAAATGAATCGCCAAAGCCATCAAATTT
Organism: Amaurobius ferox; assembly: GCA_951213105.1. Taxonomy (NCBI): domain Eukaryota; kingdom Metazoa; phylum Arthropoda; class Arachnida; order Araneae; family Amaurobiidae; genus Amaurobius; species Amaurobius ferox. The sequence goes on from OX578147.1 coordinate 135,888,249, forward strand.
TGTTACATATTTGATGATGCTTACTACTGCTTTTTTAGGTACATTCATTTGAAGAAAGTGCAATTTTTCGAAAACGTTCCAGTTAGCGTTCTAAAGTTTGTGCCATTCATTTTAAAACTTTATAAATAATAAATGCTAAATAATAAATAATAAATGATTATTTGTTTAACATTATTGAATGTCCTAATTTTTTTAACACTTTTTAACATAGTTGAAAAGTATTTATGACTTTGGTCATTCTGTCTGTCTGTCTGTCTGTCTGTCCGTCCGTTCGCAAGATAACTGTCGTAAAAATGACTTTAATCAAGATGAAATTTTAATATGTTGTTGAGACGGTTTGTGGGACCTCTGGGAATAAAAATGAATATCACCCTTTTGTTTTGAGATTTAACCCGGTTTAAAAAAAATGAAATACATTGAACGTTATGGGACATAACGTTTCCAACATTTCTTAAGCGTAGTTAAAATTCACAAATTGCTTCGAAAATTTTAGGAAAAATTAAAATTATCACGCAAAACGTGTAAAAAAATATTTAGCGAAATAGGTTAGGTAGTTTTTAAATAAAAATTGAAATAATAATGACGCCCATGTTATATGAAAAGATCGTGTGACTCATTTCAAAATAAAATATGGCATCCATTTTTTCCCCTGTGTAAAAATCTTGATATTTAAAGATAGTCTCTACCAGTGGTCGGAAGTAGCGCGCTACAGTAGCAAAACTACAGTAGCTACTACTTTTTCTCGTAGTTTATAGTGTAACGCGCTACTTCTAAAAATAAGTAGTGTAGCGAGTAGCGCGATACAATAAATCACTAGTTTGCATCGAGTTTTGACGTTACTTTTAACGTTACTTCAGTAAACAAACAAAGTGCCATTTTACATATCATGTGATCACCCTTTCTGCATTTATACGAAATTTGGTGTTCTGCGCAACGTTGTACGATTTGCAAAGTGCCAAGCGCTTTGGAACAAATCAAAAATGTCGGCTGTTTTAACTGACCAGACATCTTCAGAGCTATGTGACCGTCGCATAATATCAAATAAGACGAAATGGAACTTAATGCATTCTGCCGTCGAACGCATATGCCGGTTCCTGAGAGATAACGAGGAGAAACTACATAAGATTTTCGATGCTGCAGGGTTACGAAGGCCATTGCCTCCTGAAGTTGATTTTTTATATGGATATATTCAGACGTATTATTTCCCGAAAAATCCTGCTTATCTGATTGCAATTTTGAGATGCAAATTCTACTAAAAATGAACAGACATGTTTTTAAACAAATAGTTTTCACTTTTATTTCATTTTATACTTTTAATAAATAAAATGGATACACGTCAACTTTAATTGAACTTTAAAATCAAAGACAACCCAAAATAGGTTTTTAAGTCCTTTAATAAAATCTCCTTTTATAACGTATAATAAAACGTACAAAAATGACACGGCCAAAGCGCTTTTCTGGTTGGTCGGACGGTCTGGGTTTCAACAACAACAACAACGGCCAAAGCGCTTTCGGGCATCTATTAAAGGGATGTGTGATCTTTCGAGATTTTATTAAAGGACTTTAAAACCTATTTTGGGTTGCCTCTGATTTTAAAGTTTGTACTTTTATTTCATTTTACTGTTTTCAGAAGTGGGTAAGAGCTTAAAGATTGGTAAGTGGATCAGTCAATTTTAATTATTCAGAATAAATATGACAAATGACTACAGTATACCCATATCCTCAACTTTTTGTGAAAATTGAAGCTGTGGTAAAATTCGTCTTATAAAAGTAGTTATGTAGTGACTCCATTTTAAAAGTAGTTTGTAGTCACTACTTTTAAGAAAAAAAGGCGTAGTTGTAGTTAACTAGAATTGTCATAACGTAGTTGTAGTTGTAGAGCACTACAATAATAAAGTATTTTTTCTTTCCACTGGTCCCTACATTATGCAATGACTCTACTTCTTTCACAGCAAAATAATGATGTACAAGATATGGCATACTATTTTTAGGCTTTGAATTGTACAAAAACCTATGAAACTTTCCTTATAATGACAACATGTAAATCTATTCATTTTTAACTATAAAACTAACCTGTTTCGCATAAATCCAATTTAACATTTAGAGAAATGGCTGTCGTTCATTAAACAAAAGAGACAAACACCTAATTATTTTACCTAAATTGCGTAATGTACTTATCAGTAAACAAAGCCATATCACAATTTTGTTGGTCGTTTGTTTACCGTGATGCCTTTTAGTCCAAAAAGAATGGATTATTCGATGGTTGCAAAATCCTTATGGAAATGCTATCATCAAATGCCTTATCAAAACACAGGGTAAACGACTTTACTAGAACGAATTACACGGGTTGCCAGTTAGAGCCAACGGCCGTACCGTGCTGAAAACACCGGTTCTCGTTAGATCACCCAAGTCAAGCAGCATCGGGCGCGGTTAGTACTTGGGTGAGTGACCACCTGGGAACACCGCGTGCTGTTGGCACATTTCGGACGCAGTAGCCCGGTGGTTTGCGCGCTGGATTTGCAAGCTGCCACAACTACCGCCGTGTTAATGCGGAGTACGATCACGTTAAACACGTGGGTCCGTAAGTCCTTCCGAGAGGTTGGTGGTAGGGGAAGGAGGGTACGGCCCCTGTGGATGCCTTCCCCACTGGGTTCCGGTCTAAATTGAATTGCACTTTCCGGCCGTCCAAACAGTTACTTTGCACCTTTCTGGTAGGTCGGACGGTCTGGGTCTCAACAACAACAATGGGTTGCCAGTTTCGCCGGCTGTCCAAATGGATGCTCTATGTCTTCGGATGAGTCAGACGGTCTGGGTCTTCAACGGGTTGCCAGTTCCGACAACTCAAACTGCTGCTCATGCCTCAGGGTGAGTCGAGTGGTCTGGGTTTTTGACGGGTTGCCAGTTACTCTAATATATTTACAGATAACACTACTCAATTCCAAATCGTATCTTCAAATCTTAAACTGTCTCCAAATTCCCACACACGCGATTCACAAAACAGAAAAGAAATACATGCTCTCCGCAGAATAAATAAATAAATAATAATAGGTTTAAAACGGGATCCTTTTTTTAGGATAGAAGGCTTGAAGCGCATGCGCAGCAGCCGACCGCAGATGGGAGAAAAAGTATACGCGCGCCATTGATAATCTTGACAGGTGCATTCGCTTAAAAATTACAGAAAATGCAATTATGCATTAAATTTTTTTTTTGCTGTTATAATTCGAAGTTACACACACGCAACTTTTTGTCAAATTTTGTATTTTAGATGCCGAGAAATAAGTAACAGGTAACTTAAACAATGCAAATTTCTATGTATCTTTAAAAAAATAAATAAATGCAAAGGAAATGTCCAACGAATTCGTTTCAAACATCGTTGGAAGGAAAGTTCTTCGATAGTTTTGATGATGTCAAAATGGAAACTCTGTGATAATATTTTGGGTCGCTAAGAAACCGATTTTTTTAAAATATCTCAAAATCGTGATAAAATATAAAATGACTACAAAAAAAATTCGAATTTAAAAAAAAATCTCGCCGAAGTGCACATTTCCAGATCCTGATGTACTAAAACGAAATTTCATAGCCGTACAATGCTTTGATGATAGACCCCCTTACACACACAAACACAAGCAAACACAAACACACACAAACACTGATAAACCAAATTTCATAGCCGTACAATGCTTTGATTACAGACCCACCACACACACAAACATATGCACACACACGCGCGTGTGTGTTTGTGTGTGGTGGGTGCTTATAATCAAAGCATTGTACGACTGTGAAATTTGGTTTACCAGTATTTGTGTGTGGATGTTTGCTTGCGCGTGTGTGTATTGAAGACGCAGGCCACCCGAGTCACCCTAGGGTATGAGGGTGAGTCGGGTGGCCTGGGTCTTCCACGCACACACACGCAATCAAACCCCCACAAACAAATACTGGTAAACCAAATTTCACAGTCGTACAATGCTTTGATTATAAACCCCCACCACACGCACGCACACACACACACACAAGCAAACACCCACAAACAAACACTGATAAACCAAATTTCATAGCCGTACAATGCATCGATTACAGGCTCTCCCCCACACACAAACACATAT